>JAWDGP010004366.1:125000-420000 GCA_033675545.1 Elysia crispata | reverse complement strand
ACAGTAGAGAACAGGCAAATAGTTATGTTACAAATAGGACTACAAATTAAATTCATATTGCTCTCGTTCTCTCTCTCTCTCTCTCTCTCTCTCTCTCTCTCTCTCTCTCTCTCTCTCTCTCTCTCTCTCTCTCTCTCTCTCTCTCTCTTTCTGTGTCAATCTTTATCTATCTAACTATCTTTCTATCTGTCTATTTATTTATTGCTCTCACTCCTGTTAACATTTATAAATCGATACTCTTATCAGGACATTACCATGAAAAGCGCTTGAAGTGAAATGTACGGCAAAGATCGATCAGTAAGTACAGGCTATGAACTCAGATGTAATATTATAGATACTAAATAAACGAAATCTATTCTCCCCACATATAAGAATAAAAGAACTTTTCACACACACACATATATAAATAATATATATATATATTTATTTATATATATATAATTATTGCAGCTCTACATTGAGTGGGGTGGAGGAGCTTTTGGCTGTTTGTTTAGCCTTGAGAATCTTGGCTTACTGTAGAGATTAACACATATATATGTGTGTGTGTGTGTGTGTGTTTGTGTGTTTCTCTTTATCTTATTCTCTTAGTCAAATTGTGTTCTGCTGGTTTTTATTCGTTTTATTACTAATATTCTTTATAATAATAATAATAACAATAATAATAATAATAATAATAATAATAATAATAATAATAATAATAATAATAATAATTATTATTATTATTATTATTATTATTATTATTATTTTTATTATTATTATTATTATTATTATTATTATTATTATTATTATTATTATTATTATTATTATTATTATTATTATTATTATTATTATTATTATTATTATTTGACTTAACAAGAACAAAAAATAAATATCTGCAATCATATGTTAATTACAGAGTTTATGTTAATATTACAAAACTCCAAATACTGCTTTCTTTGTATGCACTAATATTTTCTCTATCGCTCTCTCTTCCTATCTCTATTCTCCTGCTTCTTCTACTTCTTTTCTTTCTCCTCCTCCTCCTTCTTCTTCTTCTTCTCCTCCTCCTCCTCCTTCTTCTTCTTCTTCTTCTTCTCCTCCTACCCTTCCCATCTGTTCCTCTGAGTCGCACTTTTTCCTCTCTGTATCATTTTGTATTATTTCTCACTGTCTTCGATAATTCTCTCCGGTTCCAATTGAAAGATAATGTTTCTAAAACTTTTTTTTCAGGATGAAAGAAAAAAAGTCTCCAGAGATATGATTCCACAATAGGAACCTAAGAATCTAAATGGAATACTAGCCAAGAAAATGTCCAGAAGCAATTTTACCTTACTGTTTGATGATACAGTTACAGAGTACGAAGAACAGCTATTTAGTAAAGCATTACTTTCTCTTTAGTTTGTGTTTTCCTTTTAATATTCTCTTTTTAAAGCAATGTGAGAACTAATTACCAATTGATTCAACACTATGGAAATTTAAAAAAAAAAAAAACATGTCAAGAAATTGTACGTTATTTGAAAGAAGGTATCTAATGTGCGTTTTCAACATTATTTTGTTTTTCATTCTTTTTTGCATTTTTTTTTAAACCAACCTCAATATTGATGCAAAATGTTATTGTTCATTAGTCAAACTGTTAAAAAACCTTGGAATACTGATGATATCAATAAATACTATCTAATAACCTAAACCTTCGTCACCCCATCTCAGGAAACACCTTGTGCCGTTACACCAGCGTTGAGGTGTGGACACAGTCAAACCTGCTTAACTGTGAATCTTTTTTTTTATTCTGGTTAACAAACATTACCTTCGGAAAAGCAAAACAAAGATAAATAAAATTAATGTAAACGAATCGAAGCTAATGTGTTTTTTGGCATTTTTTCCTACTATTCTAAAATTAAAACATATTAGAATTTAGAGTTCATTATTTTGTAAATTTATACTTAATATCTTTTGGTTTATTGTTCATTAACCGAGTATCTCCAGGGATTTTCAAGATTAACCCAAAATAATAACACTTTTGACGACAAAACCTGCATGTTTTCTTTCTATGAGGAGTTAATGTTTTGTTAGACATATAAAACTTCGTGACTTTATATTTTGTTTCATTATATTTGTTTAAACCTTCAAAAGAGCAATAAACGTATGAATGTAGGTCTACTATTCTACAGCTTTATTTACTGATTGTGTTTATTGTTCTATATTAAAACACTGCTTTTTATTGATTGGCGTCCTAGTTCGTTGTGATGGTTTTAACTTTTTTATTTATTCATTTTTAAAGTTTATAATTTTTTTAAAGAATAATTTGAGTGATGATATGAATGGACAAGGTGGAGATGAACAAAGCAGTAGTAGTAGTGGTAGTAGTAGTAGTAGTAGCAGTTGTAGTAGTAGTAGTAGTAGTAGTAGTAGTAGTAGTAGTAGTAGTAGTAGTAGTAGTAGTAGTAGTAGTAGTAGTAGTAGTAGTAGTAGTAGTAGTAGTAGTTGGGGCAGTGGTGATGGTGGTGGTGGTAATATTATTATTATTATTATTATTATTATTATTATTATTATTATTATTATTATTATTATTATTGTTGTTGTTGTTGTTGTTGTTGTTGTTGTTATTATTATTATTATTATTATTATTATTATTATTATTATTATTATTATTATTATTATTATTATTATTATTATTATTATTATTATTATTATTATAACTATTCTGTTACAAAGATTGGGTTTTTCTTTTTCGTAGTAAAACATTTATTTTTGCTCTTTACAAAGGCTCAACTAAAACAAATTTTTTTTATGAAAGTATACAATTGTTACTTTTCTCCTCATTTATCTCAAGGCCTCCGATCAAGCAGCAAGCTTCTTATCTTTCTCTTCTAAATTATAACGCATGAATAAGTTTTTGGCTCCAATAAAGTTTCATTGAATAACTATATGTACATGTAAATGGAAAGAATTCTGTTTGAGGAATGCAGAAGAGATAATGTAAGTTCAATTAATAACTTACATATGAACAGCTCTATGATAGTCATATTACAACCCTGAAATTTTCAGCGCATCAAATCATAACTATAATATTTTAATGTACAACACAGAAAACTAATTGATCTTCTGAGTAAATTCTTGTATTACAAATCCTTAGACTTTCAGATGATTAAATTTGTGAAGAGAACATTCAGGACTGTACATGACGAAACATCGGATCAGAAAGAAAACAAGGACTAATTTTGAGAAAGTGGTGGGCTATAACTTATGACATCTTAAAAAAAAAATTTCGGCCTATACATTTTGCAATGTTTTGAACGATTTCTCCTTTCCTTTGCACAGCAACGTAGACCCGATAATACATGAAGCATATTCAAAAGCACATGTCCTGAATGCCTTGCATCGCCCAAAATAGAAACAGGAATCAATGTTCACTATGGTAGTAAAGTTATCGGCTTACTTTTCAATAGATGCCCAATATTTACTCTAGAAAATTCTTCAATGAGAACGTGTAAAGAAGCCAGACAGAACTCTTTGATAAATTGATTGCATGAGTAGGACCATTGATCGCTCATTTAGCTTAGTTGTTGGATAGCTACAATGGTACAGGTAAAATTCAGAAAATTGAACTGGTGCATGCTATGGTACTTATTTACCTTAGTCTTCTAAAGCCTAAATGAACGATTTGATAAGTTGTTTTTTTTTCTTTTAACCATGAAAAATATATGTATTGCAGAAAACATCGGTTAAAGCCTGTTGTTGGAATTGGGTAGTTTGATATTTTGCCGTCTTGGCGTCTGATGCGATCCTCCGGCTAAGCTTCTTGACATGTTTCTCTAAGATTGACTAGTTTGTAATCAAAGTTTATAAACGGTAAGAAATGTTGACAAACCAATTTCTTTTCCTGCCTTGGAGAACACTAGGAGAAAGACCCGGACGGCCACTGACTGCGATTTTATTGTTATTTTATTTTTATTGATGAATAGGTCGACAGCTCTGTTGTTCAGAATCCATTTCATACAATCTTGACTCTTTTCTATTTGGCAACCCTAATTTTTCCCATTGCATTTTCGTAATCGAATGTACCACACTATTTCTTCATATCATGTAGCCGAAGAAATTCTGTCGCTGACTAACAAAACATAGCATTACTCTTTCTCTAAAATGGATTGCAATTTTTCTGGTTACAAGTATACTTTTAAGTATCATAACTGTATTTTAAAGAGTTATGTTCTGCTTTAATGTTAACGTCGCTTATTTCAAGGAAAAGATCTTATACTATAGTTCCAATATATTTCAACTTATCGTATCGTATAAAAAAACTTATTAAGAAAAAAATTAGAAAGACGTTCAATGACTCTTTTGTTGTTTAATCTTAACATAACGTAATTACTGTCTTTAAGGGTCAGAATTTGTAAAGATATTACTACACATCATCAGATTATTTTGAGTCTACCTTATTAATATTTTTGGGATACGAGTCACTTAATGAAGGCTTAGGATTCAAGGAGTACAGCTAGGCTAGTCTATGTAACCTTTAAAATTTGTTTAACGTAATATTCGAAATGCCTGTTTCCCACAAGGAGAACACTGGGTATTTAATTGCGACTCATACTGATTAGTCACGTTCATACATTTAAAATAGAAAAAAAAAGTCACTGTACTTACTTATCATTAATTCTTTCAATTAAGCCACAGTAAATAAAACATTGTAATTTCTACCTCACCAGGGCGCTATCAGAGTAAGATTCCATAATTAAAGACAAATCAATGACTTCTTGGATTCTGGAGATATCATTTCGGCTAATAAAGCTAGCTTTTGTTTGTCTTTCTTTTTTTTTTTTTTTTTGGTCAATTATTTTTCAAAATGATTCCTCTCTTTCTTTATGTGACTCTTTGAGGTGAATCTAATCGAATTCAAAATGCATATTAAGTAAGTTTGATTTTTTTACTTTATAATCAATCTTCATCAGAGGCAAAATAAACTTACTAAACGCCCACTGCCTTGTCGAAAATTCACCTGAAGATTCAAGGGTTTCGTGTTTTTTTTTAATAAACTTCTTATAATCAAACTTGATTAAGGCAAAGCAAACAACTAAGCCGTACTGTTGCGTGTGAAATTGAACTGAAGATTCAAGGGTTTCGTGCGTTTTTTAAATAAGCTTCTTATAATTCAACTTCATTACGGCAAAGCAAACAACTAAGCCATACTGTTGCGTGTGAAATTCCGCTGAAGATTCATAGGTTGCTCCACATATAATAACATGTAATTGGAAAAATTAGACACCACACTTTGATGATATACAATTACACTGGTTATTTGCTTAATTGAGGCTGGTTGTTTAAGCTTCAATAACGAATTTTAATAAATACCACATTGGAACTAGATATCATTATTTTTATGTGCTCTCTATTCACTATGGATAACTTGACATATACTCTGCTTCAAAATTCAGAATTAGTTTTTACCGAAGAAATTGAACTTCTGAGGAAATTTATCTATCATGCAATGACCAGTATTGTCATATTTGGTTTAACCTCCAATACCATCAACATTCTGATTTTTGCAAAAATAGGCTTGAAAGACAACGTGACCATAACACTGCTGTTCTTGTCTGTGTCCGATCTCTTGTTTTTGATCGTCTCCAGCCCTACCTTTGTTGCGAAATTAATTCAATATAACTATCCTCAATATGTATGGTCATCGTTTCATCCTAGCGTTTTGTCTTTTGGTCTATACTGGTATGCGTACCTATTTTACGATTACTCTTCATTTATATCGGTATTTCTTGCCGTCGTGAGGTGCTTGTGCATTGCGAAACCTCTTCTTTTTAAATCAATGCTTACAAAATCTAGGACCTTGACAACACTCGCTCTGTTGTTCTTGGTCACCCTGGCTTTGCGATTTCCAGTCCTGCTCGTTATTCGCTTTATTTGGACATTGAATCCACAAACAAATTCAACTTTCTTGTCCACGACTCACGCCAGTAATTTTAAAGAAATCTACAAGGCTAATGACATTATCAACAGAAATACAATATCTTGGCTGGCTTATCTCACTGTTGTAGCATGCTTGGTTATCCTTGTAAGCAAACTCCAAGCGGCTTCAAGATTCAGACGTTCCCTAGCATCAGTACAGAATGCAAATGATGTTACAGCACCGGTGGAAAAAATGACGGATAGAAAACAAGGAAATTTAAGACCGTCAACGCTTCCCGCAGCCTCAATGAACAACAAACTCAGTAGCAAATCTAACTCTTGGCTGGGTACCATGTCAGCAAGAGATCTTCAGGTGATACAATCGGTCACTATGATATGCGCTATTTTTATAATTTCTCAGGTACCCTTTCAAGTTATCTCTACAGTTCGACTGCTAAACCCAGAATTTAATGAACAAGGAAAAGAGATACTAGTTTATGGTTTTGCCTCTACTATAAGCATCGCTTTTACTTATTTAAATGCAAGTGTCAACATTTTTGTACATTTCAATTTTAATAAGAGGTACAGAGAAAAATTCCTCTCCATGTTCTCTTTGAAGAAATAAAACTAGTACCAAAAGCCACGTCAACCCAAGCATTCCCAAAAGCTTTCGTCTTTAATAAATACACAAATATAACTACACAAAACTGTTCTGTCATTTTGCATAATTATATCCTTCTCTATCTCCTCACCTGATCTTAGATGAGATTTCAAATAACACTTCAATTTACATGGACTAAATGTCAAATTTTTATCCAGACAATAAAATGATGGCATAGCGCGGTCTGCACTATCGTCCTGAAGAAAATATGAAATGAAAACTGCTGATGTCAGTCTTTCTATACATAAAATGAGAAACGTTGGTTCCGAAGATGTTAAATGTAAGTCACTTTAATTTTCACTAATTGTAATGAAATTGTCTTCCAAAATTATAACCGTAACAACTAACTAAACAACAACTAGGATAACACTGACAGTTAACATTGGGATATAAAGCAAAACATTTGAATGTTTTTTAATGCTGCAGACTCTCTTGTGAGATGCATGTTATAAATAGTGTAGAATATGTCAGTAGTTTGTACACGCACAGTTTTGTTACTAATTTATAGCTCTTTCTTTTAAAAAATATGCTCTTCAAGTCCACGTATTGATGCACTGCTTTGTCATTCTTGTGTTTCTGGGTATCATCCTTATAAACTGGTGAAAATTTTTGATCAAACACGTAGCTGCCCAAGTACAGTAATAATCATGAAGCAAATGAACACTATGTTGTTTGTTTGAAGTGCACTGATTGGTTTAATACTACTTTGTTTTGACATACACTGGGCAAACTCAGCAATATAATTGCTTTGCTTCATCTGAAAGAAAACAAGGGCGAAAATTTGAAGACTCATTTAGCTTACAATGCAATCTTACAACATATGTAAAAATAATGAAAAATATTCCTTGAAATTAAACTGCTTTATATAATTTTTTTAAGGGGTTTGCTTTTTTTGTGTGTGTGTTCTTTGAGCCATGATTGTTCCTGAGATCTGCATGTCTCAAATCTAAGCCAAAGCCATGCCATAAAGGAATTAATGGTTTTATGTTTTTAGCCAAAACATGTAGGTTTGTTCTACATCAATCAAAGTTAATATATCATGTCTCGTACCTTTGTTTGTTTGTTTTTTTTTAAAGGATTTCGCACTCACAATTTAAGAGTATTCATCCTCCTTTTTTCATATATAATGATTTTAGCAAATAAAATACAGACATAGCCCACAAGTTTTCCGCGGAAAACCTTTGTACATCTTTTTCTACGCATATTGAAAAGTACTGATATAAAGCCATGAAAAGGAAGGTGGGCATAGGGAGATAAGTGATAATTATATTGGGAGGTTCATATGGGCTTTGTTTTGAAAAGAGAATGCTCAGAAGTAGTAAATCTCATTCTGTAAGTAAAAGACAGAAACCTATTATTTAATATAATTGGAGCACGTATACATAGTACATGCGCAAGATTTATTGATGTTGAGGTACAACTTTATTTCTACTGTTATAATCATAATATGTCTATAAAACACAATAGAAAGAGTGTAACACCCCTGTACCTTTCCTACAGTTATAACCAGCACAAGGCTTGTGCATATGTTGCTGCATGTGGATTCTTCAAATACACTATTTGAGGCTAGTTTAGTGCATTATATGAGGCTAGTTTATCTGAGTTTCCAAACAGCACGACTAAGGCAATAATTCAGGACAAAATATAAAGAAATTGTTAATGAGTTCACATGTCATATTTCTGCATTGTATGAATGAAGCAGTGAGTAATTATTTTTGTCTGATCAACCAAAGAGAGACAAAGACGAAAATTAAAAAAAAAAAATAAACATAAAAAATTCACTCTACAAAACAAAAATATTGTTCCTTTTATTTTGTAAGCCCAGGATAATAAACCTTCAGTCAAACAACAATAGCTTATAATATGTCAAATATATCAGGGATCTCAACTCAAAATCTTGAAAACCACTGAAGTTTTCGCAGAAGTGCTAAACACACCAAAAATAAAAACCAGCGTGCGCTGGGGAGCAAAATATTTGAGTGTAATAAAATTACTCAAGATTATCAATTTCTTATATTATATGTCTGAAACATCGAAAAAGGAAGAAATCTGAGAAAAACATACACATCACATAAACCTACCTTCAGAGCTGCTTTGATGAGGAACTAGGGGCCTTGTAATGTTTAAATGTGTGTGGAGTCCTCCCCTTACTTGGAACACTTCCTCCTCTTACTAGGAGATTGAGTACCTTTGCCCTAACTTCGGAAGAGGCAAAAACTACAGAATTCTGCGGATCCCCTGAAAATTGAGACCCCTGATATATACATCATTTCTGGAAATGGACAGTACAGTAACATAGATTGACAAACATCAATAATCTGGATGAATCTCAGCCATTGTATAACTTGGTGTACACATTAAAAATCATTTTCAACTTTGAATTTGTAAAAAAAAAAATAAGACATATTTAAAGACCTTGCTGTGGTCAACTAAAACTTTTATGCTTTTAAAAGTAATTGATGAGCACTTTTTGTTATATATAAACAATCAATGGGCACACTTTGATTTGTCTGGCCACACACATTTATAGACACTGTAATAAAATAATTGTATTTCAATACATTTTAATAAAATAATTACAATATCATGAAAGGAGTGATCATGATAATAAGGACTTAGTTGATCAGGCTATCTTGAGTATTTAGTAAGATAAATCCAATAATAAGACATATTATGAGATCCATCAAAAAATATGCAGCTGTCATTATAAGGGAGACTATCTGCATCATCACATCAAAGTAGCTTTAATTTGGACGTTGGTTCATATTTTCAGTCAAAGCCGCCTGCAAGTAGCTTCAAGACAATTATTATCAGTTTATATCAGCATTTAAATTTGCTTTGCGACCAAACACAATATTCTAAAATGATGTACTGTATCAAAACCATTAGTGTGATATGATCTAACTGTTTAGTTTAGTGACTGAAAATGACAAAAACTGTGTTGACTGGAGTACAAGGGGTGTAGATTTTTTCTTCTTACTCTTAAAAGATGCAGACTTCCAATGATACATTTTTAAGTCTCTATTACTCAACTTTTGTTAGTGTTACTTGAATTTCTTCAAAAATAAATTCAAACAAATTAAGTAAAATCATGAACAGAGTATGAGAAAATACAGAATAACAAAAGGTTAAAAATACTTGGAAATAACTAGAGTTTTATGGACATACTCGAGCATAAGATAAAAAAAGAGAAAAGAACGATTACTTCACTAATGTTACTCCCTTATTTGTTCTTTCTTTTAGCTGCAATGATGTCAAACTCTGATTATTTCTTACCTCTATATTGATCAATTATGCATATGTTTTAACAGCTGTTGCAAAGATTGTATTGGAAAACAATATGATTCTCATTTGTCAAAGATGCAGGGGATTCTGGTACTATTTAAGCTTACGGATGATCAACCCTCTGGAGAAACCTTCGATTCAAACTAGTGAAGATCATAAATCATTGCGCAATGGAGACAGCACTTTTTGTTAACCTGTGAGAGTGCAGGCACCAAGATAAAAGTTTAGTGGGAAACATGTGGAAAACAAATAAAGCTGTCTTCTCTGTGCATTTGATCTGTTTTTATACCTAGCCACAGTGAAAGTGACATAAAATTTTTCATTCAAGTACAATCCTCTCCTTCTCTGGCAATGTTATTTCTCCATACTATTATATTGAGCTGTATGTCATTGCTGCGGCACACAACCAAAGGCAATAGCACGCTCGCTGTGATCTGATCTTGGAAAGAGCCCTCTGTATTCACAGTTCTCAAGTGTGAAAACTGTAGGCTGCACAGCCTGTCAGTTTCAATAAACATAACTAATTTATAAGTACATGCAACTTGGTATTATAATTATCATTATATGACTAGAGATCCTAGATTTAAATTTGTCGGTACCATTCTAGAAAACAAATTGAATCTAGTAGTGATGCGCAAAAGCTAGTCTAGACAGGTTATGCACTTCCTCTAAACCAATTAGATCTAGATCTAGCCATAAAGAGAAAAATAGGTGAAGAAATTTAGGATGTATCCTAGACTAGACTATGAACATATGCTTAATTGTGCAGAATGATGCGAGAGGCTGATACTACCAAAAGGATTTGAGGTAGCGAATCATTTCATATCACTGACAGGCTCAGCACATGTTTGCCATTCACAGGTCTGGAGCCAAAATGTCATAACCCACCTGCTTCAGTAAAGTCACTCTATACTCAAGGGTATGCAGCTGATTTTGTTTCAGCTTTATATACATACATGTTCTGTACTAAAAGTTAGAAGTACCTACAAGGCATAAAGATTAACCCAAGACCTATGGACAAAAACCAAATTTCATTGCTTTCCCAAAAGAGATAAAGGTAGAAAACAAAAAAAAACAAGCATGGAAGAATCTCATCAAGTATTTTAAGAAAATGATCAACAATCTTTCTTCATGAAACAATAATCACAGACCATGGTCATAACATTCAACATGTATTATCAGGTTAAAGAATCAGAAAATCCATACAAAAAATGACACAGTAGTCTTGCCTGCATGCAACCTAAATAAATTAATAACTTTACAATATATTTTTTTCGAATAATGCAAAATCATTTAACTTTTTCCACTAACATGTTTCCAACATGTCTAGAAAATGGAATAAAAAAAATCTAACTCATAGTATCTCTGTTTTTAGGAATATGTATCCATAAATTTGGAGTGGAAATCTCCAAATTTGGAAAGCATTTCTTTCATCTGTTGCACAGGAGGTAGAATAGTGGTTCTGGGAAGAGAAAAAGCATAAATAGTAGAATGTGAGGACATTTTAACATGGATAAGAGAAGAATATACTGACTAACAATACAGTGATGAAAAAAATAAAATTAAACTACAAGAGTACTTATCTGCAAATGATATTCTAAATTAATCCTGATACTCTAGAAAACCTATTTTTGAATTTAAAAAATAATCTACACTTACTCATATTTTTTCAAGCAAAATTAAAAACTTTCATTTTAATCCTGACAAAATGCACAGTAATACCAGTATGTCCTTCTTAATTTCTAACTGATGAATATGAAATGTGCAACATTTTTAAACAGATGAAAAAAAAAACCCTGTAAGAAACAGCCACTAACCACACAAAAAATACTAAAACCCTACAACGATGAAAGAGGAACATATCAAAAAAGAAACTCTGTAACTGCTCGCAAAAAGACAGATGGCGACAGAATGGCATTTGCTGTATCAAATGTATTGTGTGCAAAGCAAACAAGCAAGAAACCTTTATATAACTCACAGACAATGAGTTAAAGAAAAGACATAACCTGCAAATTGGAACATTATAAAAATTATACGAAGCTCAGCAAACATATTTGGACATTGAAGACAAAAAAAATATAGCCCACATCAGATAGAAGATTAAATAGAAAATAATTCAAAAGGTGAGCTCACAGCATGATTGGAATTAAAAAAAAATGCACCTAAAGTTTAGGGGAGAAAATCCAAACTTTAAAAATACATCCTTGTTAAACTGCAGAAAGAGATCTTTTCACACTGCTTACTAGTGACAGAACATAAACCTATGCCCACTGTCTTCAGCTATCTGATATGAGAGCAACAACATCAGCTTGAAACTCTTGAGTCGGGCCCATAGATGTGGAAATTAGATAACTACTTTTTTACATAAACGCTCCTTATCCATGTATTACTGTCTAATATAATTCATGTTTATACAATATATACATAAAAATTACATAAAAAAGAATAAATGGAAGTTATTATAATATAAGACCATATAAATTTTTTAAAAGCATTTTTTAAAATAATCTCCTTCTTTAAGGATTTCAAAATTTCTTGTGCTCAAATTGTTACAGATGTTAACCTAAACATCCCTTAATTTGCAATTTTCTCAATTCTCTTGGGAGCCACTCCACTGAAGAAACAAAAGACCTACCTGAAATGCCAAGTGCCCTCTCTTTGACCAAAACCACTTCCTGGCACAACACACATTCCAGTCTCCTCCAATAAATTGAAGCAGTAGAGTGCATCAGCAGCAATACCTTTAGCCTGGGAAAGAATAAACAGGTAGAGCAATAAGAAGTAGGCCAGATGTATATATCCCTTCTCAAGATTTATCAGTCTCACACTTAGCTTAACTTGAGAATAATTTATAACAAATTAACAGAGGCAAAGTTATAATAAGACAATAAAAAGTAAAGCACCATACTGAGGTTTCGCACGCGACTTATGTACAGCTAATCATTAGTCATAATGAACTAGCATGTTTTTTCTCTAGTGCCGTGAGCAAATCACTTTGCGCTGTTTCCATTGCAAAGGCGTGTTATCTTCCTAGACCTCTCTCAAACTATCATGGATCATGTAAATGCGTGCATACAGTTGATACACACACTACAGCACCCTGAAAGCAGGCTAGATAAGTACTCGGTAGCATTAGAGGCAGTCATTATGTAACCCTTGCGGAACAGTTACATTCTCCATGGGAGGGCTAGCATGTTTACAAAAAGCGATTATGCGACATGCCGCTAGGTAGGAACAGTTTATGTAAATGATGTTAGTTAGTCTACAAATATACTGTCCTTGTCCAGCTGAGGACCCATTAGCCTCGACTGCCAAATCTCAGATATGTCTTGTCCTTCAGAAACTTAGATTCCCATCATAGATTGACTTGATCATTGGCCAACACATGTCCTCAGGATTGATCAACATTTATTTTAAAGTGGTATCTTTATTAGGGAATAAAAGTTTCTTTGGTAATTATTTCTGCAGCAATGTGTCCAAATGATGAGAATCAATTTGTTTTTGGGAACTTATGTGTTTTGATAAGCAAAAAATAATAACTCAAGAAAGGATAATGTGATTTTATTTATCAACCTACCTGAGCAGCTTCAACAGCTTTTTTAGGGATATCTATTTTCGGGAATGCATACATTGCACCTTGAACAGGATTACATGTGATACCATCAATAGAGTTAAACATGTCACTCATCATCTTGCCTTTCTCTTTTAACTGGTTCAGAACTGTATTTTTTTGCTGGAAGGAACCAGAGAACAAATGTTACTGACCTTTTTCAAACTTTTTATAAAAATGAACTTTTTAAGAAGGCATGCACTGGTTCAGAAAAATTTGCTGAAATGCAAAGATGTCCAGAAACAAAAAAATATCCAAGTCTTTATTTTAAGTTTACATACATTGATGGAAAGGATTATTAGACATTCTTGTAAAGAAGGTTATTATACAGTACAGTCTCTTCATGGAACGTGATGTTGGATTCCTGGACATTAGTAGGTGACAGAATTGTGGCATTTATGATAACTAGGTACAACCTTATTCTTTCACATTCTGTAATGCTTATAGTGATAAAAAAATAATTTACAAAACTTTGCCATCATAATTTAACTTTTGCTTGATCTCATCTATTTTTAGTTTTTATTTTTGCTTTGTTTTGCTTTTGCTATAAGACTCAAAAAATTTAGTTGATGACTGTTACTAGCAGATTTTTTTTTCAAAACATTTCATTATGGATTTATATTTACCTTTGGATTTAAGGATGTACAATATTTGTTAGAGCTTACTGAATTTTTAACCTTGTTGATAATATTTACTACAACTGCCACAAACTCTCACACATACCCTTAAGGCATCAGCACAACTAATTTAAGTCTGGCAGTATTTAAAATGCTATTTTGAAATCATCTGCTATAATATTTACTCACTAATTAGAAATGAACCAAAAACTTGTCTCAAGCATAAGGGAAAGGTTGGTAATGAAGAACAAATTCATTTACATGAGGTAAAAAATGAATGCCAATCAACTTGAAACTTCAGTTTACACAGGTTGCCTTCAAGATGCTAGACTGTAATCTTATAATGATATATCTGTTAGATGGAATTTACCTGTTCAAAAAGCTCATATGAAGGTTCTCCAGGCTTTGGAGGGTTCACAATGACATTCATAGCAGCCTGAAAACCAATTGCAAAAAACATCAATCTTTATTAATTGAGTGTCAACTCTGTGAGAGAATGTTTTTTGTGCATTAAAGTATGTGATGATGATCTACAGAGATATATATAAAGGAATAGACTTTGCAGATTACTGTGCTGAGTGCATAAACTTAAGCAAATAATAATGTTATTATGCCCTTGTTTGCACGCAGCTGCAGGACAAGTTGTGGTAAAACAAATTGTTGAAGCAAAGCATCACCTGGCCAGTAACAGCACAGCAGAGTTTAGCTGACAGAGCCTTTCTAAATTGGACTATAACATCTGGATCAAGGTTGACAAGTTCCACATAGCCACCACGGAGACCACACCTAAAGAAAAAAATAATAAATGCTTTAGCTCATTTGAGGAAGGGAAACTAATAAAAAGATAAAACTTTGTCCAAGCGTTTAATCTTGACCCCTGCCTTGCTGACCTTTCAGCAAGGTTTTTTAATTGCATTGAGTACAAGCAACACCAACGAACCCCTCTTTTGAAAAAAAAAAAGAACTAATTCTTTAACAAATTGGGTTCTCTGGCGGACTTCCAAGAGAGAGATCAATCAACGTGCAACATTCTAAAGCCTACAGAGCCATTTTTTCACTCATCCCCAGCAGGTAAAAACCAAACAAGACCAATTTGGTAATTGAAAGGCATTGATTTAAATAAAAAGTAAGTGACTGAGAGATGGAGAGAGTGAGTTCATAAGAGAAAAAATGTTTTTGTTTTTAATTAAGAGAGAGAGAGAGAGAGAGAGAGAGAGAGAGAGAGAGAGAGAGAGAGAGAGAGAGAGAGAGAGAGAGAGAGAGAGAGAGAGAGAGAGAGAGAGAGAGAGAGAGAGAGAGAGAGAGAGAGAGAGAGACAGACAGACAGACAGAGAGACAGACAGAGACAGACAGACAGACAGACAGACAGAGACAGGCAGACACACACACACAGATAGATAGATATACAGGCAGACATAAAAAGACAGATTATTGAATCTTTGAAACAAATAAAAAAACCAACATAAAAGCAAAACATGAAAACATATGATTCTAAGTTAAGAGCCTGAACATGAAAATCAAACTTACTCTCCCATATAACCCTTGGATGTGGACATAAAGGAGGCAAGCTCCATCTCACTGTAAGGAGAGCCCATCTCCATCATAACCTTCTTAAAGGAATGAAATTCAGAACCTTCTGCATAGACATTGTGTTGATATACCTGGACAAAAATACAAAGAAAATGTTAAACCTATTTATGTCTCTTCCTTAGTAGGGTCACTTCAAACTGATAATTTGATATTTTCAAATTGGTTCATGACCAACAGAAGGAAAATAACTAAAATCTGACATATATCGCATTTTCTCTAAAATGTATCAAATGCTTTATTCCCTTATTTCCATGGAGAACTGAATTACTTTTAACACAATACCATGGTATTAGCATTAATAGCCTTGAAAATGTTTTTGTCCAAAACTTAGTTAAAACAGAAACCTGGTAAATGTACACTTGATAAAATACACTCTTTGACTGAATGGTCATTTTAGAGGAGTGACAAATTTTTGCTATGATATTCATATATTTAACACATGCTTCATCACCTAAAACACACATTGTGAATTTAGTAACATACAGCATTTAAGAGAACAATATAAAAACTTGCTAAAAGAAATTAATTCACCTCTTGGCAAGGAATTGTGATCCTCTATACCTATAGAAAATTACTAAAAGAGGGTAGGGAAGGTGAAGGAAGGAAGGAGCTTGGGTGTTTATCATGGCAGTTGAGGCCAATTTAGGCCTGCAAGATGGCTTTGATCTTTGGAAAGCACCAAGAAGATGATGATACAATGTCGCGCTTTCATTGCCTTGCCCATCATAATTGGAAAACAATCCTCCCCCCTCCTTCCCCCATTTTCCTAACCTAGTTTCTTTCTACACTTGTGAACTGTCTTTGGCCCGGGTCAAAACTGCAGTCCTTAACCAAGTCATGCTGGACTCTGCGCAACAGACAGCAAAAACTATATTGCTAATTGTAATGATAATTTTAACTACTTTTCATAAAGACATTCATGTCCTAGCCACAAGACATACATAAAAAAAATGCAAAGTTTGAAATACGGCAACCACTTCTAAAATTTATATGAAATAGGAATATTTTTAAAAATTAAAAAAAAAAAAAAAAAGAAAAAACCTTGATGAAGATGTCACTACTTTGTATTCTAAAAAGTAAATTGATATGCTTGATTTTTAGATTGTGGTATGTGATTTGAATTTTGTACATATAGATGGTAAGATTTTACCTCATCAGCCAAAATAAAAAGGTTTTCTTCGTGGGCAAATTTTATGATGTCTTCAATGTTTTTTCTGGTCAAAACTTGTCCTAGTTGAGAAAAATATTACACAAATATCAAAATATAAAAAAAACCTTAATATAAAAATACATATTAAACTGTTGGTCTAGTTATATATTTGTTAATAAAATTCTGTATTTGTCATCAATTATCCCTTAATTTGGCACATTAATTCCTAACAGCAATCTTTACAGCAAAATAATTTTTTTGATCCACAAAAGTTCTTGATACAAATTTTTATATTGCCATAAAACAGAAATTGCATGAAGTTCCATCCTCTTTGAGGCAAGATTCAATCGAACCTTAATTATCATTTTTCAATAAACATATGTTGCTGCCATGACAAAAAAAATACATAGGGTAACAAGCCTAACAATTCAAATTGATTTTTCAAAAAACCATTTAATAGCCATGGATGAGATATATGAACTGGGACCACAAAGACCAACAAAAATTTTGAAAGCTTTTCTTTTATGGAGCAGGTTATGATAGGAAACATTACTAGTGCTGGTTCAGCCAAGGGCTACCATTATTGTTTACCCTCTTTAAGAATAATAAATTTCTATAGCTTTGTTCTTTTTGAAATCATGAAATTGCACCAGAACATTCAAAGATTTTATGATAGCATCTGTAAAACCGAGATAAAAATTTTAAAAACAAATGATTCTTCCTCTGCCTTGCTTTACCTGTTGGATTTCCTGGGTTAATCACACAAATGGCCTTGGGTTTGCAATGTGGTCTTGCTTCTGTCATTGACCTCTTCAGCTCTTCTACGCTCAAAGACCAGTTTGAAGACTCATCCAAATAATAGTTAATCTATGGAATAGACACTTTCTGTGTTAATGTATCTAAGAATCAAAAACCTTCATAATGTCCCCTGAATAATTTTCATCTGTTTAAGATTGATATATCATTTTTTTTTAGCCTGTTCTTATTACTTTCTTCATTACAATCGCTGAAAACGTGTGAAAAAAAAGTTAATTTGTGAAATAACAATCTGCTTTCTAAAGTCTTCTCGTACACTATAAATATAAAACAGCCAATTGCACAAGATCATTTATTCTCTGATAATTAAACCATGGATTTAAAGCTTCTGCTTTTTTTTAATAGTTTATGCTCTCAGGAACTTCTTATCTATATGAAACCTTCATTTGTGTGGGCTCACGGGAACACCCTTCCCATGGGTCCAGAAAAAAAATTAGATAAGCTTAGTTTTAGATTTTACAAACAATCCTTAGCATTTTGCTATTGATTTGAAAGTTCTATCTTGTTTAGATAAAAAGTTATGGAGTCTTAAAATTATCTGGTTGAGAAAGTGTTGTTTTGAGGAAATGACCTTTAAAGTTGAATGTACTTTTTTCACAAAAACTGTTAACGCTATAAATCTGATCAGAAGTTGTTTCACAAAATGATTCATTTCAAAAGGTAAGATATTTCAGAAACAAATAAAACCAAGCAAAATGAAAAGATGATTGAATAGAGTTTCTAAAGAAATTAAATTTCAATATTCGGACTTGGACTTGAAAATTGACTTTAAATAGGTCTCGCGCAAAATTAGACCTAGCGACATCAGAAAGGTTTTTCCCGTGCCCACACACATTTAACATCTAATTAGGCTTATTCCCTACTAGACTCACAGGGTAAGCATTGTATTCAGACAGAGTGGCTGTGTAGAGAGGATATTGAGGAATTGGTATCATTACTCCAGCCCTCTCATTGCCTTCTAGTGATGTCATCATCAGTTTTAAAACATTCTGTATTACAAAAGGAAAATTCATTTTCATCATCAAAACAAAAAAAGTCTGATTTTCAATCAATTTATGACTTTACAACTTAGAGAATTTTATCTCTAAAAATTAAAAAAGTTTTCGTAATACAAAAATAATACACTTGCAGCAATAAAATTAACTTGCGGTAAATTCTACAGATATACTTCACTTTAAAATGTTCATTAATATCTCATAGAATTAACGATCTAAATTTAGCCACAATTTAAACATTCTGAAGATCTTTTTAATCCCTAAGAGACTTCTTCGGGATTAAAAAAAAAAAGCCCTGTGATTAAAGTTTCAAGGTACTTATAACTTCATCTAGCATGGAAACAAAATGAACATTAGTCTGATTCTGACAGCTACTTGTCTAAATTTGTAAATACAGGATTCAACATCTTTCAGTTCTTGTTATTAGTAATTTTCAAAACATGGCACAAAATCTTTTGATAGGAGAACAATCTGGCAGCAAAAAAAGATTCAAAACACCCTAAATTGTAAAAGACATCTAAGAAATTCAAACTTTTCATGACATAAAGTACATAAATATCTAAAAGTACAAAACATCTTTACTGTTTTAAAACAATGCATATATAAATATATATCTTGTAAACCTCGTTGACAGGTTTTTCTCCCTTTTCCTATCTCAAGCCCATTCAAAATAGATTTATGAAAGAGCTACATATCCTAACTTACCCTAATTCCCTCACTAGCCCCAGTACCCAAGTAGATGTTTTCTGGATCAGCAGGAATGCCGTCTCGCTCAGATATATACTTAGCAATATCTTCTCTCACTACACTCACGCCAGCACTGTCGCTGTATGCCCCTGAAAAATAATCTTTTTTAAGTATGCTGCAAATGGGTTTGTATATATGTTAAAAGGCTTGTTTTCCACTTTTAATTCACATTTTGCTGAATATGCACATTGCTAAACAAAACAAAAATAAAAACAAAACTTTTATAAGAGGGAAATATAGTTGAGATTTAAAGACAAAGAAAACAAAAAAGTATTTGTTTGTCACACGCTTCATACTTAGCAAGAATGTCAAATTCTATCTCCATAAAAGTTATCAAACAACAGAAGCCTGCAATTTGAAATGAAAGATACTAAGCAGTGAAAAAGCTGATTTTAAAACTTGCAAAACTTTTCATGATAAGCATTTATAATTGTATTGATTGTTCTTGAACTTCTCACCAATGCTATTGCCTCCACAAGCCGACAAAAATCTGCTGGCTCTTTGCTTTGCATCCTCTGGAAAAGATGAATCCTGCATAAGCTGGGGATAAAGGCACAAGGCCAGCACCTGCAAGAAATCCAGAGGGTTAAAATGTGATTACGTACTTAGACAAAAAAAAGTTAACATATATGTCAAGTAGGTAAAATAAACAAAATAATATAAGGTTTGAAATATTTTAATTGAGTTTCATCCTAAGAAATATTAATGTACAAAAAAATTACAAATCTTTTTCCAAGGAAAAAGCTGATGTTTTAAATTAATTCATGGTTATGAGATTGATCAAAGATGTAAATCATAAATTTTTTTTTTTCGCCTTAAACTTTTTTGCACAGTGCCAAATGGGGAGCACAAATCAAGGCTGACTCAGTTGATTTGACTACTTAGATATATCAAAGTCACCTTGAAATTAAGAATAAAAAATAAAGAAATTATTGATACTCTTAAAGTTGCTTATTATTCATGAACTCTTAATTCTACAGCAAAGCACAGTGTGAGAAGCAACAAAATAGGAAATGACATGAGGCTGATAACAATAGTGAAAAAAGTTAGTAGTGATAAACTATTCAGCCATGAGGGTTGTGGACCTCAGTTGGTGTAAACTGAAAAACAAAGAAATTACCATGTAAGTTTAGAAATCTATTAACTTTATAGTGTGTTAGAAATATCACATGGCAGAGTGTAAACAGTCAGCACTTTAAGCCTAATAAAATTTTTATATTCATTACCTTTTGACTCTTGGTGGAATTGTTGATTCAGATAAATTAATAAGGATGTTAATATTTTATTAGATTTATAATGATTTATGTCACCATATATCTGTGGCAATTTTAGCACTTCATCATAAAAAAAGATCAGAAATCATTTTAGTTCACTCCCACCTTAATGGAAACAGTTTGATAAACTGATAAATACAGTGGAACACATATATAACAATATCAGGAATAGCGAGAACCCTTAGAACAAGAAAAATGCTGCCCTCAGTAATAATGAGAGCTTGATGCCTAATGTTTATGGAAAAAAAAGCAACAAAACTGCCCATGCAAAATGATGTGTTCATGGCCAGCTAGATCTAGACCTAGCCAAACAGCCATTAAAAAGATACAAGACAACAGATTACCCCAGGGTAGGCATGTGTTTGGGCCTCAAGCACAGTGCTTGCATGCAGCTAGCATCATGTTGCCTTGCCTCACCTCACCATCCCCTTCCCTTTATTTCTTACTCCTTTACTTTGCAGGAAATTTCATACATAAAAATCAAACCTGTCTCAAAAATATCAGCGGTTCTTGTCCAGTTGCATGGCAGTCACCAATGTTTGCACGAAGAATGGAGTTGAATTTCTTCTTCTCTCCCTGCAAAAAAAAATAATTCTTTTATTTTCAACAGCGCACACAGACTTGAGAACAAAGAAAAACTTCAAATAAAAAAAAAACCCAATACATTTCTTAAATACTTTTAACTATTTTACTACAAATAGGTGGAATATACAATGTGCTGCACTATTTATTATGATTATTATTATTAAATTGCTTTCGATATTAGATTTTACTATTTTGAGGACAGGCTTTCCTTAGTGCCACCCTTCAAGGTGAAGTAAGCCAAGAAATTCTAAAACCAACTGAACCATTTAAAGTTTTTGTACAAAAAGAAAAGCTTACAAAATTTTGTATCCATAAAAGTAACAGGCAGGCAAGACAGACTTGTAGAGAATTCAGAGAGAAATCAAGTGATTTGATACTTACTCTTTTCCACTATTTTACAATAATTTGCTTGATGAACAAATTTAATTTGGAAAATATGTAAGAATGCATATATACACGTTACAAAAAAACAAAACAAAAAGGTCAATAAAATTTGTCCTAAAAATGGTAAACAATTGCAGTTTGTAGACATTGTTTCTTATATCAGCAGAATGTAATGACACATCTCTCAATGTTACAAATGAAACTAACTAACACTTATAGAAATAAATACTTCAGTTATGACAATGCTGTGAATTCTAAATTCGAATTGAACATGGAGGCTACAAGTTGCTCAACTTCAATGAAAAACTAAATTTTGTGACTGCTAGATTTTATCTTGAAAACATTGTTATAATAATAAAAATCTGGTTGAACATATTCCATCATTAAGGAAAATTTGGAAAATTTTCATCCTTGAATTTTAAAAATTTTATTTACACATTGAGATGTAGGCCTACACTTTGGCTAATTTTCATTATTACAGTGAGCTATTCCTTCCAGCCACACTATGTCAGTTCTGAGTAGAACACAATCAACCGATGGAACAGAGGCAAGTCAGACCTGAGCATGTTCTGATGAGTCAAGACTGGACAGCTCTGCTATGCTATTCTGTGCTCCTTTGAAGTGAAATTGTGTATCATAAGAGAGTTTTGTGGTCAGTTATTTCCACTCTAGTAAGTGACACTAACACTACCGGTACATTAGATAACACAGATTCTAGATATATACATTTAAAACTCGGTATTATTATTAACAACCTGTTGCAATTCTTTCTCCAGTTCTCCAGCTCTTATGACGATTGGGCCTCTGACTGCATATTCTATCTTTTTAACGTGTGGGTTCATTGAGTCGATTGCAAGGACTTTACTGCGAATTTGGCCGTTAGTTCCTTGTCCTGCTTTCATGGCACACGTATGTTTTACTGACATTGACAACCATGTCTTATCTTTTAAACTTGATCTAGCAGTAAAGACACTAAGATTTCCGAATCGAATTGCAGCCATGATTGAATACGGTTACCAGTACGTGAAAATATAGATATGTAATGTATCTAGATCTATGTCAAAACTTGGTCTGTCTCAATATTGCAAAGTCCGACCCACTCCTTTATATAGGTTACAAACACTAGGTCGAGGTGCTCCAAAGAGCAGAGAGCAGACTGGAGGCTGTCTACTAGGTTGGACCCAAACAAAGTCCCATACTCAGGAACAGTTTAAACAGTTTAAAAAAAAAAAAGATTCCCTTATCAGACACTTCTTTTTAAAATCAGTGTGTTTTTTATCAGCGAGATCTAACTGCATGCCTCCATTATTTTTATTTATTTATTTTGAAATAGGAGAGAAGGGAATTTGCACACAGCTACATAACGTTACGGGCTATTTTCTGCATAAAAACATAGTTTTTAGGGGATAATGGAGCAATAGAAAGAAAAATATGTATGTTCTGCTGCTGCTACTGATACTACTACTACTACTACTACTACTACTACTACTACTACTACTACTACTACTACTACTACTACTACTACTGCTGCTGCTGCTGCTGCTGCTGCTACTACTACTACTACTACTACTACTACTACTACTACTACTACTACTACTACTACTACTACTACTACTACTACTACTACTACTACTACTACTACTACTGCTACTACTGTTAAATTATATAAAATGCAAAAAGAAATTTACGCGGTATTGTGTCTGATAAATCTCCAAAAAGCATAGGTTGCCTTTGGTTCATTCAACTAAAACGGAAAGTATGTTAATTTTAAGTTATTTCATAATAATGTAATGGTAAAATTGTACGAACTTATTTATCAAATTCAACTATATGGTTGGGTAGAAATAAATGAAGACTGCGCTTTTTTTTTTTTTAAGCAAACAAAAAGAAAAAAAAATAGAGGAAAAAAGAAATGGAAGAGAATGCAGTTTACTACTTATTGGGGCAAAATTATATGTATTTAGAAATATACTTTGCTTTTTTATTTTTATTATCATCATTTTTTTTAAATTTGTTTTATTTTTAATTATTTTTTTTAGGCGGGGTGTGTGTGAAATTGCGCAAATACAACAAAATATTTAAAATATCTCTATTAAAACTTCGATGCCAAGAGGTGCTCAGTGAGACATTCTGCCACAAGTTAACACCAGCTATTGCGTGCGTCTCCCTTTTCGTGTGGCTGTTTACATCACTATATTACAAATGAGACAAAAGTACTCACGTAGGTTGACTATCTCGTCATCACGACTCAACATTATTATTATGATTGCTTCCCTTTATTCTTAGTCCCGGAAATCGCGAAGTCAACAAGATGGCGCATGACACTCCAGCAGTTGCTTATTAGATGAAGAGGTGGATACCGAGGAGGAAAAAAACACCTACTACATTATGGTTTAAAAGAAGAAGCTAAAGTAAATTTACATGAGTGTAAGCAGCATTTGAATCAGTCATGTCTCAGTGTAAACAAACTGCCAACGAATTTATTCAAAACACTTTCAGCCCTCACGTCGCTGTATTGTGCAGTAGTGACGCCCAATTACTTTGTCAGAAAAATGATTTAAGTTTCGTACAACTTATTCAACCGTTTTGCAGACTTTCATCAGAAGGTAAGTGCATGTGAATGATTTTACAATATTTTTAATATCCCTAACACTGTAGGGCAAAACCCTGTTCAGTCTTGGTCAAAGAAGCCGAAATCGAGTGAAATAAGTTGCCTTTAGTTAGTTCTAGTTTTTATCTGTCTAGTCTCTAGTGATACAGAATTTATGGGTAAAATTGCAGATATTGGCCCACCTCACGTCTGGCTTCACAATTGAATGTTTCCCGACAAAAGCGAAACTTGTAAATTTATGAGATTTTAGAGAAACACAAAAATGCAAATATCTTGAAAAGTTTTTATTTGCGACGAATAGGCCTACAACCTTCGTGTTCAGCATATCAAATTCGTTTAGAAAAATACAATTTTAAAGCTTAGGGTGAGTTGGACTGATATCTGCAATAATACAAATATGTATATATATATATATATATGTTTAATTAAATATTTATTTATCATGTCACAAAAAACCCACCGATTTTATCATGGCCTGTAAAATCAACCTGGACAAGATGAATAGGTAACTTTATATCAGTGAGATTCAATTTTCTGTGCAATAAAATAAAATTAAATTCATGGCCAAAGGGTAGACATCATACTGTCATAGTGAAAAGGTTAAAATGCTGACTGTATAGCTTGTTTTTGTTGGTGATACCAATATTGTTCACTTACCTTCAATCCACAATATCCAATTTTCTTAAGTGAAACTGAAACATGCCATAATATCATCATACGGTTGACTCACTTCTCAACTTTCAATCGATACTGGCTCAGAAAGCCCTAGAAGTGGGTCTCTACCCTGAATAATTCCCCCAGTGCAACTGCTAGTCAGTCTGGTATTATAAATTCATGTTTTTGTTTGTTTTTTTTTTTCCAGAGCTTTAGACAAAAGCAAAAAGTTCAGGTTTTAAGTGTCTAATGTGATCTATTGGAAAATGTGTCTTCCATTTTCATTCATTTTTTTGTGCCAGATGCTTTGAGTTTTTTTCTCTTCTTCAGTTTATGTAATACAATTCATAGGTTCTTTAACCATACAAGAAGGATGATATCGGTCTGTAAGAAGATTTTTCAGTATCCAATCCATTCATTTTAACTCGGTGATCTCAGTGCTCAGTCAAAAGTGTTTGGAAGAAAAACTGGGCTTACTCAGTTATTAAACCAGCCTTGCTGTCTCTTTAAGCATGAGTGAATATTAAGCATTGCCTGTCCCGCTAGAAACATGTCAAGATGTCTCTTCTGTAGTCCATCTGTAGATTGCCATTCTTTGGCTAGGCTTAATGGGTGATTGTTAATTGTAATCCACATTTCATGTAAATTTATACGCAGATCATAAAATTGCCACTCTAAGTCTAATTTTAATCATATCTCAAATATAAATTTGCTAAAAAACAAATAAGGCTTTTAACTCAAATTTTTCAATACTTTGACTGTTTATCTTTTGAAAAGAAATAAACCTAGACTTCTGGCAGCTCTCCATAAAATGGTCTTAGTCAAGCCTTATGTAATAAGTTTCTTTGGAGTATCTATTCAATTTGATTTTGACCAGACAAATTAACACTCGCATGCTGAATAATATCTCTGTCAAAGCTATCAATAATGTTTTTTGTACCATTTTGTTCAAAATTATCAAAGTCTTATTTGTTATTCTCACTAGTCACGGTGAAAATGCAGAATCTAATTATCTTTTCAGTGTTTGAAATTTTTGTGTAAAGAAATCTTCTGCATTGTTATTAGAATTTCTATCAGACCAATGTTTTCAGCATCACCTATCAATCAATGAAATTTGGCTTGGAGAGATATAGATCAGTTCAACTTAATTTGTTAAACATTAAAAATAATCCACATTAAGTATTTCTTGTCATCAAGTATTTGTGAAAATTATATTATTTAGAAACTTAAAGTGTAAACTGTTATCCTACAAAGCTTGACAGTCAAAAAATTACTCATTCAAGGCAGTAGGGGCAAATTGTCTGTTGCAAAGTATTGTATGTTGCTGTAGAAAAATGGCAAGTCCATCATTAATTCTGTCGTTTTGCTCTCATGCTGTTCTGACTGGTAAGCAGTAAGGCATCACATTTTTTTTTTCCAAGTGGACTAAATCATTACAAAAATTGAGGGTATTTGCGAGCATGCATTAGAGGCTTCGTGTATAAAAGAAGAAGGTGAATAATTATATGGCATTTGAATAAAAAATTCCAAAATGGGGCTACCTGCATTTGAATGTAAAAAATTCCAAAATGGGGGCTACCTTTGATGTTGCGAAATTGTTAATTTCTTCCAACTAAAATCAATGGGATGCCAACAATGTGTCCCATTCCATACACAATCTTCGCATCAGTGCATGTGATATGTCTGCTCAACCTCTGCAGCAGAATGCAATAAAGAAGCAGCTTAGTTATGCTATTGGAGCATCTTATGGACACATCCAAAAGCTAGGATCTGGAAGCAATTGTTCTTTGAGAAAATTGCCCAAACATTGATTAAAGATGAGATCAATTTTGACTGATATAACACTTTATAGTTAAGGGTTTGTTTAAATTACAAGAGGAGCATATGTTGATGAGCAACCTATTGTTATTGTAATATTACTCCAAGCTCTTTCTAAAAAATTTTCTGCTTTTAAATTGGTTTTGAATAATTAACAATTGCAGTATTAATGTACTTCATGGTCTCAACACTAGAAATTGGACAAGGCTTTGGCGATGTTGAAGAATACAAAATAATACAAAAGATTCTCAAGCTTGTTATATCAGTTTTGAGTGAACTTGACAAGATGCTCCCCCCCCCCCCCCCAAAAAAAAAAATGTTATACTATAATTATTTTGGCCTACACTTTATTTGAGAGACCACTACCAATTTTAACATTATTTTTTTTTAAAATCAAGATTTATACAATTTGTTATTTTTATGTTTTTTTGGGTTTTTTTTATATGTGGGTGTTTGTGCAAATAATGTATGAAATCAAACAGAATTTTTTTTTTTTGTTAAAAGTACATTATAATTTCTATCAACATACATTGAGAGGCTATGCATAAAATCAATCAAAATGTATGAATGATGTTCACATTTACATGGGACTTTTATCTGTATTATGATTTAATGTTTTTCAGTCCATATAAGGGATGCCAACAATGTGTCCCATTCCATACACAATCTTCGCATCAGTGCATGTGATATGGCTGCTCAACCTCTGCAGCAGAATGCAATAAAGAAGCAGCTTAGTGATGCTGTTGGAGCAACTTATGGGCACATTCAAGAGCCAGGATCTGGAAGCATGCTCTCCTTTGGAAGCTATGACCTGCAATTATGCTGTGAGAAAATATTTTGGAGTGAACATAAGGCTATAGGTTTTAGATCTTGAATTCATTTGAAAGTTTTCCACAAATCCCTGTGTTATAGATTAGATATATATATATATATTATTACTTTGATGTGATAATTATTGATAAAATTATGCTATTCTTCATGAATGATTCAGATATTTGATTTGTAATGGGATTTGTTTAGCAGCATCAACTTTAAAAGTCATGGTTTAAAATAACCAGATTTTGTTGCATTACAATGAGTTTCAACTTACTTTTACCTTGAGACAAACTGTGTATTTTTAGTAGACTTGCAGCTCATACAGGTGAACTTAGTGATTCAAGGTTATTTAAAAATTCTCTTTTTGCTCTAGCATCAACACCTTGGTTTGACAACTGGAGAGATGCTTTTCTTCACGTGCTGCCAGCATCAGATCATGAGTACTTGAATCATTGTTTAGCCTGTATCCTTTAAATGATTAATATTGCCCTGCTAATCAAGAAAGTTGTATGCTTTGTAAAAATATAGGTAGTGTTTTTCATCATTGAACTTTGAAAGAGATTAATTTCAACTATTTTTATCTGAAAAAAAAAAGGCTCATTAAGATATATGCAAAAAAAAAAAAATAGTAATGTTGTTTTAGATTCAAATTTCTTTGTGTTTCTTGTGTAGAAACATCATAATGAATATATACATTTATATTTCTTATTCTGTTTTAATGCCATTGTCAACAAAATTAATAAACCAATATTTTACAAGACAAAGAATGCTGAAAGAGAGTCAAAGTGGGGCTTAAATTGCGGAATCTTTAAGTATTGTTATCATGTGTATGTAGAATACAACAATCTGCAATACTATTGGGGGTCGTTTGTGCAACAAACGACTAAGCAAAGTTATGTAGTAACCAAAAATTGGGAACTATCACTCCTCCTTGACAAATATATTCAGGTGTATTTGTGGTAGCATCCAATAACAGTGACCCCTTGGGCACATTCACAGCTCTAGCAAATCAACAAGTGACTCAACAGCAGCAGTTCCCTAACAAGTTGCCTCGATGGTTTTGCCAGGGGATTTTGCATTACTATGTTCTTCTGCATGACATGGTTGATGGTGATCAGACCAGGTTAGAATGGCTTACTTTTGTATGTGATATGTGGTGCTGGAAATCATAATTATTGCTGATGAAAGACATCTGAGCAGGAATATCAGAGATGACAAGTAGGCAAACCTGGTTTTCACATCTCAATTTTTGACTGATAAAAGCTTGTTAACAGCTAAGATAATCTGGATGATCATTTTTCATACTTCTTTTTTTTTTTCTTTAAGAAAGAGTTCTTCATTCACCGGTATATTGTACTCTTATTTTGTATTGCTTTCCAGTCTTTTGAAATTGCAGGCTTCATGAAAGTATCATATTTCATCTACATAAATGTACTTTTTATTGTTTTAAACTGTGCAAACCCGTCAATATCCATCTAATTTGTCTTGCAATTTCTCAGGGCTGACTCAATCTACCAGAATATGAAATCCACTTTTGGTGTGCAAATCTGCCATTTGCTACAAGTGAACTCTCGCTCTATCAACATGGCAGAATCCATCAAAACCGCCCAGCCAGACCCATGGAGCCAGTTTCTCATAAAGCCATCTCATTCTGCTGTAGGTTAAAGGTTAAACGAATTGAATATTCTTAGATTCGCACTGCCTCAAAGTGATTTTTTTAGTAGTGTTTACATTTGTGGTGGCAAGTGATTATGAGAAGGAGAACTGAAAGCGGTAGGACAGAAAAATTGCCATTTCCCTAAACAATTCTAACAGTCTTCACAGTGAATGTTAGTGCTGCCTGGAGAAATAAAAAATTGCAAAATTATTTTTTTCAGAAATTGAAGGGAGAAAAACAAATTCTTAATATTAATGAGAAATGCATGTAATTTTAGAGATAGAAAATAACAAGGGTTAATCAGCTCGTCTCTTGTTATTTTTTTTTTTTAAATGCAGACAATGTTAAAGTTAATGGATTTGTGTATGTGTTTTATTATTTGTTATGATCCCCAAATCACATATCTGATCTTTGTTTCTACACTGGAAAACCAATAGAGTATGAATTTAGGTGTCTTTGACAAAGATACACAGTTTTAATATGTTTTTTTATGTATGTAGCATGTATTTCTTATGATAAGAATAGCTCTAATCTGTTTTTTTTCCCCCAGGATGAAGTAGACGGAGAGAATCTACCAATACCTGATGGGTCCCCAAGCTTCCCATCTCATCTTTCAGAAATGACCCAAGATCAAAGTCAAACTGCTCAACTGACAAACTCTATGTATGATAACATAGAAGAATCAGGTGATCATATACCATAATTTAATTGTTTTTCATGCATTCAAAATAAGTCACTATTTTCTATTACAAAGTGTTAATGATTGAAAAATGCATGGATGTTTCTCAGATGTGACAGTTACAGAAGTCATTATCTATCTCAAGAGATATAATAGATATTTTTCTTTTTAAATCTTTGAAGTAGAAAGAACAAAAATCTGATTTGAAATTAATGACATTAGACTCATTAGCCAAGAAGAGTTTTCAATTTGATAGGTTATTATTGTTTTTGTAGGCTCCTCGGGCATCACCTCATCCTCATCAGTGGATCAGTTTAGCCATCCCTTAGCATCACCTACAACCCCACCAAGTAGGGACACACCGTCACCTGACAGTGATCCAACAGCTGCTGCCAGTGGTTATCAAGGTTGGATGCTGTTTTTGTTCTCTCTTTTTTATTTCTCTGTATTCCTGTGAATATTTCAGTTTAATGGAAAAACATTCTTTCTTTTTTTTTTTAATCATTGAAGATTTAAAGGACTAGGAAACTCAAGAGTTGAGACCATTATGTTAATGATTATTTACACTTAGTGTTTTGGGATTTGTAGATAAATTTGTGATATTCAGTAATTTGCAACTTTTGTGTCCAATCACAGTTTTCCTTGAAATCTCTTAACTTCTTTGTAATTCTTTATTGCTTTCAATGTCTACTTCCTATCTGCAGGTGATCACCGCACACCCAATGCTAGTCATTACAAGTGGCCTGAGCGAGCCAACAAGACTCATGGTCAATGTTTAACACCATCAGATCTAGACAGATTAAGGATCTTCATGCATGAGTTTGTAGTGCGTGCTCTGGTTCCCTGGGTTGAGAGACAGATGAAAATGCTGTCGGAGCAGGTAATTTTCTTGCCATTCTTACTCTATTGACAGACATATAACACTCAAATGTCCTATATGTGGGTGGCACATCCGGCAAGATAGCATAAAATCAATCATTTAACAATAAAAATGAAATAAAGCTATCCTTGCAATTTTTTCATCTCTGACGCACATTTTGTGCCGAGCATCCCTCCATCAACTCTTAGATGGAGGGAGGTTAAGGCATTATCCTGCAAAGTTTAGTGAATAGCAGTGAATGGCACATCCCCACAAGAAGAAAAACAATTTAGAAAAAAAGGTGAATAAATTTACAGGCAAATTTTCAACAAAGGCTGACAATGTAGCTGACGAAACAACAACTTAGGACAAGATAAGCATCCCTACCTAATTCTGCAGGACACCCAATATCTAGTTGGCTCCAATTGGTTACTGTAAATGGTGTCTGAGATTATATCCCTGAATTGTAGAGCGTAACAAGCAAGGTAATTTGATTATGCAGTAATGTAGAATCCTTTTCTGTTCTCCTTTTATCCAGGTTACCTCTAGGAAGGCAATCCATCGATCATTTTTCTCTGCCACAAAGAAGTGGTTTGGCAACAAGCCCCAAGGTCCTGTTCCTTCATCTCAAAACACAACAGTTGTGTGAGTGTCTTGTCTCTTCAATCATTTTGTTACATATCTTTAATAATAATCAATTTTATTTCAATAGGCAGCATCTTGTTTTATTCCTATTATTTTTTGTAGTTAAACTGCTTTTACCTGGCCTATTTTTGTCGTTATAAATCTTTTTAAGTTAGTTATTTCATACAACACTTCATGAAGCTAAATGTCTATATACTTAATATCCAATTTAGGTATACCAAGGATGCTCCAGAGCTCCAGCTGCGTAGACTTGCGGACCTGGCCTTTTTGTTTCAGATGTATGACTTTGCCTATCATACATATCATACTGCCAAAAAAGATTTCAACAATGATCAAGCCTGGCTGCATTTTGCAGGAGCTCTGGTGAGCAGTAGTAGATTTTGATTTCAATTATTGTTTTTCCTGTTTTTTTTTCAGTTATATTGGAATCAAATTATTAATGGAAAATTGATACATCAGAGGATCCATGTTGGTGATCAGAACTCTTATCTTGATTACAGCAATCAGTTTAAAAGTGTCAATATGTTACGTTGATACAGTTTGAGAAGCTGATAGATTCACCATCTTTCTCTCAAATAATTTGTTTTCCAGGAAATGGCAAGCTTATCTTTGTTTTTGCAAGGCCCCAATACTCAAAAGCAATATCCTCACCACTATATGGAGACTGCAATATCAACCTACCTAGCCTATAGCAGGTACATAATGTTATGATGTTTCAGTTGTAAAAGCCTACATGTGTTTTATTTCATAGAGAAATTTTCAGTGTATTTGATGAGAGATCAAGTTGATTTGGAGTAACCATAATTGATACTACGGGGTTGATCTGAAAAGAAATGTTTGGTGGAAAAGGTATTGGCAAAACTTTTATAGAAATTTAATGGATTCATCAACTTGATTTTGCTTCTTATGAATCAAAATATTTTGTTTATATTTCATATAACCAGTGCTGTCATAATTCAAATACAATATCAAGAGTGTAGCATGAAAAGTATAAATATGGGTAAAGTAGTGAACAATTTTTTTTTTCAGGAATCCTCAGTATGCTACAAGGGCCACTTTAACTAGTACAGAGGCTTTGAAAAAGAAAGCAATGTTTAATGAAGCAGCTATGCAATTTTTGAAAATGACAAGTGAGGTAAGAATGCTCCTCTTTGATTGATCAAATGTTCCTGCTCTTTTATGTTATAAGACTATAATCTAGGTTTGTTTTTAGGATAAAGTCCCTATTTTAGACATCTTTAAAAGTATGATGCAAATTTTGTGCTTTATTGAGCTTCCTTAAATAGAAAAATAATTTGTCAACATATCTTTCGAGGGTTGTGTCATAAATGTTAAGAATTTTTATGATCTTTCATATATGCCAGTAAGTATTGTCACATTTTTTAATCATATTAAAGAGAAAATCCTGAGGATCATGCAGCAGTATCATTCCTATAGCATAGACCCCTTTTAATAAAATTGCAGCCTCAGATCACATCTTTCAGTTTTTACTCAACTTTGGAGAAATGATTATGAAGGTTATTTTCTGCTTTCCCACCTCTTCTCTTTTTTGCTCATTTTTATATTTTCTTCGATGTGTAAACTAGTCAAGTGAAATTTAATTTTTATTGAAGCTGCAATAATTTTCAAGTTTATCCTTTCAGCATGATTAAATAATTTCATTGAGTGTTTTTGATTTTTGTCAGGACTCTGACCTCACTAGTGCTCTGTTTCTAGAGCAGGCAGCCCACTGTTTTTTAGCCCTAAAGACTCCAATGGTGAGGAAATATTCATTCCATATGATTTTGGCAGGGCACAGATTCAACAAGGCTGGCCAGGTGAGCATTGTGTGTGTTCCAATATTTTTTCATTTCAGTCGCTTGCTTTACTTATTCAGTACCTATGGATAACTTAATAACATTTTTTAGCTTTTCTTTGCCTGGCAGGAACTTGTGAGATTTACCCAAAAATGAATATGATATGGCTTTTACAAACATTTCTACTAAGTTTAGTGGAAAAAAAATATAATAGGCAGAAGCTTTGGTTTTGATCAGTCATTATCACAGTTCATAGAAATTAAAGATTCTCAAGAATATCTCTGTTATAAACATAATTTGTCATTTTTCTTTAAATGAGCCCTGCTGTTCTTCTGGCCTATACATTCACAGAGTAAAGACAGTTCACATCAACTGTGATAAATTGGAACCAATTATTATGAATTAAACTAGGGCAATCTTCAATAAAATTTAGTTTGTTTGTTCTTATTTTGTGTTTTGCTCTTGCGTTTTGAGAATACCTGCTGCAGTTCATGCTCTGCTTGTTTTTGTTTACACAATATTAGATGAATATCTGAAATAATAAGATGTAATGTGGAAAAAAAAGTTATCAAATGTCTTTTTCTACATTCGTATTTCAGAGGAAGCATTCCTTAAGGGCGTACACACAGGCTCTTCAGATTTACAAGGCCAGGCATTGGTCTATAGCTGAGGTATGTGAACTCAACACTTTATTTTTTTTTTTACATTTGTTACTATAATATGATTTACTGCTAAATGTCAATGCCGTAATGACAGAATCAAAAAGAATTTTTTTGCTAATTTAAAACAAATGCTTTCTTGCAGTTATGTGATGTGACTATCCTTTTCAATTTGTGATTGAAATGATAAGAAGTTGTTCACTTTTGAAAATATAGGTTGGGGTTTGTCTTTTTTATTTTGAATGTTTTTATGTATTCAGTTGGCCAACAGACTGTTATAGAGCTAAAAAAATACTTGGATTGTCTTCTATATTGAATTTATTTCTCTATTTCATTTTCTATTATCTAGGGTCCTAGCACATTTGCGAAAAAAAAAAAATTCTAGATGAAAATAACGAAAATTTATCTATCTGTAGATATTTCAATTTACTATTTTCTAGACCACTCTTATATTAGTAGCAACATGGCACTCGTATCCAACAAACTGCTACTATTTAGCATCCAAGTAGGGCTCAAAAAGCTTTCTAAATAAACATTTGACCTGATTTTTTTCCAAGCAATTTTTTCTCTATTTTGTCACTTGATTTACATAGTTCCACTAGAGAAGAATCAGGTGAATGGTTTGGAATTTCAAGAATCTTTTATGAAGCAGATAGATTAGATATGCCACCGAAAGCAGCATGTATGGAAGTGGGTGTCCAAGTAAGGCAAGTCAGACAGAAATAAAATAAGTTAAAACCCAAGAGATCCATTGGTTTGTACATTCAAATAAATATGGCTTATATTGTTTTTGAAATTAAAGGAATAAATTGACTGAATTGTTTTTTCTTTGTTTAGGATCACATTCATTTCACCATTGGTCGTCAGTCATTCAACCTCAAACATCTAGACAAGGCTGCAGCATCTTTCAAGCATTTGCTAGTACAAGAGAGCAAACAACCTACATCACAGCAGGCTGCATTCTTACGAGAGTATCTTTTTGTTTACAAAGTAATGAGCGTGTTTGATATAATATTTATTTTATCACTTTTGTCAGTTAAATATTTTTCCTTGCTAGCAACTTTATAAAGAAATCAATTAAATTTAGTAAATCAAACATTTTGAAAGCTCTTGAGTTATGTGTTTGTGTCAAAGTACATTTTTATTTCATTTATGCAAGGCCTTTTGAGTAAAATAAGTCTATTCATATATATTTGTTATACATAGGGGTGTGTTTGATTTAGTATGAAAGGTGTAAGATGTTAATAAAGTAAAGTTCTATGCATTTGTATTGGCCAAACATTTATATATATATTGTATTTTGCTTAAAAAAAAACGATAATTTTTTTTAAAAGAAAATTAAAATTAAATATTCTCCATGAAACATTTAGGCAAACTGTGACAGGTATGTTAATTCCTGAATCAAAGTAAAATCAATGTACAATGTACAATGAGGAAGCATATCATCATAATAATTTATTTTTAACTATAATAGCATTATATCATGCGCATTTGTAAATTTTGTGTGTATGCAAAGATGAAAACAAATTAAGGTATTCTTTATTGCTCTCTCAGCAACTATTGAGTCAAGAGGACCGAGACAACAGCACATATGGTCAATTACCTGAGCTTCCGCTTCCCATTATAGACTGTAATGCAAGCAAGGTGCTCCTCACATCAGGGAGGAGGCTCAAAGGTTTGACCACATTACTTTAACCCATAGTTTTTCAAGCTTCATAATCAATAAACAGAAAATTATTTGTATCTTCCTCTTTGAGTTTGTGTTTTATTGCAATAAATAATGCTATTGAATATATCCAAATTAAATTTTTGAAATACCTCTCCATCTCATGAAATTTATAATTCAAAAGTAAATTGAAATTTGTACACCTGGAATATTAGCCTTGTAGCCAATTTTGTAAATTTTTTCCCCCTTTTTTGTGTGTTAGTAAAAAAAGAGTATCCTTGATTTTTGCGCTGATTTCTATTCTCTTTCTAGCTTTGCATTAAGGGAAAGAAAATTAATTCAGTCAGGAAGGACATGTGTGACCCACAATCTACTAAGACTGGTGTTGTGACAGATTCTTTATTTTTTTATTTAAGATTAAAAATTAAAATGGTTTTCACAAAGACTTTGTTATATATCTGTAATCTTCCAATTTTAAATTGTCCTCAAATGAATTTAACTTAAATTGATTTTCATATTATGTCCATTGTGTTACACATTTTCATGTTTTGTTTTATGCAGCAACTATAACTTTTTAAATACTTGACAGCCAAAAATTTATATATTCTTACATACATTAAATTTGCATTACATTGCAGATCCTAACAGTAGAAAAACTTCAGCATCTGGTGTTGGCTTTGACAGTGATGCTGCAGATATGGCCAAGTGGGGAAATTTGGAGGAGAAAATTCTCTCTGTTGTAGGTCGTCCGGGAAAAGGTAGTCCATCTTTGTTCACTAACAGCACAGACAATCACTCAAGCCCAGTCGCATTTGTTGGGGGTAAGACCATTTCAAATAGGAAATAACTGTCCAATTCTTAGTTATGAACGAGAAGAATGTGGACATGTAAAAGGAGGGAAAGGATTATAAAGCTGACTATGATTTTGTTGCAGACGTAACATTTTTCTGTCAATATTGCGTAACCTTTTCACAAGTTCCATAAGTATTTTTCTAGATATACATTTTTTTGTAACTTAACAAGGATGCATTCAGTATCTAGTGGCGAATGTTTTTTTATTTTTTTTTCTTTAAATTAGTAATGCAAAGCATTGCTTTTGGGAGAGAACAGCTGATTTAATTTATTCAAAAGGTAGTTAATGGAAACTACAAGAAATTAACACCTTTGATTTTGTGAGAAAAGCAGAAGGTCTAAAGCAGAGACAAAGAGTAATTGTCAGTTATGTAGTGCACTATGGTCTTTTGAATTGTGGCAGAGAAATATTGGTAGATAGATTGTGGGCATGATGTTCAATACTGCAAATTTATACGTCTGTCTCCAAGACTGAATTATACCTTCTATCTTTTGTATGATTCAGAGGCCATCACTGTGGAAGTTCAAGTGGAGAATCCATTGCATGTCATGCTAGTTCTCTCTGAAGTTACCTTGCTGTGGACTTTTGTACCTGCCATACAAGGATCTGATCCTCCACAAGTCATTTCTAATGAAATTACAACAAGTGTAAAGGCAAGAAAATTTCCTGACCTAGCCAGTTTCATGTTGCAGTAAAGAGATCATGGAGAAGTTAACCAAGTAGTTGCTACTTAGAAATATGTTGCACATTGCTTGAATCAGAATATTTTTTTTTTATGAAAACATTGTACACATAGTTAGTAGACAAAAATTATTAGAAAGAATACCATTGAGGAATCCAAATTAGATGCTTTTCTGATTTTGACTTGGCATACAGATCTGGCATTGCTGTTATCATCCACTGCTTCCAAAATTTTCCATCTTGACAAATGAATGGCAAATATTCAGAATTAATTTTATAGGGGCAAAAAAACAAGATAGTGGACAATTATGAACATGTAACCAACTGCTTGTGCATAAGTCTTATACTCCCATAAAAGTTAATTTTCATTTTCATAACTCTACAGCATCAGTTAAAGTGATTCTAAGAATTTAAGTAGGTTAATTTTAGACCTACACTCAGTTAAGTAGTAAAGGTGAATGCTTGATTTCAGATCAAATTTCAAAATTAATCACTGATAAGACTTAATCTTGATCGGAATTTATCATAGAAAAATCTAGATATGGTGTCCATTTGAGAAAGTAATTCGATTTAACTATTTTTATTTTGTTTCAAAAAAGAATTAACAATCTGGCATATTATGTAGTTGACAAACTCTGGAATTCAAGACACAACTAATTTTAGAAATTAATAATTTGCTTTGTTGGAGACAATTTACAGACTTCAATTGACAAATATCAATGAATTTCCTGTACCCTTCAACCTCTCAGACTAGCACTAGATCTGATCTTGACTTAGAGTAATTGTGCCTTGAATCATACTTCTAGTTATGTGGCCAAAAAAGAAAAATGAAAACATACTTTCATAACAGCATGTGCGAGTGATATCAATAAGTTTTTAGCCAACGTCTCACAAACAGCTTAATTCTGTCTTATGGTACAAATTTACATTCTTTCGTTTTGAATACAAATACAGTGTTTGTGTTTCATGGTTAATGTCATCTTTTAATAATGGAGCTAAGTGAAAAATGAGGACTATCTAACCAAACATTTCTAGACTATCTAGACGCATCAAATTTGGCATAAAGCTATAAATTGCCCTAAAGATTGAAGTGGCAATATTAGTTTTCACCCAAATAGTATTTTTGAAAAATTTAAGACAAAAATCTGATAACTATTTTCTTGAAAAGAAAAAAGGTGAATACCCAAACTATTTCTTTTAAGCACAACTTATCAGAGGCGGCAGGAACGAAACTGAAATTTGGTCTACAATGTACGCAGCAGCAGTTCTAAAACTGTCTGGAATAGATCTACATGTTGTGAAGTAAATTAAAGAATCTTAAAAAGCTGCTTGGACTTAGATAGTTGATCTAGGACTTAGCTATATACAGAAACTTTACACAAATCAAAAAGACAGATCTAGATGTAAAGTTTATTTTAGACTTAAAATTTCAAGTCTAGACCTCTAATAGGGGCAACACTGTTGATAATGTGGTGTACTCGGAGAAATTATTTCTTTAAGGTGTGAAGTGTTTGTGTGCCAATTGATCTTAGATCCCCCTTACAACAGTATAGTAATATAGGTTGTAGATTAACAATCTTTCTTTAAACTTTTTCTGATATCTCCTTCCTCCCCAAAACATGTACCCCACTTGGACAAATTTACACTAGGGTCCCATTCATAGAACAGGTTTTTCAGCTTGTAATTATAGCCTAATAACTTTAAGTATGGGTCTTTCATCCTGGAAACTTACATTCAAGTTTCACCTTTTGCATAATTTTAAAATGGCTTGTAAGGTTTAATTCTTTTTTGTTAAAGCTATTATTTTTTATTTCTTATTATCCAATACATGCGTTTCTGTAGTAAAAAATAAAATTAATTCATTGATTATCTTTATCTATTTTAGAAAAGTCTTGCAGATGAGATAATCCAAACATCAGTAGTAAAAGAAGTTATTGTTCAAGGTATCCAGAATGAGCGTGTAAGTATTTTACCTTTTTTTTGCACAGTCAAAATTATTTTACTTAGACCCCCTTTTTCAAAAGGATTAGCACAAGTACAAAAAAAAAAAAAAGAAGAAAACTGAGCTAAAACAGACTTAAGGTTAGATACTGTGTTTGTCTAAAATCATTTGACATAAAATTGTCAGTGTGTAAAATATTGAAATTATCTTTATGCATAAGGATTCGGGTAAGGGAAAGGAATATGGCCCAGATTTAAAAAAAGAACACATCATCATTACTGAAATCAAGCTATTGATTTATTGGGTGCACTCAACACTGTAGGCAAAATCATAAATGCATTTTGGATAAAATTCCTTTCATAGACAACATTATCATAAGTAGAGGAATATTGGGAAGAACAGAGAGAGGAAAGTAACATAAACAATGCTGAGCAGCTGTAGAAATATCTTTTTAGGCTTAATCTGTCATCTCAAGATGTGTTTACATTGTTGTATGTGTTCTGCAGTTGTTTTTTTTTTTACTTTTTTTTAACTTTGCAAATGACAATATGCTGGGTGGTGTATCAAGAGAAGAGATACTTTATATGTGTATTATACTTACATTGATGAACCATTGAGCAATAATGAATTGTTATGTTTGCAGTGAAAAGTAGAAAGATGAACATTTCACGCACATCTAAATTGACAATAATAACAAAAAAATCTACTCAGATGATTGATAATGGGATCTTCTGATCCATATTAAAGTTAAAATCTAAAATATACCGGACTATTTTTGGGCTTAATTTTATTGTAAATTAATTGAAATATATCGTTGTAACGCATAGTACTATAAGTTGATCTATTCATTTCCTCATCCTTTTTTGGTGCGTAACTTTTGGGTAGCGGATCGACTAGATCTTTGTACGTTATCTTATTTAGTTGCATAATGTTTGTATTTCAAGCCTAAGAATTTGGTCTTGTTTATTGAGCACAGCCCGCACTTGTATGGCCTAGATTCTTCTGAAATCTCTGACCTAGTTCTAGCATAGTAATGATCTCGTCACTCCTTGTTTACCTTTGTTTTGATTGGTTGCTAATTGCTTATGAAGTGTACCAAGAATATTCTCTTATGATTTATGTAATTCCTTTTCTGGATGATTCGACATGATTTTGTATAAATAAGAGTCGCAGCTATGTTTAGTCAGTCATCATCAAGTCTACAGTGAGTGATTATTAAGTCTGCCTACAGTGAGTGATTATTGAATCAACCTACAGTGATTATAGAGTCACGCTCTTGTGTTGTATTAAGCAGTTTGCAATCTTTACTTGCGGACTTCAGTCTCATTTTCTACGGACAAGTCGTGTGATTTGCTGTATATGTATTTTCATACCCCTAGACAAACAGAGCCTAACAGATCACCCCCATCAAAATCTATTACAATCTTAAATATTCAAAGAGTATGAAAATGTTTTAAAGATTTTCAGTTTAAAATCTAACTGCGGAAACCAAAGTTTAAACCTTATGGGAAAGTGTTTACCAATAAAGGATCTAGATCTGGATAAGACATCTGCCTGATCTACATTACATACATTGTATTTCTAGAGCTAAAACTAGATTAGGCTCAGGTGGCTTTTAAAATGCTGTTGTAAACTTATTTTTGACAAAATACCTTATTTTACTTTTGAATTTATAGTTAATTTTACGCTTAAAGTAAGATTAGATAAAAAATACTGTGTAGAATAATATAAAACCTTAGTTCTGTTTGTAACTCAAGATATCATGATACTCTCCCAGAAGTCAGTGGTGTGACAATTTTAACTTAAAACCCTTCTGGAATCATTGTCAAAGATCACCAGAAGTGAAGCTTGATCCATAATTATTGCATTTCCGTATATATCTTGAAATGATAGATATTTTATTGAGATTGAAAGCAGCCTTTGTTCTAATGTTTAAACAGCAGTTAAATGATGAAGTGTTGGGGATCAACTTAAGGTTACATTTAACTGCAACATTTTAGATCACCCAAAAAGGAGGACCCTCAAAATCATATCTTTAATACGATGGGTAAATGAATCATCTGTGACAATTTGTAAAATTGCATTATTTCTGTTCCAATTAAATGTTAAACTAACATATATTTGCAGATTCAGTTGACCATGACTCCAAGGCAGCCAGGTCAGCTGCGAGTTGTGGGTCTGGCCTATAATCTGGGCACATCATCCTTGGCTCAAAACTCAGTTGGACTTCAAGCAGAGTCCAACTCAGGTATGGTGAATCAAACTGTCAAACCAAGCTACACTAGTAGTGTATTGGTACGAGGCAAACAGAAACTTGAACCACGTGGACCCAGGCTCAACTATACAAAAGAAGATCGTACTCAAAAACGATATGGGCCAGACAGAAGACTTGATTTGTTGGTTCAAGAGGAGATGCCCATTCTAGAGGTGAGGGTATATAGCAAAAAAAGAAATTATTTCTAAAATATTATATTTAGAAAGTGAAATCAAGAGAGATGAACAGATAATGTTTTAAAACTGAATAAGAGAGATCTATTAACCATATTAATTTTTAAAAGAAACAATGTAACTAAGAGAAACAGTTTGGTGGTTTAAAACATATGCACAAGTATTATTAACATTTGCTGTTGTCTCCTTATGTCTAAGTTTCCTTGTGTCATTGTAGCAAGAGACGCACTTGAAATATATCAGATTGTATGCCTACATATTAAAACCACAAATAATTAGTCATAAAGTCAGAATTTCATATTTGGAATACTTTGAAAGTTGTTAATATCTGACTTTTAGCACAATTTCAAAGAGATTAAAAGTCTTAATGATTGTCATAAAATTATGATGATTTCATGAAACATCTGCTATTAAAATACTTAGAAAAAATATACTGCTCTTTAATGAAATCCTTCATGGCAACAAATCTATGAAAATAGAATTTTAAAAAGTCCACTTAATGTTTATCTGAACTGCTGTATTGGGTAGAAAACAAACAAAGAAAATTTGCTCATATCATAAACATTTTGTGAATCAAAATAGTCTGAAGAGACTAATATTTATAGAGCCATTTTTGTGGATGTACATGGTCAGACAGCCAAGCCCCACAGCATTAGGATTCATTTTTTCTTATTCTTTGATTACATTAGAAAGACTTGATATCTTAAGTCATGCTTAGGCTCTTTTGCTCAAATTTACTACTCATATTTAATTTTCCTTGCCAGGTTTCATTTTTGGATTTCCCTGAGAGTCTTTTGTGTGGAGAAGTCCAGTGCATAGAAGTTGAGTTCACAAACAAAGGAAAGAGTCCCCTGCATGCTCTGAGGGTCACTTCTTCACATCCAAGGTTAGACTTGTTGCTGTAGCAATTCCAAACTCAACTTCTTAGAAGACATTTTTCTGATGATACATACTACTGTGCAACTTCTCATCTTTCCATCCCTAAACTATAGCTGCTGACTAGTTTGATTGAGTTTATTTTTCATTTTTTTGTTTGAATTATCATGATTGTCTCCATCTTTGTACTTGCAATAATCTGTAAAATATCCATTTCGAATCTGAAGATTTAAGTTAATAATGCCATCAGGTATAAGTGATTTCATTTGACAAAACAATTTTATGTGGTCACTTAGGTAGATTAAGCATCCTTTGAGCCATTCTTTTTCTATCAAGGAAAATCAATGTAATAACTTGCAGTCATCTTTGGAGGCATTAACTGACAACTTTTATTATGCCTTGTATGGCTCACAGTTAAATTTTATGGGATCAGCTTTTGTTTGACTATTAATTCTTCTCATTCAGTAAAAATGCAAAATTGCTTAAGTGAGTCTTAAGTTAGATGTTCAGCAAGGTCATTAAGATATAACAAAGTCATATAATTTGATTTTTTGGTTGTTAAAAATGGTCGTCAATAAATTATTAGAAAAAAATTTAAAATGAAGAGTAGAAATCCGATTGAACTGGGTCAAATCATTCTCTGTGGCATTTTTTAAGTAAGACAGCATAGAAACAAGATTTCTCATGTTTTAAAACTTTAGATACACATTTCAGCATTGCAAGAAATGGTAATCAGCACACAAATTTATTTTTAAGGTGGTGAATTTTGGCTTTAATATTTTATGGAAATTCAAGTAAAGAGCTTAAAATTAAGTTTCATGCATGTATCAAAATGAATTGCTTCAGAAAGATCTTCTGTTGTATATTTCTTTCAATGTCTCTTTTTTTTTTTTGCAATATCTACACTTATTTTAACAGGAATATCAAACTGATGCTCCTTTTGAATTTACAGATAGTTATCATGAATGGTAGAGATATCAGTCTGCTCAATGAGATTCTAATGCTTCCAAATAATCCTCTATTCCATCCCAGGTTAAGATTCTAATTATATCAAATTGTAATTTGTTTAATAATCTTTGGAAACATGGAACTTGAGATATTAAATTTTGGTAAAAGGTTAGGCTTTAACTTAGATAGGTGTGTCCTCCTTATTTAAGTTTTGACTTTTTCATAAAAATTCACAAATCTTGGCTAATGATTTATCAATGAATGTAAAGGAAGTGATTTTATTTTTCATCTAGAATCAGAATAAAATTGAGAAACCTGATATGTCAATCATTTGAAGAGAAAAAAATGAATTCCAACCTTTGATCAAAAGCCTTATGTACCTCTGCATGTATCCCTATTTGTTTTAATATTAAGTAATACTCTTTCAAAATTTTTGAAATGCAAATGTTCTACATTGAATATCTGCTTTTAGGGGTCACAAAACCTGCTGCTCAACCTCTTGTTTAAATTATTCATAGACTAATATAAAAGAGTACATTTCTCAGAGGCAAATGGGACGCTGGAGAGGGAGCTTGGCTAGTGTGTTAGAGGTTTGATAAAGTTTTCGTTTACTCCTGATTAGTACTCTTTTACTTTTAATTAAGGGACCTCTCCACCCTTTTCTTTGAATTTATATCATGAATTTTTCTTTCTTCTTTCCTTAGATTTTTTACCTTTGGATGTGGTTCAAATCGAACTGATTCAGCAGCTGCAGCACTATCTCAGCCTCAACAGCAACCATCATTGACAGCTAAATATCCATATGTTTATCAAATGCGAGCTCCTCACTGTGGTGCTATTGGTCCCAGCTTGACCAGTACTGTATCAAGCAATATTATATGTGGTGGTGGAGATCACTCATCTGCTGATGTTCTCCAGATCCCCTTGCCTGATTGTGAAGAAGGGCAGCTGATGCCAGGGCAAGAGGTCAGACTGCCAATGTGGATACGAGGAGATGACATTGGTGGGATCCATGAAGTTGACTTTCTTTTCTATTATGAACCTGTGAAGTCTTTGTCTACTGTAAGGTAAGTATAGTTGCATCCTATGTAAAAAAATTTGTGATACTTAATACAAAATGATCATTTTTATATAGGTTAAAAACACAGCGCTTAATTTTTGCACAAGATGATTCTAGAATTTCAGAGTCAATTCCTTAAAGATTATACTGACATACTACAAATAAAGTAAAAAAATTTATTTCACCTTTTCCTGAATTTATTATAGTTGCAAGTAGAGTTTAAGTACATTTGTAATTGTTTTTGCTTAAAATAATGAAGGCAACCATTTTACAAGATTATACATTTCATAGAATTTCATAGTCTTTTAAATACATTCTTTCAGTTTTGTCAATGTTTCATCCTTTCCAATTACATGTAGTCAAGTCATACTGGATATGGAATATTTGGGGCTGTGAATGGAAACCCTGAAATTAGTTGTCTGCTGGCTTCAAGATTCCTGCATGTAAAGAATATCTACATGTGACTCTTTTGCCTTTGCCCTACTCACACAATTAAAAACAGTTTTTACAATTTTATATAATAATGAGATAAAGCTTACATTTGAATCATATCATCTTTAAATAAAAATTTTCAGGCACAGAGTTGTACGCCATCAAGCTATTCTGAATACAGTAGAGTCGCTTAGTGTGCGTACCACAGTTGTGAGGCCTGCAGCAAGCAATGGGTCAAGTAATGGACAAGAGCTCAACTCTTGCATTTTTGCATGTGAGCTGGAAAATTTAAGTCAGGTATGCCTATGAATAAGTGAATCGCACCCACTGAAATGACATATTGAAAGGGAAAGTCATATAATTTCCAACAGGAATAACTTTTTTTGAATCTTTTTTCAAGAGGGAGGACAACAAAAGATGTTGGTTTCATGACTTAAAAAGTTAATTGATAAATGGGCAATGTGCAGTCAACAACAGACAACTATTCATCCTAGACTTTTATTTGATGTGCAGAAAATCTTACTAGTCTAACTTCTCTCCTCCTTCTTGCAATCTTTGAAAACTCATTTGGTGAATGCACCTCATAAATATATTGAGTTTGGATGTGAAATATAATGTCCTGTTTCTGAAATAGTAGGAAATGTAAGATTTCATTATATGTTTGCCAAAATTGAAAGCTTAAGATAATTTACAGAAGTAAGATGTTGCTTGCTAAGCAGGCATGGGTCTGTTCACTGTGCTACCAACCCCTTAGGTCTCTTGAATCATTACTCTCAATCAAAATAACTTAATAATAGTAATAATAATAATAATAAAGTGCATATATATAGCGCATATCCAAATGATTAAAATGCTCTATGCGCTTTACAAGAAAAAGAATAAGATAGAAGCAGGCTAGACGGCCTGAACATACATACATAACATACAGAATGACGTACATAGCATAAAGAATAACATACATATTATATAAAAAATAACATGCATAACATACATGTGCTTAAGAATATGATACAAGTAAAACATCATCTACTGCCGGGAATACGTTGTGGTGAATAAATGGTGTTTAAGCTGCCTTTTAAAGGTCTCTATGGAATCAGACTCTCTGATATATCGGGGGAGCCGATTCCACATGGTTGGTGCTACATAAGAAAATGATCGCTTGCAGTAGGCAACATAGTTTTTATGTGGTTTGACAAGAATTGTTCGGTCGTTAGCAGATCGTAATGACCGTGATGGTGTGTAAACTCTTAACATGCCAGTTAGGTATTCTGGTGCCATGTTGTTCAGGCACTTAAAACAAAAAAGACAGATCTTGTAGCAGATACGATCATTTATGTTCAACCAGTGCAGCTCTATCAACATTGGCGTAACATGATCTCTCTTACGCTTTAAGGTAATTAATCTAGCAGCATTGTTTTGAAGATTTTGTAGTCGTTGCAGTTGTTGTTTTGGCAGGCCTGCTAACAAAGAATTACAATAATCAATTCTTGATAGTATTAGTGTAGTTACAAGTGTTTTTGCAACATTATGGTTTATATACTTTCTTATTGAGCTGATTTTTCTTACTTGAAAATATAAATTCTTACAGAGATTCGAAACAAAAGAAAACATTGACATATCTTGGTCTAATATAGCCCCGAGATTTTTCACTTTCTTACTGCATAGTACTTCATGTCCATTGAGATCAAATTTGATCATGGGCAAGCTATCGATGGATTTGCTGCACCCAAAAATAATTATGTCTGTTTTGTCTCCGTTTAGCTTGAGTTTGTTGATGTTCATCCATGAGCTGATATCTTGTATGCAGTGGGTGGTTGTATGTATAAGTTGGTGTATGTTTTCAGTGTCACTTGCTCCATATAATTGGGTGTCATCAGCATAAAGGTGGTAACTTATGCTATGTTTCCTAATAAGGGCAGACAGTGGTTTAGTATACATGGTAAAGAGAACAGGACCTAAAACTGAGCCTTGAGGGACTCCATATTTGAGAGGAAGATTTTGAGACGTTTCATTTCTCACTTTAACACAATAAAATCTATTGGTAAGATATGACTCAAATCACGTAAGTACTGTACCCGACACAAGAAACGACTTCTTAAGCCTGTTTAGTAAAATCTCATGATCAATAGTGTCGAAAGCAGCTGTTAGATCAAGCAGCACAAGGAGACATAAGTTTTTGTCATCTACTAAATCCAGAATATCTGAGGTCACTTTTAAAAGTGCAGTCTCCGTGCTATGGTGCATCTTGTATGCGGATTGAAGAACTTCATCAAAACCGTTACTTTTAACGTGTTTCAAGACTTGAACTAATACAACTTTTTCCAGAATACAACTTCTGCTGTTCCTCGTTCCAATTGCATGTGAAAGATAATAATATTTTAATGCAAATAAAAAAAAAATTCCATAAAAGGTAAAAACTTTTTTTTACTGAATCACCCTGCTTTGAATTTAAATTCTGTGTTTTTAACTCTGCTTGCACCTGTTTTTTTTGTTTAACCATGTTTGGGCAGCCTTTCATCTCTTTTTTTATCATCTGCATCAGGTTCAGGTGCAACGTCCCCATGTTCAGGAGTTGCAGGTGACCCAGGTTTCATGTGTCAGTCCACAGTGGACCCTGCTCAGTCTTGGGACAAAACACAACTCTGGTAAGGGACAAATGATTTCTTTGATTTCTGCAAGCATGATCAAATAGGCATAATAAGACCCAATGACTCAGCTTTAATCTAAATATTTTAAGTGGAGCAGCTGACATAGCATGATTGAGTGGACTTTTTTATACCATTTTTCCGATCTTAAAATCTAAGAAATACATTTTATGCATGTTAACTATCTCAAAAAGATGCCATGTCCATTAAAGGGTATACTTAGCTGTTTAATGTGCATAGGGAGGAATATCCTAGTAGTTACCATGTAATATGCTTTTAGAAAGATTCAGCTATAAACTCATATAGTTGCTTCCCTTGCTGTAGTGTTGGTGAGAAATTATCTCCTATCAATTATATGTGATCATATTTGTACAGCTGCAGTATTTTCAAATGTGAATTTATTTGCTTCATTTTATATTTTTTTTTAACTTTTCTTTTTCATTTTTTTTGTTTTGAGATGTGGTTTTTATGTCTAATTATTCCCTTTTTTGTCTTCTGTGACTTACATAGGTTTGGATATGAAGAGAGGGTTAAAAAAAAGGAAAAGAACATTTTCCCACTGTAAAATCTGATAAAGAGAAAATTTCAAATCTAGAATATAAATGTCTCAAGTACGTCCAGTTTTTTCATTGTGAAATTTTTGTTATTTCTTCGCACTCAATAGGTGTGCGTCTTGGAAGCAGAGAGACTCTCCAGTTAGTCATGAAGGGTCTGAAACAAGAGCAGAAAACAGGTCTGTCATTTGCTTCTTTTCCAAATTTACTTTTATTTAGAAAACCTCAGCTGATCTCTATTATTACATAACTATTTATAAACAGGCATGATGAAATAGTCTTCCGTCCAAGGGAATTGTTTTCATATTGGGGGAAAAAATGCAGATTTGATAAATCAAATTTTGGTCTTCTATGTATATAGGGCAACTGAGTTGTAAAAGTTTCAAAATAATTGATTTTTCATTAAGTGGTTTAATAAGTGCAATTTACAAGAACAGTTTGTTATATATAAATAATTAATGTGTGTTAATTTGCAAGGAACAATAAGGTATCACTGTTTTGACTCTGTTTAAGCCTTTTTTTTTAATTTATAATGTGTATAATTTTCGTCTTAGCAATTCTAATTAAAAGCTTTTGAAATCTAATCTGCAATCTTAATTCACCTTACTAAGACATAATTCCAAAATTTTTCAACACCTTATAAATCTATCAATACTGTATCTTATGGTAGTTAATAATTTTTTTGATATTACATTTCAGAAAATAATGGAAATCTAGTCTTTAGTGAGGTGGCATTTGATCGTGATCAAGTCAATACCTCATGCAGCCCATGTTCAGACTTCTACTGGCGTAGCTGGCTACGGCATCAGGCATTGACTGGTGACAAAGATGCTTTTTGTGGTGGTTCAGAATTTTCCTATCTTACTGGCTTTGGAAATGATAGTAGTAATCAAAGGCCTGTGGGGAAAAAAAGTGACATGTCATCCTCTATGATATCAACAGATACTACCTCAGATTCAAAGACTCTGGAATCCGCAGTATACTTGCGACTCACTCTAGTTTTTCTATGGAAGGCATGGGCAGTCCAAGAGTCCGGCCAAATGCGAATTGTGGTTGGACAGCACCATGTACATGTCAATCGCCTAAACACAGTTGCTGTGTCATACCCAGTTCCGGCATCCATGTCCAGCCTCTCCTCTTCCCTCACGTTGGGTGCAGCATGGGGGAATAAAAACACCAGACCGGCCGTCAAATTCACACATCGGGATTCAACCGCAAAAACAGAGGACAGTTTTGGTGGGACTGCGGGACCAAACAGTCTAGACCCTGAGGTTAGCACAAGACTGGTGACTTACTCTTTTTCCCATGTCCATCAAAGATCCCATCCTTTTAACCATGGTCTCTGCTTGGTTCCAGTCACATTGAACCTTCAGAATCATTCTGGCAGGGAGGTCACTGTCATGGTGGACACAGGCAAAACCCCAGAGAGCTTTGTCTCCAACTCTGGGGCAGTTTTAACTAACCCAGAAGGCCAGCAGGGATTGGGCACCACTGGCTCATCAGTCCCCTCCATGCGGTGGGTTGGTCTAACCCAAGCATCTTTGACCCTTGCAAGGGGTCAGAGTTCATCTCTTGCACTTAGGGGTGGAATGATGCGACCAGGAACTTACAATGTCAATTGTCTGTCTGTTTTTGTGACATTTAGCTCTGACCAGTCCCAGATGATTTTACAGAGGCACAATACCCCCAGTATTGTTACTCTTGTGGATTCCTCAACTCCCTCTTAGTGATCAAATTGTAGGTTTTGCAGAGGATAGTTAATGCAATTAAAATATTGAAAGTGTAATTTAATTGTGAAAATATTGAAGCATGAATGATGTAAGCTTCTTTTAAGGTCTACCCACTGAGGCTTGCTGTATGTTTGTCTTTTTTTTCTCTTTCTTTTAAATATTTAACCTTTTTCTTTCTTTAATATCACATAGATGCCAGCAAAATTGATTATAAGTGAAGTTTTTTTTATTGCTTACCATCTTAAAAGATTAAGAGAATTTAATGCTGATTCATCTTGCAAAAACTAAAATTTTGTCAAAAGCAAGATTTTCAGGGCATTGGTATTACAAGAATTAGTTTTGCTTTTGATTCCTGCAAATTGAGACATAAAAATAGAAAAAGTTTATTCTCTTTGCACAAAATTGAGTGGGAAAGAGTCTGTCTTGTAAAGGGCGAAATTAATACTGAATTTATATCAACTGACATTTTTAGATGTGGTAAAGCGTTTGAAGTAAGGCTTATTTGGTGAGAGTTCTCTTCAGATTTCTCAAATATTGCCTACCCTGTTGTTGTAAATTCAATGATGTAACTTAGTTCAGCAAGAGACGGTTATAAAGTAAGAATGAAAAGGGACAATTAAAAACAGATACCTTCATCAAAACTAGAATATACTTGAGGAAAGGATTTGATTTTGCTTTTCATGTGATCGATTGCAAAAAAAGAAATTTTTATTAAAGATGCCTTTGGTGTTACAAGTTTTTTTTTTTAATTAGTTGATCTTTCACGCCTTTTAAGATTGCCATATTTCTCTGTGTAGGCATCATTCATAATTAACATGTCGAATAAAAGGTTTCTTAGGTCTGAGGGTGTCTTTATCAATATGCGCCCCACTCTGTGTTTCAAGGGTTAAATAGAAAATAGTGTGGCACTTATTTTGCAGTAATTTGGAAATTAAAAAGTAACATAATTAAAGAGAAACAAGCCTCAATCCTGTTTAAATTTAGACTCAGGTTATGGCAATGGAAATGATGTACATTGATCTATTTTTATTGTAAACTTATCACCAGCTCAATGAGTTATGAATATTTTGGAATTAAATTCATTTCACCTGAAAACTTATCAAAATGAAACTCGAGACCTTAATTTGTCAATAATATAGGCTTTTAAAAACTTAACTCCAAAAAGTACAGGCTTTTATCTAATTTCGGTCTTGTGTAAATTTATAAAATATTTTTTGTCCAAAAGGAATGAAAATCTATTAGTTTGCATTTTTGATAAAAATTATATAAAGAAAAGTGTTAGTGTTTCTTCACATATTATTCAAACAAATAATTTTATAGCGCTGCTGCAAAATTTGTTTTCTATTTAAACACAACTTACGAATTTCTAACAGTCATTGCTAATTTGTTTAAAGTGTATATACTGTTGCTAAACTGCTTGAAATGATCAACATGTAGATGACTTAGTGGCCCTGTGATAGTGGTAAATTATAGTTTGTTTTTTACTGATCAGCATGTTTCCTCTTTTTAATAAATAGGATAAAAAAAATCTTACATTCATGGATACCATAGGCCTGCTTCGTGTCATCTCAAACATTATTCATGCTTTTTAACAGGGACTGTATTTTTTTTCCAAGTTAAATTTGACACCATCTGCCATATTGAAGTCCTGATTGGTCTCAAAATTCTTTTATCACTAACACTTATGAAGTTCTTTTACTGTTTTATGTCAAAGATCATCACTATTCAAATTTAACTATTGTTCAAAAATTTGATACGTGAAAAATTCAATAAAGATGATAAAGGCCAGGCAACCTTTTTTAGCATTTCAAAGAGAAGAAATTAACTGAAACATCTTGTGACAACCAAAGTGGTCAAAGGAAAACTCAGCATGCATATTACAGCGAGATAGGATGTTAGTGATCAACAAAGTGTCTAAAAGCGATGAGGAATTGAGATCTGTAGACGGTCATGATCACTAAAGAGCAGGGTATCTGGTTGACAGAATGCAAAAAAGGCAATAATTTGATTATATTTCCTTGACAATTGAAAATTTTAAATGTAACAAACGTTCCAACGATATTCTTTTGTCTTAAATCTATCATGAATGTCAATAAATAATTAAGATGCTTCTGCATTATCACTTGGATGTTTATTTTCAAAATTTGAAAAGGAAAAAAAAAATTATGGAAGTTTTAGGTTTTGATAGTATTTATCAAAAATTGTTAAGAAATGTTGAAGTTTCTTGAAACAGCAGTTTTCAAATGCAGCTTGATTAATTATTTTGTTATCTTTGTCAAATATTTTTTAAAGTTAAGAAGTCAAAAACGATTTTGACATTTCCACTCATAAAAAATAAGAAATAGATTGAAATATGACAGGGCAATTATTTTTTTATCTGTTCAAATAGCCTCTTATGTTGCTTTCAGAGGAGGAAGTAAATGAATGTATAGCATTGCATTAGCAACAATGATGCAAGTTCAGGAGATGGAATCATGTCATCTCTAGCACCCATCAAGAAGCCGAGAAAGATTTGTTTTGTGTGAAAGGTGTGTTTTTAAGTGTATTTAGGAGAAAAAGAAGCTTAAGGCTGTGAAATCCCAAAATTCTTTAGGTCAATTTTTTTTTAAAATATGATTTGTACTATCAAAAAGATTTGAAACTTGTGAATATTAGAAAATTATATAACTATGGAAATTGTGTAAGCTGTTTTGCTTGCCATGATTGTGTCAAAGGAAGCCAAAAGATTAAACCTGGCTCTTTGTGCTAATTATTTTATTCATTATGTGATATATATGTTGTTTTTTTCTCAAATACACCAATTGTAATTTAATACTTCATGCTCAAACCCTTCACTCCTGCTTGTATGTTACACCAGTATTGCTATCTCCAGAAGTAGAAAATTTCAAAACTGATTTAATCTTTCCTCAAAAGTTTTTCTATAAATTTATGACATTAATAAAGCATGAAAATATAGAAATACTCTTTTTAACCCTACGCACATATTGGCAAGATATATAATATTAAATGTTTCTTTGAATCATATTTTTTTCCCCTGCCTAATAGTAATATTAGTTTTGAGTATGAGTGTGGAGGAGCAAGTTGCATTACTCTCAAACCTTTTGTAAAATGTGACTTCAAGAAAAGTTTTGATAAAGTAAAATGTGTTTAGATCTTCAAAAAAAAAGGTGTTCACTGATCATGACCATTTTCATGAAGCTTATATTTTATTTGCTATCAAAGATTCAAGTACTATAGAATTGTCTGATCGTTGAAGAAAAGTAGATCATATTAATACTCATTTAATAATTATTTAATAATTTAGTATTAAAAAGAGATCCTTTGGATTACCATTTAAATAGCTTTACTTGTATCCAAAAATGCGTTTTGGGAACTGAATGTGAGAGAAGTTCTCTGAGTAAGGCTATGTCAATAGATAGGGTCTATATTTTTTTTCCATTGGCTTATTTATTTATTTTTTTTTTATTGCACGGTTGGGTGAACAGGGTATTTCCTCATGCGCATCCATTTCTGAATTAATTCAGTGGTTATCGAAACTAAGTATTACTAATTTGTTTATAGCCTTTCAGCCGTCTAGATAAAAATAACTTTGAATGTTTACGCTAACAGCAGGTGAAAGGTCATTAAGATAATGTTTTGTTTTGAGTTGGTTCCTTAAAGGTTTTGGTAAAGGAGTTGCCAAAGATCTAGGGCACAGAACTGCTCAAAAGTATCACATATCTCTTCTGAGAGACTTAAGCTGAGTCCAAATACAGAGCAATCCTGTCTTCAACAAGTGTCTGTCTTTCTACACATCATTACTACATCTTCATGGCTAACTACAGCCACTGTTTCTTGATGATTCCCATTGTTAATGTTATACTTGTCTGACATTAAGTTTTATAAAATGTGTATTTCAGAGCTCTCCCTTTAATGTTAATTCTACCTCTACTTCACGTGACCAGTTTGTTTCCAATAGCTCATTCCTTACGTTGTCTTGCCAATAAACTCTTAAATGTCATACTAGCTATGAAGCGTATTTAGCAGAAGTAAACATTGTTAGAAAAACACAACTCTACACTCAGTGCGCAGATTACAAGTTTGTGCTAGCTTGAACAGTCTCCTGTCTATAACTGTGTAAGTAAAACAAAAAATACGATTTTTAATTCTCTATTTCTTATTCACTATAGGTGAAAGTAATTGTTTTAATTTCTGATATAAATTTTGTTGACAGGGTTTGGTTTGTGGCACATAACTTTGTTGTTCTTTAGGTGTAAGATTTAGTGTTGTCATGGAAACCCTATTTTTTTAAGTCAGGAAAAGATATTCTTACAAGGCTACTCACTGACAAAATAAAATGCATGTAATAGTTTTGTCTTCAAAACTTTTTTCTATCCCACGTGTGCTCAGTTCTATGCATTTCTACCCACGAACAAGAGATCTCCATACGAACAATGTGGTACCTTGTTCTTATTTCTTTATCTTACTTTGGGTTCAATAGGAAATTTATGTGAATGGCTGTCCTTGCTAAAATACCGAAAGGAAATCATTCTTAGAATCTTTTGAGACTACTTTTTTTGGTTTTGGTACAATTTTCAACCATGGTGAAGAATTTTATTCACTCAATCACTGAAGTTCTCTATGGACTTGTCATGGATATTGACAGTGATGACATTAGCACAAAGATAAGCTTTGCTCTGATGATAGCAAGGGATCTAAATATATTTAGATCTAGAAGTTGGTTCTACTTCTAGAAGTAGAAGTGGTGATGAGAACCTAGATCTGACTTTCACCCTGCCAGAAGGTTTGACCAATAGATCTAGATCTAGATCTATTAACTCTTTGCATCCATTCCCACTCTCACAGTATGAAGCTGTTCTCTATAGTCGTCCATACCAACGCTGTGAGCATGATTGATGAATGCGAAATGTGAGCTTTCTATAATTCTGGCAGGCTACCCAAAAAAATCTGGATGCAATCAGTTAATGCACCATATCTAATTGGGCATGGGGGCCCACTGAGGCAGTACTTTCACAAGGATAAAAGTGTTAAATGATGAAAAGCCAGTGAGAATGATTTTCAAAATGAAAAGTGGAGTTGGTAGATTTAGATCCTATTTTAAATCAGAACAAAGTTAAAGGATGATGGGAATTGCCTCAGGCTAGATGATTCTGACCCTAAGACTACAAAAATTAAAATCCAAGGTATTGAACTAATATATAGTATTATTGTAGTTATCGGCCCAACTCACTTTAACTTTAAAATTGTATTTTTCTGAATGAACTTGGTATATTGAACATGAATATGAAGATTTAATTTGTCACAAGTAAATACTTTTCAAGATTAGGTATTTTTATGTTGCTCTAAAATCCTATTAAATTACAAGTTTCGAATTCGTCGAAAAAAGTTCAGTTGTGCAGCCTTATGTGAGTTGGGCTGATATCTTCAAATTAACCAAATCCAGTAAGGTCCCAATTTAGATCCAGAACTGATGACACCCAGAGTTATGATACAGTAATTATTGAAAGTAAGGAAAAGAAATATCCTTACAGTTTTTTGAAACCCCCTTTATTGATATTTCTCTGTGGTCATCTTGAAAATTATAACAAAATTGTGCGTATCAATGTCCAATTTGTATATTTCAAGTCCAGAACAATTCCAGCTTGTCCTTAGCTATTCAAATCTTTTACATCTATAATAACTGTTATACTTAACTTCCATATCTTTGCTTTTAACTTCCTTTTCAAATTTGTTTTTTTTTAGTTATATGTCCTAGATATACTTGTAGATGTAATTTATACCACATCTTTTAGCCCTATAGTGCCAAGTAAGATTGTTGTGAGGGATTATACTCTGTCTTTTACTCCAAAGCTGATTTTATAACTTGCATTTTTTTTTTTGTATGACCAAGCCCAAGTCTGATAATGAAAGTAAAAGATTCAATCAATCACCTTGCATCTCATAATTCATTACTGTAGGCTCCAATCTCTTAGAAATGTCATACTTCAGGAAACGGCAAGATTAATTTTAATTTTTTTTTGTTTTTAGGTGGGTCTGCTTGACCTCTCTGGCATTACTTTATGTTCTGATGACAGATGGGTATTGTATTTAACATATACATTTGATAACAGATTAGTCTCTCTATAATCTATGAACTTTGGAAGCACCAGTGATTTGAGAGATATGTGGGGTGGGGGTGTTCCATGTAATGCATTAAACAAAACCAGAAAAGAACAAGAAACACAGGATGGTAGTTAAATATGAAGCACAAATCAGTTAGTTGTCTTTCAATTTATTATCCTGCTCAGCAAGAGATGGAAACTGTTTATTATTCATATTTTTCTCAGAATGACCCGAACTAGGTATTAAATGGCAATATATATTGACCTTTGATCATGTAGGTGGAGACACTTTATTTAATTTTATTCATATATTTTACTAAAAACTCAAGTCTGATAATAAATTTTCAGAAAAGTCTATCGCTACAAATTAAAAAAAAGAATTATGATAAATACTTCCCAATTAATCACCTTGGCTCTCAAAAAGAAAGAAAAGTGTTCCAGCTCTGCCCATAACGTGAATGTCATGTCATTGCTAAAGGATGATTATAGCTATTGTTATTTTGTTACACTTGCCCACAAGTAGATGAGGCCCTAATTTTTTCAGATCCCAGAATTTATGTGGAAAGCATTGGACAAAAGCAATTGCAGTTCCTCCCACCCATTTCTTTTGCTCATTCATGAGCTACTCTGCGTTATCTTACAGTTATGGAGAGAGAAATCTCTAGGTACAGATTTTCTCTCTGCTTCTCCCTTAACAAACAAAGATCTTAAATGAATTAAAAAAAACAACAACATGGTATATGAGAAAGTAAAAGGAAAAAAAAATGTTCTCAATGAATGATTTCCGTTCATTATAAAATGTTTACCAGATGATATGTTTTCTTCCTTCATCAACAAAAAGATCTCAAACTTTACAGTAAAAATATGACATTATTGCTGCTTTGCAGAAACGCGAGTCTGTTATTTTTCAGTGTTAGGAAAAATTTTGAACCCTTCCTTTTACTAAATTTTGATTATTCCAATGGAAATCAACCATTTTGTTCTTTTCAGAAAAACTATCGGATAAAACTATTTTATTTATTTATGATAAATTGGTAACTTTTTTAATTTTACCCAAAATTTCAAATTGTTATCCTTTCTACCAATCAGATTTAGTTTGCTCTGTCTATGTCATGAATGTGAACTTGGCAGCATAATGAGAAAGGTAGAATATTGTCTAAACACATACCTTTCTTTGTTTCTTTGCTCCAACACTAAATTGATCGATTATGCATTAAAAAAATATATGAGGATGGGTGTCATAATCGATTTTCTCAAACATCTAGAGTAAAACCATTTGTGAGCAGGCATTATACATTCCCTTAAATTAAATGGACCACAATGAGACATGCATGAAAAATTATCACTATTGAAAGCTGTTTCTCATATCTTATTGTCATTAAAATTCTTTGTTACATTTCTTTCTGGACCAGCTGTTTGAAATTAGATGTGGGATGAATTAGATGTGTACATGTGTGATAACTGATATAGGGTATCTTTGTGTAAGATTTTTCACGAACTTCGGGGATTTTAAACTTCTCAAAGTCAAAGAAAATGAAGCAGTGTATGTTTTGAAATAAAAACTGTTTTGGTGTAAGAGTCATTAATTTTCTGTTGAGCTATTTACTTTAGGCTACTGAATGAAATATAAGAAAAAATAGTTCTTTTCTTAAATCTTTCCCTGCTTTTTTTGTGATATGCAAAATAATAGGACAAGTTTTAAGACATTTTTCATCTAGATCTATATGCATTAATTTTTTTTATGGCAACAGAGATTTCAAATATGTCTGAAATAATGCACAGTGGAATCTAGTTTTATCACATAACTTTGGTTTTGGGCATAAAATAAAAAAACATGCGTTTTCCAATGATTTGTTTTTTAAAGTCAACATATCAGGACTATGAAATGGTTTATAGGCAATACATGACTGATAAACATTTCAAATTTATACTTCAACTATCTTTTTATTTTTTTAACTGTGGAGTTTGTGCGCATATATTTTAAGCTGTATGATTCCAAACTTCACTAAGAATAGCAATTTGAAAAGAAGAAAATGAGATTTGTCACTTACTTATAACCTATTATTTACATTGAATTCAATATATCTATTGAATTTTAAGATCCAGATATATGTTGGTATTGTTCATGGATACATAATCTGTTTATATGCTGTGTCCTTTATTTGACTTACTTGAGTCTTTGAAAATTGCAAGTTGCTAGATGCATTCATGTGCAAATTTGTATTTAATGTTAACAATTTTCTTGTAATATCTAGTTTGATTTGTACATTTTTCCTGCAACTGAGATGAATTCAGGTACATGTATAATAATTTTAGTCAATTTATGAGCCACAAAAGGGTGCCACAATTTTGCTTGAAAAGAAAAAAAAATACAATTTAACCTTGTTCAGTAATCTTTTGCGTGAGTGAATCAATGATATTAAGAAATGAGAATATGTTCTGAATGGCAGATTTGGTGGGATGAAAAGTTAAATATAATTTCATAAAATTTTCAAAAAAGAAAGCATACATAATTATGTGCTGCTAGATTTATTATCCTACCTTTTTTTTAGTCTAAAGCTTAAAAATATGCCATGCTTTTAGCCGTTTGCTGGCTTTTTAAACTTTAAAAACAATTTTCATCCGCAACTTACAATGCATTCTCAGTTCAGGCATTTGTAGTAAAGCATAATGCTTCCCACATCTGTTTTAGTTTTTCCACCAAAATGTCTTTAATTTGACAAAGACAATTGCCTTTTTCTCCATTTATTTTGTCCACCCCCTTGACATGCATAAGTAAGAACAAAAACGGGATAATTGTAGATATTGTAAACTACTTATAAGTGGAATTGCAGCACTGGTCTCCTAAAAAGCCACCTCCTTGTTTTAAAACAGTCCTTTTCTGTACAGGAACGGGAGGAGGGGAAGGGATAAGGTTGGATGAGAGACAATAGATGTCACAAGGTATGTGATGCATCATAGATGTTTCTTGCCATTACTTTCTAGTGCTGACATGGATTTGGGAAGTTTTTAACAGGTTTCAGAAATGCATTGTCCTAATCCCTTCTCTATATCTACAGAGGCAGAGCCACCCCTGTAATTGTCAATAAACGTTCTATGAGAAGAAAAGAGGAGCACAATTGTTGCAAAAGTCATGTGATAGTTTATAAGACATAGCTGTTCTCAGTCCATCTTCTAGACGAAAATAATGTATCAACCAGTCTTACTCTTACCCTTACTTTGTCCCAAAGTTAGCATTTTTTGAGGGGCAGGAGCTTACTCTTTTACCGGTTACAACCTATTGTTACCTGTCATGCTTTTCATTTATTTCCAATGTCTAAGTTGTTCTTGATTTATTTAAATCTGCTAAGGGTGGCAATGGCAATGACAGGACTGATTATTTCAGTCTTTAAAAAAATTCCAAGCCTCAACCAGCCATATTCCTTTTGCTCTACCTACGGTCAATTATCTTCTGCAAAATAGGTTCTGAAGTGGAAACTCCTGTATGCAGAAAATAAATTTGTACTGAATCATTTTAGTCTTTTCTTACATAATCCTTTATCATTGTTATAATTTTTTTAATGGCTTTTTATTAAAATCAAAGCTATCTCATTCATTTAAAACCTATTCCCTAACCCACATTATCTTCCTGCATCTTTTGATTGTTCCGTGGAGCATTATTAATTAATTCAAACCACGTTTTTGAGCTTGCGACGGGCATAAACCTTTAAATTCCAATTAGTGAATTACTGGAAACAAAAGCTAGATTTCCCCTGGATTTTTTTTTTCTTTCAAATCTTGTTATTTTCATTTCACTGAATGAAAAAAAAAAGAATATTAATATAGATAAACGTCTGATTTTATTTTTTAATCTGCTCGCACACCGAGCATAGACCCTTTGTTTTCTCAGCAAAGTGAGGAATTGTGATTGGAAAAAGTTTCGCCTATCCCTTCCTATGTCAACCACCATATTGTTGGTCTAAAATATACACTGGAGGACGCTGCAGCCAATGGAATTTGAGATTTGTTTGTCGAAAAACTAGAGGGCCCAATTCGACCAGACTGCCTCGTAACTGAACTGGCCGGCAAAAGCTAGCAAAAGCACATGTAGCATAGGAGTAAAATACAAAACTAGCATGTTGAAGTAATTTATGAAATACGTATTAATTTCCGTAAGTAAATAATCCACAAAGCTCAAGGCTATATCACTTATAACAATTATCATTTTGAAACTTAATATCTGAGTCTTAGGTCGTTACGTTTTAATAAATGGATACAGCTTATCATACTGGAAATGAGTGATGAAATGTTAGATTTCATTTCTGTACATGCTTCGTCTTTTAATATTTTTGTCTAAATTACTCTTATTGCTACTTTTGATACATTCTCGCCCACATGTAATTTGAAATTTCAATTATTTGTTTTAACAATCTTTCATGACTGAAGTTTGTCAGTATTAATACATGTAGTCAGAATTTTTCTTACCCTTTACTTAGAGAGCATAAGCAAATTACATTGACATCATGCCATTGGTTAAACACTTTATAGAATGTTGTTTTCAGTTTGAGGCTTTTGCTAGCTCTATTTCACTAAGCAATGATATTTGTTCTTTGTTTAATTTTGCTTTAAAAATAACATTGCAATTCTTTCCACAAACAAGTATTTTTTAGTGTAACATTAAAATATCTCCCCATATTAGTGGATCCCTTCTGTACTGTCACATTTTAATGATGTGCACTTCTTTCATTCTAATTTGAAAGTTCATGTATCATATAAGTTTTGATTTTTCAGAAGTCCTGTGCACTTAATCATGATTTTGCTTCTTTGACTTAGAGCAAAATTCCATGTCCTCGAAAATTTAATGTGGAGTGTTTGCATTGTTTACATGCAGTGATTTACTTGAAAATAGACATCATTATAGAATGTACTTTTATGTGTAATCTTATTTATTTATGTACTCAATTGTGATATTTGTAAATTGAGCTTTGTGCATTTCATTATCACACTGGCCTAGTGACTGAAGTCCTTTTCATTTGAAATTTCCTTTTGTGGAATGTTTTACAGTTGTAAGGATGCAGAATTTTTATTTGAAAATAAAGATGAATTTTGACTCCTTGTCTGCCAACAACTTGTAATCACAGTTCAGTATTTGCTTGCATGAAAGAAGAACAAAAAGCCCATTATTATGTGACACGTTCAAAGAAAAATGCTTCCATTTTAAAATGAAATACAGTAAAGACTTTTTATATTATGTATTTGCAGTAAGCGTGATACTGCCTTTATCTATAAAGACAAAATAGTATGGGAAACTTAAATAGAAAAAAGACAGTTATATAAAAAATTTAAGGGGGTCTTAGTCTTAAAACAAGATTAATTTGAAAGCAGTATAATATAAATAAGATATCACGCTAGTACTGGAGTAGGCTTTTATCTTTTGTTTGGCAGAAATTAGCAAGTTCATGGGGACAACTGTTTTTTTTTAATCACCAATATCGGTGTCAAAAGAGCTGAGGCTAGTAATATTCAATATCTAATGCTTTGATTTTTAGGAAGTTCTGTCAAACAATGCCCACAATATAGATTCCAAAACTGAGTCGGCAGAACTCAATCTTGCTTATTGCATTCAGGAGTGGCAATATGCTAGTGTGCAGGTGCTTGTACCCTCATGGCTAGTTAGTGTCTGGTACAGTGGTAGAGTAGCAAGACAGAGGGAGATCAGATAGGGAATGTGTATTGTGCGTGTCCTTCTGGATATTTTAGATTACCTATTAAAGCCCACCAGCACCATCGACAATTTAAAAAAATATGAAGTTCATTATTATTTGTTTTTATTTTTTTTACTATATAAATTCTTGAAAAAACAAATTGTGTGATAATTTACATGTTTAGGGGCTAGCTGCTATATTTACTCATTCAGTTTTACTTAACATTAACAGTACAAAATTATTAACAGCCTGTGCCAGCAGGCTTATAAAGATGGTAGTTGAGATTATGCTTAGAACTTCATTTGTGATGTTACTGAATGGCATTTATCTGCAAAATGGACATATGAAAAATAAAACATGTTTTTGCAAGTCTTCCTACATACATGTTTGTTTGCAAAAAATCTGGAGGGAGTAAAACTTTTTAAAACTATAGGGCAAACTATTTTATGTGCCTTTTTAACAATCTCACAAGATGTCTGGAAAACCATTCTGCCAACTGTAGGATAGGATGAAAAACATGAGTGTACAATGCATATTCTGTCAGTGCTTATTTATGCAAATAGAGCAAAATTACTCTAGCCTCTGTTTTCAAGGGTGCAGAATGAAAGATAAATGGAGACATTTTGGGCAACTCCTTATTTGAGTAATTTACTGATTGTATAGATTATGGAGGGATATGCCTAAGATCACTATAAAAAGAATAGAATAAAGAAGGTAGTGCACACAAAACTTAATGCATGTAAGCTGGCCTTTGTAAAAACTGTATCAATCCTTGACAACACTTCTTACACTGTTGTAGCTTCATTGATGAAAGTTCCTATTTGATAACTTATTTTCAAGGGGAAAAAGCCTGTCTGTGAAAAAGATAATTATTTTATGTCGGCCTATTGATTACTAGTAAGGGAGTAAAGGAAGCTTATGCAACTTCTTGAAAAAGAAAGACATTGCAGTTCAAATAAAATTAATGCTCATCTTATTCTTAAGTGTGAATCCTATTTTGCTTTATGAGAAACACAGACTCTGTGGAAGTGTCTAAGAGCAAGCAAAATTTTTCACAAGGTGTGAAGAAAAACTACGAAGATGAAAAGCAGATATTAAGTAAGACTACTGACTACCACTGCATATACAAACAGTAATATGGTATATCTAAAACTGTAAAAGAAAAAAAAAATTATTCAAATGTACAATTTGTAGTGCATGTTGGCAATTTATCCTCAATATTCCCATTTGAACCATTTATCTACTCAAATCCATACTGCTAGAATTACTATTCAAAGATTTCTTAGTTCAAGCTTTTACAAAATCAGCTATAAAGAAAATGTAAACTGCATAGTTTATGCAAAATAAAGGTTTCAAATTTTTATTACATTGATAAAATAGAGTACATAGAGCGAACAAAAAGTTGACAAAAAGATCATTACTTCAAGCGGAATAAAAATTTGTTTGGAACAAATCATTATTGTCACTGCAATGACAGAAGCATGTATACTCTAGTCTATTTAAATTAAACACTTCAAACTCATTGTCAATTTGTCTCTTAAAGCTTTATTATTATCTCTAAAATCAACATTGATTAACGTTCCAAAGGATTTCATCTGATATTAAGTGCACTTAAGTTAGAATATCCAGCTAAAAGGGACAAAAATGCTTGAAAAGATAATTTATCCCACAAAAACTAAACATAAGAGTGTCATTGAAACAATAAGGGGCAGACTGACTACTTAGAGGTATCCAGTACAGTTTGAATAATTGAATTTGAGCTAAAGGTTTACTTTATAAGCATAAAAATACTTATTAATACAAGTGATCTATGAATATAATTTACATAGTTTTAGTTCTGTGGACTTCAAACTTGCTTTCCATTAAGAACAGAATTGGTGATGAAACCCGTATATTCTCATTAATAATATAGTTGATCCTTTCAATTAGTAATTTAATTTTTAGGAAAGAATCACTTTTCCTAAGATTTCCACCTTGCTTAAACACTGTTCATCAGGTTTGCTTTATGTAAAGAATTTTGATAACTCATTATTCCAAATGACATTGCTGGTTACATTGTATTTGCATCATTTTAACAATTCTACATTTTTTTAAATTTAAATCTAAAAATTTTCAGAAAACTCATTTGGCTTTTTTAAAATTTGGTTTGCCTTTTTTCTTCTGTGCACTCTTGGGGTCCTCAGCCTGAAAAGAAAAAAATACAAGATCACATGCAGCTTATCTAAGAAAATGTCAAATTTCAATCAGTCCAAATTAACCACTCAAAATTTCTAGAAATCCAAGAATTATTTCAATGCATAAACTAAAAATATGTTACATCAATGATTGTCTCAGCCAAATTAAATAGATAAATAAGTCGATTCACAGACATTTATATTGTATATATTTATAAGCAGGTAATTTTTTTTTAAACCTGTATGTAGTTTAAAAAAAAATGTTTCTTTTCAACAACTTTAGTAGATAGTTTTTGTTTTCATGTGAAATATTACTTTCCCTCTAATTCACACCTGTTGTTCACTGATAATTCTTGAATTTTATTTTTGTTTTTATCATCACACTCAAAAGCATGCCCTTTTGCTAAAACAAAGATTTAATAGTAAATATCATCTTCGTTGCATGGAAAATTTGAAAATGAGCAACATACCTTCCTTTTTGTTGTTTTTGATGTGGAAACAATAGAGAAGAAGGAATCCATCCTGCCTTGCATAGTCCCCTGCTTTGCTTTCAACAGTTTTTTAGCTCCATTACGGATTCTGTCCTCACTGAAAAAGAAAATCATACAAGTTTCGTTACACATTTAAATCAAAACCTATAACTTTTTTTGACTTACACTACTCCTCAAAAACTCCCATTGATAACTTTTTTTTTAGTTTACACTATTCACCAAAAGCTAAGATAAAATTGCAGCTTTTTTTTTTTTTACAAATGCCTCTTACTAATCTTTCTTGCAAAACGTCTTCCTAAGTAAGTAACCTTTACTCCACTATCCCAATATTTGTTGAGTATCTGTTTTCCAACAACTCTTTCTAACTATTAGGAGGGCTTCAAGCTCAAAGTTAATGATACTATTTATACCCAAATTTAAATGACCCTGACAAAAGTTCTCTAAAAAAAAAAAAGATAAGTAACATTAATGTTAATTTGTTTTTGGAAGCTGTCAAGACCAACCTGAAATTTTTCTCAGTAACCATGAAGTCTACCAAGCCCTGTTCATCTGGGTCATTCCATTTTAGCTGAGGACCAGAGCAAAAGTATTTTTCAAACAAAATCAAGAAAGATGGTAAAAACTGAGAAATCTATCACTAGTTTCAGGAATTTTAAAGATTTTACTAGAATACATACAGGCCAATTGAGAATCACCCTGCTAGTCTTTCTCAATGCAGGGCATTGTAGGCTTGTAGTGGTTTCATGTTTTTATAAGTTCAAAAATTCCAGTTAACAAAGTATTTGCATGATCATAGAAGAACTATAATAAAGCCAAGTCTTTTGTATTTGTTGCCCAAAGGTTTAAACAGATTTATCTCAAAAAATAAAATGATTGAGTCCTTTGAATCAAACAATTATTGCAAAAGCATCTGAAACAGCTATTTAGATTTATGCGGGGCCTCAAACTTTTGTTACAAATGCTTTCTGACGTTTTAGTCAAGATTTTTTTCCCCCAACATTATTGGTATGACCCAATTGGAATGCTAGCCAGGCTTTTATAACAGCAGATCTGCTCTGCTTAAAGTACGCCTCTGAATGACATAGAAGATGACGTCACAGAGCACATATAAAAGGTTTGATTTAAAAGAGTTGTGCTTTCTGTAAGTTAGGATCTTTATGTGAAAAAGTAACCTCTGATTAAAAAGAAAAAGAAAATATTTTACATAGCGATTTGGCCACTTCCTAAAATCAAACACTCACAAATACCAATTTTATATGTGATGTTTTTTAGTGACAAAATGGTTACAGATTCAATACAAGTCTTCAAGCGTTATCTCCTCAACATGTGCTTGGTGGAATAAATTATCATTTTTTTAAGACTCTCTTTTTGAAATAGGAAAAAAACATCCGTGAAATCGTCCTACTAGGCCACTAATGACCTTCAGAGAATTGTTCGTATATCTATATACTTTCTGTATTTAATGAATACATTTTAAAATACTTTTGGATGAGGAATCAAAAACTGGCCAGCTTTTCACAAGGTAATGTTTTACATTGATGAAAAATAGGCTTGTTATTAGTGATTTTAGATTTTATGATATTCAATTTAAGGTTGGCTCTACAAAAATATGCACTTTGTATTTCCAGACCTCACTTTTTAAGGCAAGTCCTGGTCTAAAATTTTAGTACATATACCCAAAAATGAGGAGTTTGAACAATTTAACCTAGGTTTGGAAAAATGCAATAACTGCAACCCAGGAAAAAAATTCAGAATGAAGCCATTTCAACAACTGCTTTGTTGTTTATTAGCTTTATAATGTTCAAGGGATGAAAGCACTTTGTAAAGTAAACCTTTGACTTGATGAAGTTTGTTACTTTTTCTTGCCAGTTATGTCAACAAAAATTAAGATATTGATAGGGTAAACCTAATTACAACTATAAAGGCTTTAATCCCTGATTTATTGAAGTAGCTCCAGACCACTTTTCCCTGGTGAAGATTTAAGCTTGCTTCAGTAACATTACATTTGACTTTCATCTGAATGTCAGCTTCATAAAGCAAGGGATAATCTGGCTCCGATTAGCAATCTTTCCTTGATATTCGATTCCCAGCTATGGAAAATTGTTCATAAGTGAATATCAAACTATGCCTACTGGATATCATAAACATTTTTACCTCAACTTGTTCGGCATCTGCAACCTCTGGTTCTTGGAAGAGCCTCCTAGCTTCCTAAAAATCATAAAAAATAAAGCAAACCTACACATTAGTTTTGAATTTAAATGATGTAAGTCTCTAATTTACCAATTTAAATTGAAGGGATGTTTGTGGGTTGCATAATTAAACTATTCTCTTTCCCTCCAGAATAAAAATAATGTGTGGTTAAATATGGCAATTGCTGTTAGATATTAATATTCATTTAGAAAAAAAAATTTGCAAAATATATTTGATATGGTAAACAAGTTTAAATAGACTTTTAAGTCTTGTTACGTTACCTTAAACATCCAGTTTTCAGGTATGGTATACTGTTGAAAGAAAAAAAAAGACCAGCTTATTAAAAACAAATTTTATTGGAAAAATGAAATGGCTTAGAATATGATCTCTAGAAATGTATTACTTGACTGAACAAATGCACTAAGATCAATCAAATTCAAGACGACAAGCTTCTGACTAGTAATGACAGTTTTCTTCCTTGAATTTACTTTTTAAGTTTTTATAATTATACAAAAAACTTACCCCTAGACCAAGTGATGTAAATAAATATAACATGCAGTTAACGTGGACAATGAAATATAAGAATCTTAAGAAATAAGAAACCAACTGCTAGTGGCAACACACTTTTCATACATGAACTATATAAAAGATGTATCTAAAATCAAGAGAAGCTGGGTTTTTTTTTTCACTTAATAGTTGTAATTGCCCAACCTTTTTCTTATCCAAGTGTTCCAAGATTTTCTCTATACTCCTGTACTGCTTTATAAGCTCTATAGCTCTTTTTGGGCCAATACCACGGATAGACTCACAATAATCACAGCCAAGGAGGATACATAAGTCAATAAACTGAAAAAACACCAGAATTAATTCAGATGAAAAAGGGGTAAAAGGGGCACAGCTCAATTAATTTTTTTTCATATCACTCAAAAATAGATTTACAAATCAAAAAGTCTCAAATTCATCTAGAATGTCTGGCTAAAGCCTCTTAATAGAGAATTTCTACAAATTACAGGCAAACTGCTCTAATGGCACTGGCTTTATTGAAAATAGTTTAGCAGTTCATCCGCATATTGATTATTAAATAAAGAATTTGCAATGACAGGTTTTCATTGAGCACTAAAAGTTATCAATAATTCCTTACTTTTAGCACATGACTTAAATTTGAAGGCTATCTGTAAGATACATGCTGCATGCTAATAGATGTGAACATGAAAGACAAAAAAGTGACTGGACTTTATACTTCCAATGCCTAGATAAAATGATTCATCCTATCTTAATAATATTTGACTTACTTCATCCTGTGACATTTCCAGATCTGCAAGTATTTTCCCCAAATTATATTCCCTGATTGGCATTTTTCTGCATGGAAGGAGAAATATTATAAAATATTACTTTTGCAGAAACATATAATATCTGATGGAAGGCTCATTTGACAACTGTAAAATATGGCAACTACAGTGGAACACGATTAGATCAAACATGCATCCCTCATAATCACCAATTCCTCGAACTCATCCCTTTTCCCCTTCTTATTTCTACGTTTTCGTCGAAATAGGTCCAAGTTATATCACATTTTCTTCAAACAATTAGTCCTTAATTAGAGAAAGAAAATATTCAACTTTTAGGAAATTTGACAGACTGTGATTTTTATTCCATTTGCAAATCTTAAATTTCAATCAAGTGCTCTCTCTATACAGCTGTTGTTATTCTTCAAACAAGCAAGCCTTACCTCTCCCTTTCACTGTGTAGAAACAATTTGTGGACAGACAGCATAGCCTATTATCGCCAGAGAGAGAGAGAGACACTCTCTCTCCCGCCCCACCTTCTTGTAGCTTAGTCTGGTGCACCAGGTGCCTGTTGTCTGTCTCCACCTATGCTAGGTCTACCTGCTGCTAAGACTTGAAAGCGGCCCTTTGTAACCAAGATTTGCTCGTTACAGGTGTACAAGACATGGGTATTGATGACGTCTGTCTGAGCCCACCCCCATGCTTAATCAATCAGTACATGGATGTGAAAAAAAGCTAGTGGGACCCATCTCTTTAGTGAAGAGATAACTCAAAAGGTAAAATATTGGACTAACAATAGTGAGCTCTGTGTCGGGTCCTCTAGTGGGATTAGGTCTAGCTCTGCCTTGACAAACATCCCTTGTCTAGGTTAAAGATTATTCAGGAACAAGCATTACATTTGAACGGCTATTTTACAACAAATTGGATCCGATAAGCGCTAGGGTTTGGAGACAAGTTTTTCATAAAACCAGTTGGGAATGACAGATTGGCTTGTTCGGAAGTATCCATCTTCCGTCCGCTATTTGAAATACTAAAAGCACGGAAAATACAGCAAATCAGGTACCCCCATAATGTTTGGAATAGCACAGAAAAATCCAAGAAAACAGGAAGCCTCTATACGTTCTTAACGTACTTCAAAATATTTATGAAAACTATACCAAATCGAAATCTAGGGCCTGACTGCTAAAAATGGAATTGTTCTAACACAGCTTACTCAAACAAAAAAAAAATTCCCCTATAAATTTGAAGAATCTGTGCTCCACTGTAGTATGTTTTAATCATATATAATTATAGCAAAGAGTGGATTTCCAACACTTGGCATATTATTTTAATAACCAATCTCCCCCTCCTCCGCATACGATTTTGTTTCGTTTATTTTAAAATAGTTGATACAAGTTAATAAGATAATTTTTACAAATGAGAATATCTTAGACTAAACATTCCTAGATGAGGACTGGAAGCAATTTTTTTTTTAACTGAAATTTTGAATCCGATCAGAGTAAGCAGGCATAGGCAGGAGCATATCAATCAAGGGCAAAAATGGGGTGGCACCCCCATCCCCAAAAACAGAGCCATGTGGCACATTTTTAAAATAATCTGATTCCTTTCATTTTTTTCTGTGCTCTTACTAAGTGGTCAATGGTCTGTTGTAGCCCATCTATAGCTGTGACCTCCACTTGATACTGCTTTCAGCATTTCACTGGCTGAAGTGAAGCATCATAAAGGTTTACTCATCAGAATATGCCTTAAAATACTCTCTGTGTACTACTCTCCTTATCCCTATTTTTTTCTAAAGACACTTGAGCTGAATGTGATCTATACTGAATAGGTCTGGAACTTTTCACTGACTAAGCTCTAACAGTCCATGTAGAAAATGGAAAAAAAATATCTACAACTGTGTTCTACATTTTATAATTATTCACTTTGGAATGAAAATCCACAATGAGCTAATCATAGTCTCATGTCAAGCCCAGTTTTTCATTATAGATCTGGATTTCTAGATTCACTTTAGAGCAGGATTTCCCTATCAATCTTGATGATCCACTAGATTTAGATAAAAACATACGTATTGTGAGGAAAAAAAACTTTTTTCGTACATATCCATTAAAGAAATGAGAATTATATAAGCTTTTGCTGGAAATCACAGCGAGGTCTGGATTTGATTGTGGAGATGGAAAGATAGATGTTTTCCTGATGAATGAAGATCAAGTTTAAAACTTCTTGACACCAACATATTGGTTGGTTAGAACTAAAATACAAATGTCCATAATGCAATTGAAAATAAAAATAATAAGCTTTAAGAAACGATATGGATATATTGCCTGGTTTTTACCTTTCCCACAGACTCTTCCTCAATGACTGAAAATCTTGTACTCGTCATACAATTAATTTTTCACTTTTTCTTTTACATTAAAATACTACATAAATGTGTGAAGCAAGTAAAACCTTAAAGATAGAAATTTTCGTCAGGCACAAGGGCAGGATGTACAAAAAATCACTGAACTGATCAAAATATATGTAATTCCTTCAATTTACGGTAATAGATAGGAGGTCTTTTGCAAGAAACAGATAATAATAAAAATATGAATTTGAATACAAGGTAAAAATTGTTCCATTCTATGATTTATAAACCACAAAATAAAAAGCTTTAAAATTAAAGCTATATTTCTTAAAAGAGAAAAAAAAGTTCTTGACCTCAGCGTATTTGAAATTATTACAAATTACCTTGCCTCACTGAATGTGAGATGGCGCAGCACAACTGAGGATCCAAAGGTGAGCGAGTCCATATCCTCAGTTCCTGTGGCATATACTTTTCCAGCTTTTACTAAAGCTGCACACTGGGCCTCAGCCTCACAGGGAGCCTGAAAAAATTGAAAATGGATTTGCAAAACTTGTGTTTGATGAGATGGGTATAGTAATAAGAAAATCCAAAAATATTTGAATCAGTTAATCCTACAATAGTGAAGATATATTTGATGACAGTCTTGGACAAGTTTATAGTCAAATTATCGAAAGACTGGCACAAAAACTATAGTTTGAAAGTCAGTAATGACAAATAACTCTTCCTCAAAAATATTCCTTTTCATGGTCTTGCTAGAAAAATCATGTAATTAATTACAATATTCTTCATAAATGTTCACACTTATGAGCTGAATCTATGTCTCTAAATGAAGCAAAGAATAATCCCTTAAAATTTTATGAATACATATACATTTCCAGCTTGTAATCTACTTATAAAAGTCACAAAATAACAAGTGATACTAAACAGAATAAAGAAGCACTTATATAAAGTAGCAATTCTTACATCCACATACGGTATTCCCATGAGCCGCAGCAAAGTTTTGCACTCCTCATTGTGTTCTTTTGTCACTTTAACCAAACGTCGACTGAATTTATCAACATTTTCCTCGTCACCTAAAACAAGAAGGAAGTAAAGCTTGAATTTGAAAGTCATCTATAGTAGATAGAGATGCCACTCTCCAGGGAAAGAAAATCTGAATGATTCAGTGAAAAAATCTGAAAGACTCGCTTTATTTTTGTCCTCTACAGCATCCATTACAAAACACATATAATGCGGTCTTTGGAGAATGTTCATTCATAGGTTTAACTCTGAAATCTGACAAAAACTTCTTAGCTTGTAATTCTTCAATGGTGAAAAATTCTAAATAACCATAAGATTTTTTTTCCATACCTGTTTCAGTTTAAATCAAGTACTCAATGCTTTACAATACTTTTCAGTGACTCAATGAATTGGATGGCATTGCTATTATGCAGCATTTGATGAATTCACAAAGAGCAGGGCTGCCAACCTAGCTCCTGTGGAAAGTGTACATGACTTCAAAAGGCTTATTTTATATGAAAAGGAGTAAATGTACTCTTTACTGCAAGGGTTAAAAAATGACATATTTGATGCTCTTTCCTGATTTTAGATAATTTTTCTACATGGTGTATAGGCCTTTCTCAAACTTGACTCATAAAATTAAAAATCTGATGAATTTTGCTGGATCCAGATAACTGTAACCAGATATTTCATGGGGAGCACATCGACACTTTGCTGGAAAGTTGTAATATTTTATCTCATAAATAATTTAAAGAGCGTAATCCACTCTATTGTTCAATCGGTTCATTGAGAAACAGGTCAATTTAAGTACAAAAACTACGCTGTGACATTGAGACTAGTTAAGCATGATGTAGCATGTAGCTTAGATCTAGATCTAGAATCTAGATTTTCCTTTTCGCAGACCTGCAATTACTGAGTCTATTGTCATTTCATCTTGATTTACTCTAATTCTTTTTAGGATTTCTCAATCGATCTTGATAACTAACGAGATATAGATGAAAAAAGCGCTTTCCTGTAGTAGAAATCACTCTTAGAAGATAAAATAAGAACAATCCTTCGCTGGAATAACAGCAAAGTCTGGATGTGAAGATAGAGAGAAGGTAGTGCAGACAAATAAAAGATAACGTAAACAATTCAGCAGAATCAATATTCGGGATGGTTACATCTAAAATATTAATATCAATTTCGATACTGCATTTGATAATATATCATAAAAAAACAATATCGATATTATAACTATAACGTCCGTATTTATTCTTTTGTGCAGGCTGCCTGTCCATCTTGCAGTTCTAATTTAAAAAAAAAAAAAACTGAAATTGTTTTTAATTGTGGAGGTGAAAACTTAGTTTGGAAAAAGATCAGAATATTTCCTAAATATTCAGAAAATCAGAAACGGACAAAATTTGCATAAAAAATCGGAATGATTCCGATTGAATCTGTATGAATGGCAGGTCTGGTATATATGCATCAGACATAACTAAAATATATATGAATATATATTTTTTGCACTTAATTTTCTGCAAAGCAATTTCAAGCATAAATAAGTTTATAAGAGATGATAATTCACCTACATATTCTGACATTTTTTTTGTAAAATCAACATTAAGTTACTTTCAAACATTTAGATGATGCTTTTTCAAGTACTGCCATAATAATGATGTAATTAACGAAAAAAATTTACCTGCATCTTCAGCCTTTTCTAACTCTTTTTGTGCTTCATCTCTCTTCTCCTTTCTTTTAGCCAACTGAAAATAAATATTTAAAAATGTTAATTTGACAAGAGCATTTGATTGCATGGTGTAGAAAATAGCACCAAAAATTCAGAGTAATTTCAGAGCCAGAGTGGGTAGATAAGCACAGGCCATGAGAACTTATATTTTTTGGGCAAAATAGGTTTTCAATTTTTTTTTTTTGTTTTGGAAGAAAAAACTTCTAGATGATGAAAATGAAGACAAAATTACTACTAAATGACTTAACTGCAATATTGTAATTTTTATAATATGCTTCTCAATTATCTCTCCTGGAGAAAAAAATACAAACTCATGTTCAAAACGTTACTGATTTGGCAAAAAAAAAAGAAAGATGGGTAGCCGTACATCAATTGAGATGCAACCTGGATTTTAAGACAAGGACGAAAACCATTTTACCCAATCCTTCAGTTCTAGAGGATGTAAATATTCTCAATATTTCAATCCCACAATGACTTTTCATGATGTACAGGTTTGAGAACTGGACACAATTTTTTACTGAACTCTTTTGAAATTGGTTTATGCGAGCAGCAGAGGCAGGAGCCTATGTGAAAAAAATTTTTTAAATACCAAACAAGGCCATGTGGAACATTTTTTTCTTTTCCTGATTTTCTTCAGACTAAGAGGTTGAATGTCTTGTTGTAGCCCTTCTACGGCTGTGACCCGCAAATGTTACTGCTTCTTGCAGTAGTTTTACTATTGTTTTATACCTCCATATTATTTTAATCTCTCTATCTTCTTTTAATTCTAACCCCTTATTTAATCATACCTTTTCTTTCTCTATAATTCCACTTCCCCTTCTATTTTCTTCTTTGTGTGTGGGAATCTCTCTCTATCTATCTCTCCCTCTGTCTGTGTGTGTGTGTGTGTCTCTCTCCAGTTTTCTTCTTCGCTCTCACGCATTAACTTTCTTTCTTTATTGTCATCCCTTTCACTTTTTATCTCTCTCTTTCGTTTTATCCTTCTCTCCCTGCTCTAAAAATAAAGAAGGCAGTCAAACACTGATAGAGACGAAGACCAGACGAAGCTAGATCTAAGGATCAAAAGATGCAAATGACTGTAAATAAGGAAATAAATAGTACAGAAAAATAGATTTTTCTATACTATTTATTTCTTTATTTAGTCATTTGTATCTTTCGATCTAACTCCGTCTGTCTCAGCCTCTAACTTTGTTTGACTGCTTTCTTCGTTTCTATATATTAAAATTATGTCTTTAATTTAAATATCCACCTTCCTAAGAACTTTTATTACATGTATTTTATATAAGTGTATATGATAGGAACCCATGCAAGTTACACACTGAAAAGGAAAAAATCAATAAAAAAAAAACTAACAGCGAGTCAGTTTAGCTTTTTTCACAAACACTTAATCAAATCATAAGTAAAGTAAAAGCATAAATTGTTTTCAGAACCACTGTGGGATGTAAATGTGAAAAAAATAATTAGGAAATTAGTTAGAATTTAAAAGAAACTTTTCTTCAAAAGCACGTACCACAGAACGGAATTGATAAAAATGCGATACGAAGCGATGTGACAATGAATTTTAGTGCGTCTTGTACAGAAAAAGATCTTTTGAATGGTACTACACTTGACTATCCTTTAATATTAGAATTTAGTACCAAATTTAATGGAAAGTTCGCATTTACAACCGATTTCTAGTGCAGAAAGCGGCGCCCGCGATACGTAGACACAGACCCCGAAAACGGCGACCCAGCCTGTCAGATCAAATTGCCTGCAGGTGATAAATCTACGCCTGCCAGCTGCCCGTTTAATTAAAATCGTCTCATAAGCACAAAGGGGTTTCTCGCCGGTCCCCAAAACTAAATTCCTGCCCTGAGCGTTAGAGCAAACAGCCGTGAGTACTGTAAGAAATGAAATGCCTGAAATTCTGTCTCTTATCAAATAGAAACCAGTATCTCATATTTTACCTCTCCAGATTTCATCTCAGGGGGCTTTCCATCAAAGACATAGACTGGTTTTATCCCATTTTCCACCATGCGTATTGTGCGATAAAACATGCCCATGAGGTGACTGTGGAAAATAAATTGATCTTGAATCATTTGATCTATGCTTGACAATAAAAATCCTTTTACATAGACAGTCATGCATTTAAATATAAGCTCATGAAATAAGAAAAGCTAAGACTGTAAAAGAATTGTTTTCCTTTAAATATTTGTATTTTAATGCAAACTCTAATGCAGGCAGAATTTAATTTTTTTTAAAATTATTGGGACCCTTCTGCTTAATAAAAACAAAACTGAGCCCAAGCCAGCAAATTTTCAAATCAGTTCCTGAAGTTTAAAAAAAAATCTCAAACCTTGTTGTTTCTCCTTCTTCATTGGTCAGCTGAGAGCCATCCTGCCTGACAGCAATAAGAAACTGGTAAATACTCATGGAGGCATCAATCGCAACCTTCCTTCCTAAAAAAAATTAAATTCATAGCCTATTTAAAACCAAATAAATCTTAAAAGATATGACACTTGAGTGAAAGACTAGGACTAGGAGTAAAATTTTGTTCAAACGTCAAAACAATTTTGATAGAGCATATGCATTCCATTAAATCTAATTTTATGTTGTGCTCAAATCAGCCATTTAAGATTATCTGCATGTACAGGTTTAAACGCTGTTATGGATGTCCCATCAATCTGATCTAGTGGTGAAACATAGTGGTAAATGCTGCTTGTGTGAATTTATTCTTATCATCTCCTTACATAATCTTAGACTGGAGTATTTTAACTTATACAGACCAGATAGGACCTGCACTTACCAAAAAAGTTTTTGATGTCACCCTCTTTCATTGATGCTGGTGCATGATCTCCCAACAGCTTAGTTAGACCTTGAATTCCCATCCTCGGAAATGCAGATGTTTTTTTAATCACATTAACACTTCAGACAAAGTACAAATTGTAAGTTTTAAGTTTAATAAGTCCAATCTTTTCGCACAGGATTAACTATAAAAGCAAAGCTTTGTAGGATGTCAATTTTAGCCAACGCATTTCACTTTAGACAGGTAATCATACCAGTGTTGACCTGGAAATATTAAGTGAAAAAAAAAATCAGAGGCAAATTCAGGTATATCTAAAGTATACCTTCAAGCTCATTTGTTCATCCACCTGAAAAGGCTATAATACGATAAACTCATCACCTATTAAGATGACTTTATAACTTCTACTAAAATCTGTTTGAAAACATAAAACCAGTCGAGACATTCCGATATGGGCACCTTGACAGATTCATTACAGATTAAAATGAGATTTATAGCTCAAGGTATGACTGAACATTATTGCCACATGACTAGCAACTTTGGCCATCTAATCTAGACTACATAGAACAAGAAAGAGGAGAGTGAGCGACAGAGATAGATAGATAGATAAAGAGAGAGAGAGAGAGAGAGAGAGAGAGAGAGAGAGAGAGAGAGAGAGAGAGAGAGAGAGAGAGAGAGAGAGAGAGAGAGGTGGAAGGAGGGAGATATCTGATATTTTGAAGATAGTTAACAGTATGACCAAGTGAAAGGCAACATAAAGATGCCCATCTGAAAGAAAATAAAAAAAGGTACTGATAAATGCATAAGAATAAGATGCAAGATACAAGAGTTGTCTGTGACTGGTACCATCTTCTCTTTTATTGTACTAAAAATGACACTGATAGTGATACAGTCCAAAAACTCTCCCAATTCTTTCTTTGCCTTTCTTGAGCCCAACAAAAAGGAGCATTTCCAGTAATCAAAGTGATAAATTTTCATTACACTTTTGCAAATCTTTAAAAAAAAAATTACAATGATAATGCAGTTATTTAAGAAAATATTTTTGCATAATATAGATCTTTAAAGTTAAAAAAAAAAAAATGAAAAATTTTTAAAAAGTAATCCAACAACAAGGAAATCTCACAATCTTAGATGGCCCAGCCAACTTAAGCACATGTCTAAAAGTGAAATATTTGAAACCAAGAATTGAGAGAGGCTGCAAATAACAGAAAATTAAATAAAAAACACTTTTCCAGCTATCTTCATCCTTATCAGAATCATCTATTCCTCAATAATTTTTCTTTTTTTTTTATTTTAGGTAGAGTTGTATATGTCTTTTCAATTGCACCAAGTAAGAAGGAGTAAAGTTCTTGTTTTCAATTAAAAAATACTTTCTATTACCTGATCTGATTTCTCAAAGCCCATTAGCCTGTGCATTTTTATTTTGGTAACTTTCGCTTTACTGATCTTTGATTTTACGCACCCTCCTTCTTGTCCTTGAGCAACCATCCTTCAAAGACGTTTAAAATTCTGCATCCTTCAGATCCTTCTCATTCTTTTTCTTTGCGTTTTTTTCTAGTCTTATATTGATATCTTTTTTTAACTTTTTTAGTCGATTCTCTGCACATCATTCTACATCATTCTCAATATCAAGCTGTTTACTGCTGCTGCCATTATCTGCTATCTTTTACTTTCACTCTGTTTTACTAGGCACTTTGATACAGTGAACGGTCTAAGTTATACTCATAGGTGTATTGTGCGTATCTAATGGAAACTGACCAAAATTGTCAAATAAGTTCCCATTGTCTTGATCTGTCTTGCAAGTTGCATTCAAGTGCATTAAAAACTTTCACTTCAAAGGGTTGTAAGTTGCCCGAGTGCCAGGATAGTTGGAGGATTGAGGTTCTGCAGGGGTCTCCTGTCTTCATGAAGCTCAACTCAACCTGCCCTGATCAAACCCGTGGCAGACCAGGATCTTTCCCAGTGTGGTTTCCCTCAGACTCTAAATGGTCCCACTGGCAGCCAGGACTGTCTTCCTCCCGTGGAGTTGCTCTTACAGTTGTTCATTAACTTAGAGATACATGAGTGATTGTATTTTTGCATTATTTCCAGGTGATGTCCAGCTTTTTTAAATGGAAAAAGATCCATATGGTACCAAGCTTTTTATTATAGGCTGCTAACTACAGCTCTAATCACAGAAAGGATTAGAATAGGCTAAAATACTTAGAACTTTCAAATTGCAATGCATGTAAAAGTCGTGCAATATCTATTATTATTGCAATGGTTGGATTTGAAGGATGAGGATTTTTAAGATGCCATGGCCTTGACAGTGGCAGTAGACTGTTAATTCAGCTCAGCTTCCACTCTTCTCATCTCTGTAGGGGTCAAAACATGAGCTGCTGAACAAATTTATCTGCATGAAGCTGTCTCTGAAGAAGATGAAAATCTAAAAAAAGGCAATTCTCCACAGAGTAAATAGATCTAGATCTAGAGTCTAGATATAAGTTTAAAACTGGGCTATCTGTGAAAAGATTTGGACAAAACAAGATGGATATGAAGTAATGAACTCAAGGAAACTAGATTTAGAGTCTATTTAGATCCACATAAGATCACATTTATAATATAGAATCTAAATCCTTTAATTATAATTCACGGTAGAATGGCAGATATTGACCCAACTCACGTTAGGCTTCACAATTGAATGTTTCTTCACGAATTCGAAACTTGTCGTTTACTGGGATTTTAGAGCAACACAAAAATGCTTATATCTGAAAAGAATTTATTTGCGACGAATAAAACCTTCATATTCGTGGTCAGTATATCAAATTCATTTAGAAAAATTACAATTTCAAAGCCTTAAGTGAGTTGGGCCAATAACTGCAATAATACCTTATAATTCACAATATCACGGAATCTCATTCACTGGCACTTCAACGGGTAGGACTTTCGACTGGGTACTTTGCTTCGGTATATTGGTTATATATACCGCAGTTTGCGCAGTTTGCTTACGGGGTTTAATTTCTTAAATTAATTACTCATAGTCATACAAAAACCAAGCCCAATCTTTTTATACGCCGGATCAAACGCAGTCTTCTTTAGTATGATAGAGGTGCCGTACCCATTCGGACGTCCTTTATCGTGATGCTCGATGGGGATTACATCTAGATCTAGATCTAGATAAGAGGCTAAAGCATAATCCTCGATCACTTCAAATTTTAAAAGATATTTTAAATGTAATCTAGCAATCATAAAGTCAAAACAGTATGATATAATACAAAAGTATGCAAAATTTTGTAAACAAACTTGGCTAGCGTTGCCTTCAGTGATAATAATTATTGACAATTTAATATCTTCTTAGGAATTATCGAAAGAAATTATTTCCAAGTATTACTACTCATTGATAGCGTAGTGCTGAAATAAATCCGTCTGTATATTTCACGTATGTTTCTTGTTTTTACCAAATTTTCCATTACGAAAACTTAAGAATTTTTTTTAAAAAGAATAATTTATTATGCACTCACACACTACTAATCGTAAATAATTTATCGATTATAATAAGTTTAAACTGTCCAAAATTTTATATGCTTCGCGGAGCGCAGTTACGCGCGCTCTTAAATACTAAACTTTTGCCTTTAAAGAGCTTTTTCAAGTAATAACGTTACACACATGCCTTACTATTTTTATCATCAGGTTGGTTTTGCTTTGCATTTTATACGCGCGAGGCGGCTGGACAATTGCACTTTTTTAAGGTAATTAGGTAAATCCTCATGGGAATTAAAAAAAAATCCTACAGGCAATCCACCAACATGTCAATTAGTGCAGTTATTTCAAATTTATATCTAGAGGAGGCAGACCACTAGGTATATTATGCATAAGAATTATAAGAGCTAGAATTTTAGGTAGTGCTCAGCAGTGGTTAGGATAAGGCCTTTATGTGAAAGTGACCCAAAACTGCTTGAATTTATGGGATTAAAAACAGATTTACAGATGCTTTGCCACTATATATTAGAACATACTTTATAGGCTACCAATACGCCAAAGCCTCAGCTCGCATAATTTATTCCACAACCTTGGGTCTAGAATATGTTTTCTCAGATAGGTGTGTGCCATGACCCGGCGAAGTCGGCATAGGCGCTGTAGTGAAAGCCGTCTAAAGCTTTTCAAAACCTTGCTGGGAAGGCTACCAAAAACATTGTAATGGAGGGGTTTTCTCTCACTAGCCTGGGAGAAGTTAGGATAGAGGTGTTAAGTACTCCTTGAAAAATTTCCCGTTGAGGCTGACAAAGCCAATGACATTACATAGCTCTAGGAGCCTTGGGAGCGGGGAACTTACTGACTGCCTCGATCTTTTTCTGGATTCCTCTCTCTCTCTTTCTCTCTCTCTCTCTCTCTCTCTCTCTCTCTCTCTCTCTCTCTCTCTCTCTCTCTCTCTCTCTCTCTCTCTCTCTCTCTTGCACTAACGGTGAGGACCTAGGTAGGCCTAAAAAATTGACTTTTCAAAAAAAATATCTTGACAGTTTTTTTTTCAAAGCTCAGACAATTGATTTCATCATACACTTCAAAGTCATTGGCACTGGGACTATAATTCCGATCGCTTTAGTGTATAGGCCTATCTTTTCTCATCATCAGACTGTTGAGAAGCAATGATAAAATGACAAATTTAGACCCTTTATGTCTTTCAAACTTTTTCCTGTGGTGTTTGAAGATTTTGACAACGGCAAATGCAGAAATGGGTGTGGTGGATGACGAAAGAGAACGAAGCAAAAATTATTGTTCTTACTGTTATCAATCATATAGGGTCCTACTTGTGATAAGGATTATTAATGAGAACACTGATGGCGATACCTTTGATGATTATTATAACGTTGACGATGATAGACGTTGTGTATAATAGCTTATTTCTATAAGAACCTAAATGTAGAGGCCACGAATTTGCTTTGAACCTTTCTCATATTTTGGCTTTGAAATAGAGCTAAAAAAAAAAAAAAGAAATAAGTGCTCTCATACCATGCTGCCTAGCGATTATTATGCTGCGTTAAGAAGTTTTATTCTTTACTGCTTTAAACTTTTGTCTTTTCAGGAAAGCAGTCTTAATCCACATATATTCCACATCCAATCAAATAAATACGAAACAATCTTTTTCTAGATAGACGAAAAGCTTTTTATTGTTTAGAAGTCCCTTACTGCACTGAAAAAGAAACGTGAGGTCATTACTATTTCGATGTGTTGTGGCCCTTGTTATTCGCGAGTCATTGTCAAGCTGTCACTGCGGTCTTCGATCTCACAAAATCTACTGATCTATAGAGTCTTTCAGGCTCGGGATAGAGACAGCTGCTCTGGTATGCGAGCGAGAGCGTCAAAGGGATAGCACGGTCACAGATGCTCCGTTTTTCAGTATTTCTAAGCATGATGAGCGACCCAATCATAAAACTGTTGAGGACACACGAGCTTATACACGCGTACTAGATCTATTACGCTTCCCGAGACCGTTGCCATAGCCTATTTTTTACGATTCTCGCATATGAAAATTTATTATAGAAAATTTATAAGCTGGTATATACGCATGCACAAAAATTATAACTCATGCGCGATCGAATGTGCCGCGGTATTGAAAAACGGTTATTCGAGAAAGACCTTTTCGAAGGAAACGAATGTAAAAAAAAATTGGATTAATATACCGTTATTAATAAACAAGGGCTAATTTTTTTTTGTTTTCCCCCATTTTGTATTTATACTTGTGTAAATAAGACCTTTAGTTTTTATCTCCAATTATTCATTTAATCAAAAGTAACAAAAGACGAACTAAAACTTTTCATAATAAAATAAAACCTGAAATGGTTATTGAGATTTGCTAAAAACATAAATGAGCTCAAGGTGCTTATTGTTAAAACAAAAGTGTTTCTATGAAAGAATAAGCGTGCCAGGAGTGCAACTACCATTTGTTAAAAATGTAAAGATAATTACAACACTTTCATTGGGGATCTTAAATGTGTAAAAGTAAGGTAAAGTGGCAAGGGATCTAGCATGTCTACGTGTTAAAAACATCACTGACAAAGTCCCCTTTAAGACCAAATAAAGTACCAAAATGTATCACGAGGCCTAACGGAGACCAGTCTTCATGGCAGGGTTGAGGGCACTTGTCGATGCTTTATCTGAAGCCAAATCATTAATACACAAAGAGATCTGTGCGAGTTCTTACAACCGCATGATAATAATGATGCACGAAAAAAGCAAGTATTATGTGAGAAGATAAGTAAAAAAATTGGTGGGTTTGGCTCATAAGAAAATTAAATCAATCATTTCTCATCGATACGCGCATATATATATATATATATATATATATATATATATATATATATATATATATTGTGTGTGTGTGTGCATGTTTCTTAATTTTTAACTCACAAAAGATTTCAAATTGAGTAGGTTTTCCATGCGAAGTATGAAACACACTGCCAGTCTTTATCTTCTTGCTCTGACTTTCAAACAACCATTAAGCGCTTACGATAAGCCAAACGATTCAATTCCAGTACTAATGATTTTCCATTTACATGGACTCTGCAACATCTGTCGCGTGTGTTGAGCGACAACCAACTCCCTCAAAATAATAATGTACATCTTTTAGGTTGCCTGGACGCGTATCTTATTCTCATTCTCAGTCTACACTCACGTGACAGTTTCCCAACCAACCAGAGCGTAGAGCACACCAGCAGGGCATCCGCTTTTCCCTTGATCCTGATAGCCGACTGTTGAAACAGATGATTTCACTCTATTAAGCAGCATTAACAACAACCGGCATTAGGCTATTAGATTTAAGTGATGAAATTGTCTTGTTGCACACAAGAGACCAAGAGGCGCAACTCCCGATCGCAGCGAGTAGAATGAATGGAGTACAGAGGATGTGAGTACTCTAAAAGTTATGATGCGTGTTTGTAGCTCATCTTGTGTGTGTGTTTAATTTTGTGCCTTTTCTTTTAAATTTTAAATAAGCCCGATGCTTTTTGGAACAATACTGAATATGAAGTAACAGCAAGTAGTATAACACAAGAAATTAGTTACCAAATTGTGTTCCTCTGAACAAGTCTTCCTTTTCAGATTGAGGTGTATCCCATCTCAATTTAATGAAAATAAATATTAAGATTTAAAAAATTGTAATGTGTAAATAGTAAATAAGCGTGTAAAAATTACTTAAACTGTGACAAGATGTGAAAAATCGAAAACCGGAAGACAACATATTATGGTTAATCGGGCATGTAAAACATAATCAATAGTTCAATCATCCAAACAATGTTGAAAGATATTAGAGGAGTCTTTCATTGATCAAAGAACTAAAATTGAAATACAGACTGGTGCTGACATAAACAATTTTACACTATCGAAAAAATAGAAAGTAAATTAAAAAAAAAAAGAGGTCAGCTTTAAAAAAAAAAAAAAGGTCATCGCGATATTGCATCTGTAGGGGTTTTTTTTTTTTGGTAATTAAAAAAAAATATTCACTCACATATCACGTGTGCTCGCAATGAGGTTAAAAGCTAAGCAGTTAATTTATTCTACCGGTATAAATGGAAAGTCAGTAGAATACTTCTCTTTGCAAATCTACGTCTTTGTAGGAATCGCTCGAAAATTTTTTACACATAAAGTCACGTTACCAGAGGACCCTTTGAACTATCACTGGGCTTTCCATTTTGAACTCTCAATCATTATCATTTGAATTCTGCTCTTCTAAGAAGCACTCCTAACTGGATTTCTCATTGCTTTTTTTTTTTTTAATCAAATATTTTCATATTATGCATGAGAACATTCCTGCAAATTCTGAGATAACATTTAAGATGTACGGTGCCATTCTGTTTTCGAATTCAAATTTTGAATGTTTTATGTCACCCAAATCCGCACAGAAAAAAATTTGAAACGACTGATATATTCTCGCATCCCTTCATCCATCCTTTTTAACTTATTTTGTGGCAATGTTTAAAAATTATTTTTCAATATGCTCCCCCCCCCCCTCCCCCACTCCCTCTTTATTCAATGAAGTGGAAAAAAACCAGTAACTTACTAAAAAGCTGAATTTGTTATACCCTGACAATTTGATGATGAAAATATCTTTTCCAATGTAGGACATACCTTTTTGGATTAAAAAAAAAGCATTCTTTCTTTGTTCTTTTTGCCCCATGAACTACTTTACGATAATTTTATAAACGATTTACTTTGCCATTACAATTATGTGTGTTAGGGTTAAAGCGCATCTGTTTTCTTCTCACCTCTTATCTTTAAAAAGGACAACATTATTGTGGTGCAAAATTCACTATCGCATGCATACAAACCAACTCATAGTAAAGCAGATATCATTTGAATATTGTTTCGCTTGATCCTCTTTTAAATAAATCCATTGTAAATATGTTCATTTTATATCAATAAATCTTGATGCAGCCGTATCAATAGATGCTCCAAGGTAAGATTCCATTTGCAGATTAATGTGTCTCCCATCCCTGCTTTTTGTTTGATTGCTGTTTGATATAGTCATTTCAGGCCCTTAACATATTAAACATAAGTATCCATCGGGATCATGAAGATCATTAGGCTTATTTCAATTGAACTGCCGATGGTATGGTAATCGAACTCGCGAAGTAGGTCCCTGCTGATTTTCTAACTCAAAAGCCACAAGCGGTCCTTGTAATCCTACTACCTATTCTAAATGAAGTAAACAATCAAATAACTCTCTCTCTCTCTCTCTCTCTCTCTCTCTCTTTCGCCCCCCCCCCCCCCCCTCATTTTTTTCTTCATGTATTGCGTTCTTTTCCATGTAAATACATTGTAGCTGTTGTGCTCATGTACCACTCACATACATACTTTACCAGGGAAAGACGTGTGTAGCAAAAGCAATGGTAAAAGCTGCACTGTAGATAATGGGTACAACACAGACCCACTGGCCCGGGAAAGCAGCAGATGTGAAAGAATACATTACATACACTAGCACAGCGGCACACACTAGTACCAGAATTAGCCTTCATTTAAGAGATTACTATGATAGTTTCCTAAATGTCATCTGTAGGCCCCTCTCTATTTTGTTGGCTAATTTGCCCAGTTTCATGTCTGGACGCAGCACACCAACCCGCTTTGTGCATTACGGGTGGGGCAGATGGGGTGCGAATTGCGTTTGAATATGGGACGGATATATGTAATTGTATTAGTATGATTTGTTTAAGCCTGACTGGTATTTCAATACTTATATGTTTGCTGTGGGAAGATTCCCCCCCCCGTTCACCCACCAACACCAAGTTAATCGTAAAAGAGGTAGAAGGACTGTGGAAAGAATGTGTTATACTTGTTATGTTTTTTTTTTTTACAAAGGGAAAGATGGGAAGGGGCAATTAATCTATTAATTGCGTTAGTTCGGGCATTGTCTTTACAATACACAGGCAATGTTATATGGCTTAGATCTAGATGTCATAAACTCCCTCATGAACTAGGAGAGTGTTTCCGATCTCATGTATTATTTCTTCTCTTGTGATTTATTCACAAAGACTCTTGGTCCAACTTTTTCCCTACGAGCCACCGCATACTTTCCATCTATAAGCAGGCCGTGCAGGTTTAGGATATGAATATTATAACATGTATATAAATGGAACGAGATTTGCTTGATCCCAATGACACGAAACCCGATCTTAGTGTTCATTAAACCTGATCATTAACGCTGATTTAGCTTAAGAATCGAACGTAGATATCAAATCTAAAGTTTAAACTCAAATTCCATCACAATCTTGCGTTGTTAAGAATAACCCATGATCAGAAAAGTTCAATAACATCTTTCTGATGTGAAATCCGTAAGACACAGTTTGTTGGAAAGCTTTAGAATAAGAGAGAGAGAGAGAGAGAGAGAGAGAGAGAGAGAGAGAGAGAGAGAGAGAGAGAGAGAGAGAGAGGGAGAGAGAGAGAAAGAGAGGATTTTAATTTTAATTTTTTTAAATCAGAAATATCGATAGCCGTTTTCTTCACGCAAATAAATCACCGAGGAATCGAGTTTATGCGTCGCTGAATCAAAAGATTACAAAATCTCTCAAACGCCCTTTATCCAACAGTGAGTGTTTCTATCGGCCTGTTTTTTGTTTGCCTCATAGTGTTTTAAAATAATCGGAAAATTTTACTATTTGCTGATCTGAATTTTGAAAACTAAGATCTGTCAAAGCATTTACACTCTTAGCATAATATGTCTTTGAATTTCCTACTGAAAGAGTGCACTCTTCTGTTTTCATTGCTTTCGCCAATCTTCTTCTGAGTTGGTATCAAACCATCAAATTAGACAAATGAAACAGCAACGCACACATTTTCGCCCAAAAAGATTTTTGACGGATATGAAGCGTTGAGGAGTTTAGCTTATAAATGTGGGAATATGGCTTATATTGTAATTTTTAAATTGAAAGTGCCGCGAATGAAGATTTGATTAGGTATCCTCTACATTTGTTTTAGAAGTATTTTAAAAATAGGAGTAGTGTACCAAGGTTCTCGCGGCGGACATTTTGTTCCACGTATGATACGGGTAATTTTTATATCGAGCTTCAGTCTGAACTTAATTTTTTATTGTGAGTATAACGCTTAGATTAACAAACAACGAAATGGACGGAACAAAAACAGTTCGCAAATATCGTGGGAGTTGGTCTATTTTAAAACTATTCAACTTTTGACTACGAAGTTTTTGTTAAAATGCTAATCCAATTCATTGCCCTCACCCCACAAGGCCTCCATTGAGCTTCATTTTTTTTTTAGCAACCGTAAGTCAGAAAGAAAATAACGTAAGCACAATGAAAGACTGAATTGTTTTGCATTTTGATAACTCAACAGCTCCTTCTAACCCCTCTTCTCCTCTCTCTCTCTCTCTCTCTCTCTCTCTCTCTCTCTCTCTCTGCTCTCTCTCTCTTTCTCTCCCTCCCTCCCTCTCTCTCTCTCTCTCTCTCTCTCTCTCTCTCTCTCATTCTCTCACCCACATACACACATGCAAAAAGAAAAAAAAAGAACCGTACAACATACACCAGCTAAATACTCAACACCTACCTATCCACCTGTTACCAGAGATTTTGTCGATAGTTGGGCTGTCGACTAATGCTTGCGGTATCATCTGTCCAAAACGGACGATCGACTATATAATTAGGTCTACCCATTTTTTGGTAATTTTTTTTTTACGACTCAAATCCTGTTCAAGCACACTGATCCCACTGCTTGTTGGCTTATTGTTATGTGGAAATATATATATTATATCTCAATAAGCTCAACGATGCTTTCAAAATCTGTGAGTAGAGTAAATGCAAGCAGGCTTGGGTATAAGAATGAAAATTATGATCCTTTGAAACGTAGACGATGTTAGTTCAAAACACAAACTGCAATAACTCGATTGTAAAAAAAAAAAAGAAAAAAATGAAAAAGGTATAAGTCTTATCTAAGTTTATAATAAAGAAAAAATTTGACAATTATTCATATTTCCACAGTTTCTAGGTATCGGGATAAAGTTGAAGAAACGAACTAATAAAATTCTTCAGATTTAAAATTTTCTAAGATTCACCACATCATATTTAGAAAAATCAATGCACATTGAACTAAGGCGGACTACTCCATTGAAAAACTAAAAGAAAAATCACGAGAAAGATAGAGATAGAGAGGGAGAGGGAGAGAGAGAGAGAGAGAGAGAGAGAGAGAGTGTGTGTGTGTGTGTGTGAGAGAGAGAGAGAGAGAGAGAGAGAGAGAGAGAGAGAGAGAGAGAGAGAGAGAGAGAGAGAGAGAGAGAGAGAGAGAGAGAGAGAGAAGGTCATTTTAGACAAGACAATTAATGACATCGGCAAGGGAATGATAACTGATGGTGGTGATAATGGTCTTGATAGCAGTGATGACGAGGATAATCATAGCAATTGATTATGCCAATTAGATACAATTAGTTACAAATAATGGTGGTAATGATGATATTCTTGATAATGATGATGATGATGATGATGATAGCAATAATGATGATGACGATGATGATAGCAATAATGATGATGACGATGAAAATCATGAAAAATACCATCATGTGAATCTTTATTATGATGCAGATGATGATAACGAAGATATCTAGGGAGAAGATAATGGTTGTTATATTCTGATGAGCAAATGAAATGGATAAACTATTAAGACCAAGGCCAACCAAAACCCTAAAAGAGCACAAGAGCGATATATATAGAAAATTGCTCGATATGCGTAGCTGCAATATATAAACCAAACGCTGTTGATATATCTAAAACCATTGTCGGAAGCCGCCTTTCTATTAACAAATCGATCGTCCGTGTAAAATAAGATTGAATGACATACACAGTATCGAAATTAGGCCCGTAGAGCACTTGAAAGTGTCATGTATCAAGTTGAAAAAATCAAATGGCTGTGTAAGATCTTATTCATAAAACATACACTATATTATAATTATGTTGGTCTGTATCATGTGTTGAGAAGCACCGTTCTGATTTTCTAAATTTTTTATCAGTCTCTCCTCTCTGCATTGCTATTGCTTTGGTCAAAGTATAGATCTTTGATTTTTTTTAAAATTGTGCACAGAATGATTTATTGACTATTTATTTCATACGCATTGATCTCTAAAATACTAGTACCTTAAAGATTTTGCGCTTTTTTGACTTATAATGAGAGGATGTTTTAACGGGATTTAATTACTTACCAGATAGATCAGCTAGAAATCGACATTTAACAGGATGTTTTAACGAGATTTAATTACTTACCAGATAGATCAGCTAGAAATCGACATTTAACATGATAGGAGAATCTAAGTATTGATGATGCAAAAGAAATTATGGGAGTAGTAGTAGTAGTAGTAGTAGTAGTAGTAGTAGTAGTAGTAGTAGTAGTAGTAGTAGTAGTAGTAGTAGTAGTAGTAGTAGTAGCACCAGCACTAGCAGCAGCAGAAGCAGCAGCAGCAGCAGCAGTAGTAGTAGTAGTAGTAGTAGTAGTAGTAGTAGTAGTAGTAGTAGTAGTAGTAGTGGTGGTGGTGGTGGTGGTGGTGGTAGTAGTAGTAGTAGTAGTAGTAGTAGTAGTAGTAGTAGTAGTAGTAGTAGTAGTAGTAGTAGTAGTAGTAGTAGTAGTAGTAGTAGTAGTAGTAGTAGTAGTAGTAGTAGTAGTAGTAGTAGTAGTAGTAGTAGTAGTAGTAGTTGTAGTGGTACTGACAGCAGCAGCAGCTATAATTGTAGTAATAATAGTAGTAACAGTGGTCTTCGAAGTAGAAGCAGTAGCAACAGCAGCAGTTATGTTAGTGGTGTTCATGGAAGCGGTAGAATTTACACAGAACATATAGATGAGAATCAGAAGAGACGATGGGCTTCAACAAATGAAATGAACCGATATCTAACGCATTCACATTCACATTTAGTTTTTTGTATCATTCATTTTCCAGCGGCTAACTTTTAGCAAAGGGAATTGGTTCTAAGACTGTCAGTGTTCATCCCCATGCAGCATAATTATTGAGCCTATGCTGAGTGACACTTCATATTTTTTATAAAATTTTATTTCTCTTTCCCTATATTGGTCGTTATCATTGACAGATTCACTAATTTTCTCTCCTCCACTATCAATAGTTTGCTGTGAGCGTATTAAATGGACGGGTTAGTGCCCCCTAATAATAACATGATCTAAGTATGAAATTCAAGCCACAGGCTCATAGAGTAACAGGTGTAGGGTGAAGCTGATCTTCTATTTTATCGTATTGATTAGAGATATTGTATTGTTAATTTGATTACTTCGCGTTTGAAAGTATGAAGCTCGTATGACTTTACGGCCTCCCTCCCTCCCCCCCCCCCTCTCTCTCTCTCTCTCTCTCTCTCCTCATCTCTCTCACTAGCCCTCTCTACCCCTCCTCTCCAGTCCTTTGTACTCTTCATCTACCTATATAAATAGCTCTCTGTCCTCTTTTATATCTATAACTTGTCTATATCCTATCTGAAAAAATATTTGTCCATCTCTCTATGTCTTTTATGTATCTATCTATCTCTCTATTTATCTATCTGTCTGCCTTACTACCTGTCTATCTGTCTATTTATCTATCCATCTATCAACGAAACATTTATCTGACAATTTATCCTTCTAATAATCTCTTTACTTATGAGGTTATGAGACGATAAATTTGATGGTATCCATGATTTTAAATAACTGTGTTTGTATCACTTATTGGCTGGCATTTACTATTATCACAATAATTAAAAAAAAAAATATATATATCTATATATATCTATATATATATATATAACATAATCATATCTACGTTTTCATCAATTTACCCATTGACATAATTATATCTACTTATCGATCAGTCAACCTATCTATTTATTTTCCTACCTATCTATCTGCTAGGTTAATACATTAATCTACCTTTTTTTACGATACCGTCATAACTTTTCTCAAAATGTGTTGAAAGTATTTTTTAAAAGTTTTATTTACCCTTATCAAAAAAGCGTTGCCTCAGATTATAATAGATAGCAAAGGTATTGGCGTGGCCAATAGTATTTCTGGTTCTACAAATTGATGTAGATGACAAAATTTATATTATACACTTATTGCCATCTTAAAGCCCGATGTAATACTGAAAAATTTAAAACTTATAAAACAGAATTTCTTTAATGATTATATCAGCATCTTTTCAATAATGGTAGATGCCTGAATTTTTCTTCTTTGAAAATCGATCTAGATTGATTATCTCTCACACGGCAAGACCAGCTAAACTGCACGAGGCATTACCGAACATGACCTACCAGAGGCGTGGTCTTTACCATAATCGCTGCATACCTCGAGACCACTGAATCTGTTCAGACTCAGTCTGAATTTAGTATAACAAATTTCGAGTTCATTTTGATATATTTACATAGATTGAATGCTTTGTATTCGTAGAATTATTTTAGATTTACATAGCAAACTGAATCATTTAAGTCAGGCCTAGAGACTAAATAATCGGATCTGTGCCTTAATTTTTATTAAGAAAACGGTCTTACAAAGCAAGTTTCTCTTGTACCCGATTTATACTTGCAGGTAAATACTTCAAGCATTTAATATATATTGATGGCTTGCTGTTCCCTTTGTGAAAAGAGCTTCTCGAAGAACTTGCATCGAAGCATCGTAAATAAAGCGTCTTGATCTAGCCCGATTCGTTCTCTCAGTCAGTAGATTTTATCGCAGGGCCTTCAACAGATGGATGCGAAATAAAATATGTTGCGTCATAAGCCTGCGCCATTTGCTGGGTCCTCTCTGAGCCAGGTTGTTTGCAGCAAACATAATTTGCTTATCACCCATCACAATATGATTGTCCAATTTGACCTCTATGATTAGCTGCTCTTTATGCGGGATGGGTTCCCATGACAGTGATGGAAAAGTTGAAGTATGATTTGCTCCTCCGTCTGTTTATTGTCTCTGCTCTAACCTGACAGAATGAGTTTGACAATCTGAAAAAAAAAACTAGTAAAGTTTAAATACAATGCTTGAAATTTAGATTTTCAGTAGGTTCTAAAAGCCATGAGGTCCGTTCCGTGAATAACGCCTGGTTACCGGTTCTAAAAGAAACCAAAGTTGTGGCCCTTCAACTGCAAGTTTGTCCAAAAGGTATTGAACAACTTAGGATACATTAAGTTTTAATGAGGATGAAGTGTTTGGAGTATATTCCACTACTTCTTCTAATATTTGAAAAGAATTTGAGATAATTAAAATCCTCGCTTCTTTTGTTTTCAGATTGTGGTAGTTATTAGTATCATCAAATTTTATTTCCCAATTCTGTCATCTGTTTCATTTTCCCCTGGCGTTTCGGGTGTTTTGTATGTGTATTCGTATAGGCCTACCTGCTTTGATCATAATGAATGAGTGAGGTACAACTTATGTGACAATGTTCAGTTTTGGAAATTAAGTATTTAAATTCAGAGGTAACAAATAAATTCTTTGATTGCTCCATAAATTCAAATGCAACATATACAATGCGCCTCAGAAATTGCGATGATATCAAAATGTTCCCTTCCTCTCACTAATCAGTTTTTCTCTAGCTCTCTATCTGCCTTTTTTTTTACTCTTTCCAGTCTATTCATCTCTCTCTTTTTCTCTCACTCTTTTTTGTCTCTAAAATTCTTATCCTCTTTCTCTCTCTCTGTCTCTGTCTCTGTCTCTCTTTGTCTGTCTGTCTGCCTGTCTGCCTGTCTGTCTGCCTGTCTGTCTGTCTGTCTGTCTGTCTGTCTGTCTGTCTGTCTGTCTGTCTGTCTCTCTCTCTCTCTCTCTCTCTCTCTCTCTCTCTCTCTCTCTCTCTCTCTCTTTCTCTTTCGTCTCTAATATTCTTAACCTCTCTCTCCCCCTGTCTCACCGTCTTTTGTTTCTCTTCCTTTCTCTATCTCACTTCCTCTCTTCTCCTTGTCCCTCACTCTTCCCATTTGTCCCTGTCTCTCTCTCTCTCTCTCTCTCTCTCTCTCTCTCTCTCTCTCTCTGTCTGTCTGTCTGTCTGTCTGTCTCTCTCTCTCTCTTACTCAGCCTCATACTGCCCATCCGCTTTATCTCACTCTCTCTCTCTCTCTCTCTCTCTCTCTCTCTCTCTCTCTCTCTCTCTCTCTCTCTCTCTCTCTCTCTCTCTCTCTGTATCAGAAATGTGCACTTAATTTCACTGCATGGCTCTGGTGGTAAAATTTCCAACTCAGCCTACCATAGAATCTCAAATCATGTTCTAAAAACCTTTCAGAGTTTTCCTGGCATATGACACTCGCTTGTAGTCCTAAGAACGTACGTTTCTCTCTTTTTATTTCAGTTTTTTTTTCAGTCTTAGCGAAAAATATCCCGAAATTAAAATAATAATAATGATTATAATAATAATAATAATAATAATAATAATAATAATAATAATAATAATAATAATAATAATAATAATAATAATAATAATAATAATAATAAGATACGAGGGATTCTAAGAGAGTTGAAACGGAAGCGGAATCTGAAATACTGTTACATGTTATAACTTGGGAACTAGATCCAAGGTTTCATTTTTTAATGTATAGAACCTAAAGAAACAGCAATGCCGTTTCAGTTTCTCCTCCCTGTGTAATATTAAGAACAAAGTAATGTTATAATCATAACATTGGGAAGCATTATTTGGTGTTAAGTATTAACAATCAACGCTTTCCAGCTGTTTCCATGAGTTAGATGAACTTCATCCTTTTAAAGGCAAGACGGGGTAGGGTGGAGTTGGCAAGATGTACCATAAGATGGATAAAAGAACAACGACACGCTTCATAAGTTTATATAGGCTACCTCGACCATCACGCGTTACGGACTTTGAATTATTTGGCACTAATGTACAATAATAATCAATGGATTAATTAAACGATGTTTCTTTTTAGAATTTGGAACAGAAAAATGAACTTAGATTGGGTACTTTGAACTTCAAAGTATAAAGTTCAAAGTGCATTTATGTCAAATGTAGCGTCATTCCTTTGAATTTAAAGAAAAAAAAAATAGACTTGCATATTCTTTATATCAAAGAAACCAATACCACGACAAATATTTCAACTCCTTAAATTAAAAAAAAACAAACTAGGAAATTTTTTGCCTATTGGGATCATACATGACTACAATTTAAAAAGAAACAAGGGATTGGTTTCTTTCGTTAGCATTTCTGTATTTGTTTCAAGAGAATTATCACTGTTTCATAGATTGACCTGTACATTCAATCGTAAATTAAACGAAAAACAGGTCCGTTTCTGTGAACACCACAAATATAAAGAAGAATGACAAAAAAATGAAAAAAAAATAAAGATACTGTCCGAGATTGTAGTGATCTCTTGTTTTTGAGGTGCACTGTATTAGCCTAGTTTTAAGCAACATCGAAGCAACCTCAAAGTGTAAGATTTTGAATATCGGTAATCTTAAATAGTTCGGAGCGTTCCTGTCAATTGAGAACGATGATTAGGTCTGAATGTTTACTTCAAAGTAAATAGATTTCATTACTATGCGATAATTGTTCAGGAATTCAAAGTTATGTTTACACAGTGAAAATCGTTCAATATACCAACCAAGCAGTATGCTAGACCGACCGTCATGCACAAGGTTTCTGACACAATCTTTTGCCTGTAGACTATACCAGCTGTGCGTGATGAGATGCAAGTGCATGACTGTGAGTCATCATGATCAAGATGATCCATCCCCAGATGAGTTTATTGTGACCCCTATGTCTCTCACCCGAAATCAATATATGGCACACAAGCAAAATAAAGCTGTAGCCGTGTGTATCATATACTTTGTATCATAAGCTCGGAACTTCCCATGGGTTCTCTAGTTTTTGTTTGGAGAAAAACATTGGTTGGCAAAACACAGAGCAATCCGGCGCCCATCGGACCTGCCACAATCCTGGCGGTATCCAGCTGAGAATTATTAATAACTCTTCCAATAGACCAGCTTTGCATAACCAATTTTTATGAACCAGAGGTGAGAAAAAGCAACAACAAAAACAAAAAAAAAACAAAAAGCAAACGATATTACAATAATACAGATCGAAACACAACAAATAACAACCACAACAACAACTTTGGGAACGATACCACAACAAGAACAACAACAACAACTACAATTATAAAGGAAAACATAATACGAAAGATATTGCTAGAATGTTTGTTGTATCTGAATGGGCCACAATCAAGGCCTATTCACAAAAGCTATCGTTTTGCTGTATCAAGGTGCAACACTTATTACACGTAAATTTCCTAGAAGGAGAGTCGGTGTGGCTATTTCTGAAATGGGCCTCGTTATTTTTTATCTATCCTTAAAAGAGGAGGGCACATGGTGGTAGGGTAGTACGACCGCCCTGAGATTTCCAGTGACTATTGGTTGCGCGTGTAAAGCCTACACCACAGGTTGCTGAGTTCGGGGTCTCATCTTTTTAACCTTGCATCGTCCTTTGAACGGGGCTTTCTTTGATGTCCATGAATGGTCTAAGATGATTTAATTATGTTATATTAAATCATCAATCAGATTGACGAGAAAATCAGTCCGTGAGAGATGGAGAAGAAGTTTGAGTAGGCCTGCATAATTAGATATCGTTAGAGAGATGGTGGAAATGGTGAAGACTGAGACTATAGATGCAGAGTCAACTTGTTTGAGACATATAGAAGGATTGATGAAATTTACAAAACAAACAAATGAAAATACTAAAAAAGACTGTTTTTTTTAGTTTGATTTTAAGTCAAATAGAGTAAAATATTTACCAAAGTCAATGCGCTCTTCAATGAAAGAGAAAAGGGGAGGCTCAAGTTGTATGAAACGGTAGGTAGGTATTAAGATAGCCTCATAAACAAATAGAAATAGACATTAAGCATTTGACGAAACGATTCGTTTGCAAATTTAATAGCAAAGCCGACACAAACATAAATAAGAAGTGAAAGAAATTTTGGCTTTTTCTTCTAAAAGAGATTGATGAAAAATCCTAGACAGCACCATGCAAAATTAATAATAATAATTATAAAAAATATAATGGAAGCAAAGGCAACTCTCAAGCAAGAAGCCTGTGGATATCTCATGACCAGAGTCAGGTTTCCTGGTGATATACTGACGCAACCAAGCGAGATCAGGTTTACTGCGTTCGTTCCGAAACCTATTTTTTTTAAGGCTGCAGATATAGTCTGGCTTCTCATGAGACTTTATGAGGACGAAATAATTCTATATTGTTTTTAAGTCCCACAAATATCTCTTAGGGTTTTATAAGAGGACTTAAATGCATTTCTACTGGCTGGGAAAGAATATCTATATATATATAACACACACACACATACACAATATATATATATATATATATATATATATATTGCTTATAATGTTAACTTTTATGTAGGTTTTTATTCAAAGTTTTAAGAACAGTTTCAAAGGAAAGACTAAGGGCCTCAAAATTCAACTTTAACAAATAAAGAGTGTATAGATAAAGCTGGGGGAAGAGAGTGAAATATTGAGAAGTAACGTTAGCGCTTGAGTTAGTGATTTTTCAAGGAAAAGGTTGAACATGCTTTTAGTATAAAGTATCCCAATATGTATTTTACATTTAAAGAAAGATTAAGTCTATCCCATTAAATGCTAGAACAAGGGATGAAGATATAAATAATCTGGATAGTAAAAATTATTAGGATATATATTTTAAATTACTTCATTACTGGATTTGATTCTACCTTTCCGTTCTGCAATATCATTTTTTTCCTTGAGCAAAAGAAAAGCTTAATCATTTTCATCATAATTGTTGTTTGCTTGGAATAATGCGGTGGTGACTGTTGAGAGTGGTGCTCTTTTCGAGAATATATAAGTTAATAAATATGACGCAAAGCCGTCGTAATTAACTTAATAATTATAATTATGCGGTTTACACGACACCCCAAACTGCTCAGTGCTATGCTAGCATCAAACAACTCAAGCAATAATAATACTTAGTACAAAACTTGACGGCCATTTTTTTGTGTAGACCCTATTCTCTCTCTCTCTCTCTCTCTCTCTCTCTCTCTCTCTCTCTCTCTCTCTCTCTCTCTCTCTCTCTCTCTCTCTCTTTCTCTTTCTCTCTCTCTTCTCTTTCTCTTTCTCTCTCTCTCTCTCTCTCTCTCTCTCTCTCTCTTTCTCTCTCTCTCTCTCTCTGTGCATTCCTTACTGAGTATGCCAGATAGAATTTCTCTATTTTTGATGATTTCATTTATACGAGAAACCGTAAATCTTTGAGATGGTATAAAAGACATTGTTCAAAGGGTTACGGTTTCTCGTATGTATGAAGTCATTACAAGGGAAGAAATTTAGTAGGGGCTGGGTAGCAGTAATTAGATGAGTATGGTGTATATGTCTCTCTCTCTCTCTCTCTCTCTCTCTCTCTCTCTCTCTCTCTCTCTCTCTCACTCTCTCTCTTTGCGTCAAAGTTCTTTTCTAAAAAAAAAAAAGCGTAATGAAAGTCGTCAAAATCCTTTAATGCATTTTGGTGCGTGCCAGATATCTTTTTCTTTTTGCTAGTACTTCATATGTGTGGACAATGTTAGCTCACATTCCAATGCGCTGATGTTTGCATATGAGCTGATCAATTATATCACTGAATAGTTTACCCTTGCTTACTAAAATGTTGGTATAGTTGTGTTTCTCGCTCTTTGGGTTAGAATAATAACTAGACCTATATCAAATGTTTGTTTGCTTTTACTCCTACTCCCCATTCTCCTGCTTAGAACCTACAATAACATCCTAATACAGCATCAACAATACAACTACGATAACCAAGAGAACGAAGAATTCCAATGATTTCAAATTTGGAGTTTGGACTTTGAAGCTGTTGATATTCTTTTAGCTATATCCCTTTACATTTTTCCTTGTCTTTTGTATCCGAATAATGCTTTTATAAAGACTTAGTGATATCATTGAAATTATATGGAGATGAGAGTAATATGTGTTACCTTTGCCCTTCTGTGCCCGCAAAACCTGTTGATAGGTAATTATTGTTTAATAGAAATATTTAGGAGGGCATGGCTTGCTTGTTTCATTGTTTGTTTGATGTGTTGTCCGCAACAAGGTGATATCAAGCAAGGCTCTCTCATCCAGGGCCCTAATTTCAACCACCGACGCTGTGGGGGTCGAATCCATAAAGAATGTCACTACGGGCATTAGAGCAAACATTCTAATCCCACAGTCACCGACCCACTTAATCCAAAAATCAAACACTATTACACTTAATAATAAAACTAAAATTTTTCGTCGAGATATGTTAGCGATACATAAAACTCATAAATCTCTTTCTGTATATGTAAAGTAACCAGTGAAGCTATATCGACGCCTACACAAAGTGTTTAATCTACTGCCAAAAACGACACACGGTCTACTCACTGGATTATTGAAGTGTGAGATACGAAATCAATATCGTATAGGACTTTTCAATTATATGTCAAGGCGCTGTCTTGAATTTTATCACCGTGGATAACAAATACTCCAAGTAAAATCATGTAATTTGAAACGCTTGAAAAGAAATCGGCTTGAATATTATATTGTTGGATTTAGGTGTTAATTTTTTTAAACAATGAACATTATTACATCTGATAAAGACACGTTTCTTCTATTCAACGGTTTTAGCAGACAGCATATTTTCGAAAGATCAGCAAACTTAACATAAAAAACAAAGCTGTGACGCGTTCCAGTTTACTAAAGGACTAAATCTAAACCTTTAAATAAAAACGAAAACAAAAATGACTTTTTAAAGCTCTTTATTTAAAAAAAATGCTTTATTCTTGCATCCATAGGCTCCTGCCGAATTGCTTATTTGATAGAGGCTCCCGACATGCTAACAATAAGGCTGTTAGGTGAAATACTCGTACTATATGACTACGGAACGTCCTAAACCATTAGTCGATATCGGATTTCCTCACTCTCAATATCACAAGCCATTTGAATCCGAAATTCCTCTCTTTTTTGCATTAGTTGTTCCATGATTAAAATAAAGAAATAAATCTTTACTCTTCCTCTTTTTTACAGCCTTATTAAAAAATGATAAATTTTTCCAATTTGATAAGATTTCCTTTGTCGCGAAAACATCTCCAGTTAATTTTGGTTAAACAGCAAAGCAGATTGAAACCGTCATTATGGCACTATTTGTTTCAATGAATGGATCTATTAAAAGTCTAAAGATCGACTATCTGTTTCAAACCCCCGTATCCTTTGTTTCTATCGCCATTGAAAAGTCCCCAGCTGTCGACCTGGTGGCTGCAGTAGTCGCGCACACTTTATGCTGAATAAACTTATAACCAGTAAGTCAATACTCAGGGATCGTTTAATTTCGTTCATGGACTCAGTTCGATGAAAATAGGGATAATGATATTATTAATTCTGACAACTTATGTCAACTAGTGTTTGTACAGCATTGATTTTTTTTCACTTGGGGGGAGACTTCTGATATGCAGGATGTGGTAACAAAATATTTATTAGCGTCAGGAAGACCAATGTCTGTTGCAGTATGACACAGGATCAGGTTCTAGGTATTGTGTCTGGAAGATCTTTCGATGGCTTGAGTACAAAGCGCCAAAAAAGTGAAGAGATGAGGGTTAAAGTGATCTGCGATATTCCAGCTTAGAGTTAGATATTGATTAAGCACAAGTCGCACAAGTAAAGCTTTCATTACTCAAACACCACGATAAATGGTTAGTTCCGTTTATGATATCCCAAAAATAACAAATACGAGGTCTTGAAACAGCAGTGTTCTTAATCAAATTTAATATGACTACAATATTGGAAAAACACCGATAGGTGACATAAACTATCTGTAAATTCATTCTGTACTATATTCGCCACTCTAGTGATTTTAAAATGGCGGCACATTGAGTAATTTGTCTTCATGAAAGCATGTATCTTTCGAAAAGTCCTTTCAGCTAATTATGATGATGTTGGATCTAATATACGGTATAGCATTATTAAGAAGGTGCAATGATCTGAATTGCTAAACATACTTTTAGGTTTCTATTGCAATTACGTTAATTCTGAGATGGCCTGGATCTTCCCATATATAATGTCTACTTGCATTTCCAGCAACGACATAACTGTCTAAGCAATAAATTATTTTTATCATTATTATTCTTATGTACTCGTGGCAACAACAACATAATAATAATAGGAGTTAATAGATGCAATGTCCATTTCTGTATTTAAGGGTACCCATGGCTAACTGTGAATGTAGCTTAGTAACTTGTTTTCCTTCTCAGATTTTGTCCCCTTTTTACTAAGTTTCCCAGAAACCTCATTTGAAGAAATTTCCGAGCACTTCCTTGAAGTGATTTGCTCATACTATAGCATTTAGTGAGTAAGGCCTACCGCGGCATATTCGATAACATTACCTATACTGGAGAGGCCAAAGAGAGCTGATATGCCTTGTCAATGACGGTGTGTTTTGAAATAAAGCCACCTATATCATACAAGAACTTAAATTACGAAAATTCACTACATGACCAGTTACTGCTAGATGGTCCTCTCGCGCATATACGATTACCGATAAGGCAATATTTTGATTACCTAAAAAAGTATGTGTGGTAGTAAAATTAATGTTCTTTCTCATAACGAAGACAAAGAAAGACAAATAAAAATTAGATTTGCTTTAATTAAACTTTTGACTAAATGATACTACGAATTTTTAGAAATTGACGCTACTGACAAACAGCAGCTCATTTTCTTGATTTATTTTTATTTTACGGCTCTCTCCAAGATCTAATGATTTAAATGGTAGCAATTTAATAGCAACGCTAAACGCAAAATATAAACCCGCATTGTATATTTTTTTAAGTCTGCTGAATCAAACAACTAAACGGAATAAAACACAATAATCTTTAAGTGAGATCTAAATTTCTGCTTCAACATATTAACCTGTCAATGTCGATTTTAATCCATAGTCGTGAAAGAAAACGTTTTCCCAAGTCCTGGCATTGATTGATTTGCTTTTTATAAATAACACGTTAAGGAAATTTTAAAAGTTTTGCAATCAAAAAGTTTATCATCCACTGTTATATACATACACTTGAAAAACGCAAGGGCGTAAACTGAGATAAGGTTTATGATGTGATTCCTACTAATCTCATTGCGGTTACTTCGATATATAATATATAATATTTTTTTTAATTTAGTTTTTCGACCCTCAGCTGAAGAATCTTAGCCCGATATAGTGGTTTTTCTTCGAGCCAAGGACAGGGCTGAATCGGTAGGATTCAAGCACATGGTTCATTCGAAAGCAAACCAAGACCTAATTGGTAGAATTTTATCGACTGGGCTATCTAGCGCTCTTGGTTTGGTCACACTTCTAGAGAATTGAAACTAAACATCAAGAATGAGCAATGAGAATGGAAAGGTCTGCAGACGAATAACTGTTTATAAATTTAAAAAAAAAATAAGAAGAATACATACGAGTAACCGAATTTTTTAAAAAGAATTTCCATAGAGTCTAGAACTGATGTAATCGTCTATTTCCATGAATGGTAATTGTTCGTAAGAAATTTGTTGAATGTAACTTAATAAAAGAGCAGTTGAAAATAGTTCCCCTCAAGAAAAAGAATGAATTGGTGCTCATGTTGACAAAAAGTAACATATCATAATACATTTGCTTAGCGCGATTGGAAAAATCAGCAATGGAAAGAAAGAGAGCATTGCCAGGTTATCAATATTTATCATCGGCAAAAATAACATTTCCATGGTAACTAACTGAATCATGTGATTTATAATAACCGTCTTATTGTTTGCCTCGTCTTCTGTAAAGTGTCGTATTATTATTACAAGCGTCAACTTTCTTTCTTTATAATTCTCTTAAATCTATCTCTGTATAAAGAGAGATAAAGAGAGGAAGAGAGAGCGTATGTTGATATATATATATGAGTTGGTAAAGAAAGATGAAGAAAAAGGAGGAAGAAGAAGAAGGTGTTGCAACAAATTCAACGTAGAATGGACGCTCCACTATATTTCTCAATTAACTGCAAAGTCAGTTAAATTTTAATAGATAATCAATTTGGATTTGCATTAATTTAGGCGTTTTGCAACTTACAGATAGACCTATCCACTCCAAGCACCTCGTCTATGACAGTTCAATAGCGTCATATGGATTGTCATGAGTTTAGCTTTTAAAGTTTCATCTAATTGCAGCTTAGGCAAGCATGGGTATATTGCTAGTCACTAACATAAACAATTTTCTTTATCTTATGGTGACGTGGCTTTGTATTGAATGAAGATAGAAGCAAGGCAAAATAAAGAAGGGGACATTTCAAAGACCTAGTTGTCGAGAACCGATGAGTTGTCAGCGAGAATCACAGCTGGCTTGTTCGAATATCGTAGATAAATTATGGGTTGCACGCTCCAATTCTGCCAATCTGATGAAGCATTTGATCAGCCCGAAATTAAATTGTGTGCCTTAATAGTAGAATCGTACTCGGCAACGCTACCACCCCTTCCTGCCGCGCTTCCAATTATTATCTTATGTTTGCAAAGACTTGCAGGTGGTTTAATTAAAATGACTGCATTGTTCAACCCGAAAAAAACAATTATATTAATGCTCGTCGCGAGACGACAGTATCTGAGAATTAGGTAAGCTGAAGAGATAATATGTAACTTTCCCCACTGGAATGGCATTTCTGTTTCACAAAATACAAAAAATTTGTCTCCGAAAAAAAGAACATTTTTTTACAAATAAAAATTGACCAATAACCTTGAAACTGTTCAGAAAGTTTACGACTGCCATTTAAGACAAAAAAAAAAAAAAAAAAAAAAGAAAGAAATTCATCACCAATACCTGATAACAGCTTGTCTAAATGAAGGTTTTTTTCCGGTTGAATTAGACTAGATTTTTATAATAAATCAGAACGGCTTGAGTCGATAATTTCTATTGCAACACGTGTGTGTGTGTGTGTAATGAAAAATACACAGCGACTTCGAAAATTTATTACGCCTGATACAAATTCGGATAAATAAGGACTATTGATTATCAAGTAGGACACACAGCTCGCCTCTACCTCCTCATTGGTAAGCCAGTGGATCCCCCCCCCCCCACCCTCGCTCTCTCTCTCTCTCTCTCTCTCTCTCTCTCTCTCTCTCTCTCTCTCTCTCTCTCTCTCTCTCTTTCACACCACGTGCATCAGTTGCTCACGCTGCGTGAAGACTTCAGGACAAAGCACTCGTGTTATCGACTCCTTTTGTTGATGGTGCATTATGGTTTACAGAGATTTAGGCATTGTATTTTGTACATTTTTTAAAATGAATTCTCTTTTTTACCGTCTAATTGCCCATTTCATTTATGAATACTTCTCTGTACGTTTAGCAGTTACTGGCTGTGGAAATGGAGATTTCGCATCAGTAATTATGATGTTAACCCATTTTTTTGTCTTTTCATTTCAGATAATCTACTGCAAGTCCGGCACTTTAATGAAAGAATTCTAAAGAAATAACTGCTACAAAGATTCCTCTTTAATTCCATCGGTTGCAGTAATATTGGATCTCTTCATTCTGCGTCAGTTCAGTGACACTTGAGGAAAAACGAAACTCCATGAAAAAAATTTCAGAGTGAAGCCAAAGGAAAACCTTTCTATCAGTATTCTTTTTGACTGAATATTCCTCACAATGGAGCTATTAAGGACTTCTTTGCATATTGTGATGGTTATTTGGATTTCTATATGGAGTTTTGGGACTACTGTTTCTTCTGAGAGAGTCTCTTATACAATGAGTAAGAACTTTTCTTTTTGTTTTGTTCTTATTTATAGTTAATTCATCACGTAGGAAAACTTTGTATTGCATTTATTTGGTATCATATCTTCAGCTTAATTATTTTTTTTTTGCCTTCAAAGTACAATTACAGAGACTCTGAAGTTTCTGTTTAATATTTCTGCGGAATTAACACTGTGTTATTAACACTGTTTTTTTCTTTAATCTAATGTCATACAGATAAAAATACTTTTAATCATGTTATTTATCAGCACTGTGGCTCATTTGTCATTGTCTTCATTATCATAATCGATCATTTTCATCATCTTCATGACGATCATTTTTACTCTCCTCGTTTTCATCGCGATGTAAAAAAAACAACAAAGAAAACCGTCTATATAGTAATTGCCATCACCAACGTATTCTGCATAGACTTTTATTTTTAAAACTTTACATCTCATGCCAGTACCAGCAACAATAGTACCAACAACAACTGCAACTTCTAGTTTATAATTGTCTCACAATTTCTTAACATAGCTTTCTTACTCGTTACCTAGAACTTTATCGTATCTACTCGAATTTTTTTTTTTTATTGATTTTAATCCGGTTTACATTTCCAAATAACACAATGGTGTTGTCAGTATCATTAGAGTGAAGACTTACAGTTACATTGAAATGTTTTTCCACTCCTTTCTACAATCGTAATGCTAAAGATTTTAATGTATGTTAAGTTCCATAAAATTCATTGTCAAAGCCAAGCATCTGCCGCTTTTTCTACGTGTGTATTTGTTTATGTGTATTGTGAGTTTTGAGCGGTGCCATCTTCATGTGCCGCCCCGAAAATGACTCTCTGTTCTCAGACATATCACAGTAATTCACTCATAACTTCTGTGTTTGGAACTGTGTCACTTATTCCACTTAAATCCAGTCTTTTTTTTTACTGAGTATCTGTATGTCAGTGTTTGTCTCTCTTTTTCTTTCTATACGGTTCTTTCTTTCCCTCAGTCTGTCTCCTTAACCCTATCTGCCATACTGAGTCTTTGAATATCTGTCTAAACCTCAGTCTATCTGTCTGTCTGTCTCTGTCTTTTAATCCCCCATCTCCTTTCTCCCTCTCCCTCCCTCGCTCTTTCAATCTCTCTCTCTCTCCCTTTCTCTCTCTCTCTCTCTCTCTCTCTCTCTATATATATATATATATATATATATATATATATATATATATATATATGGTTAAGTTGCTTTGATTAACATCCGTATGGAGCGTTGCTTGTTTTCCAATTTCTCTTTCAGCCTTGACCATCTTTGTCCCTTTTTGACAAGGTACCATGGTGTCTTGAATGCAATCATAATAAGTGGATAGATAATTTTTCATATCTGGTTTTCTCTCTCTTTCTCTCTCTATCTCTCCCTCTCTCTCACTCACTCTCAATCTTATCTATTTATCTGTCTATCCATATATTTATCGTATCTATTGCTATATCTACCTATTTATTTATCTATCTTTGTCTCTCTATCCTTAAGCATGTGATTATGTGTATGCCTGCTCTTTCTCCATCTGTTTTCCGCCAATATATATACTCTATCTATCTATCTTTTTATCTTTCATTCTTTCTTATACTCAGCCGAATCCATCTAAAAATTTCAAACTCTCGCTCTTTTCTATGTTAGAGAATAATTATGAACATCTCAGGGCTCGACCAATTGCATAGGTCAACCATCTTTTCGCTTTCGTCAAATCGCAGTCCGATGTAAACCAAAAGAAGTTCACATCGCCTATGGAGAATCGACATCAGAGATAGTCGTCATATGGTCAACAGAGGACCAGTGCAGCCCATCCAATGTCAGGTTCTCGATCAACCCATGGGGACCATACCAAACTGGTCCAGGTGAAAGCCATCAGTTTGAAGAGTCGAATGGAAAGAAAAACAATTTTCACAGGGTAAAACTGAGGGTAGGTACATCTAATACACTTTTAAAATGTCAAAGTCGTGAAATCATGATGTAGAAAATGTAATATTTGACCTAGATGACAGCTCCGCTTCCTAATCCTGTCCTCTGTCTTGGTTTACCTGAAGCTTTGTATGCTGTTAGTCTGTCAGTCATCTCTCTCTCTCTCTCTCTCTCTCTCTCTCTCTCTCTCTCTCTCTCTCTCTCTCTCTCTCTCTCTCTCTCTCTCCTATTTTTTTCAATAACTTGTGCAATAATTTGTATATACCTCATTAACTGTTATTTTAGTAGATTGAATTTGTCGAAATTGAAAATGCGATACGTTTAACATTTAAATGTAGTCACGTTCAACACATTTTTTTTTGCCTTTTGGCCAGGATCTTAAACCCGATTCAACCTACTTCTACAAGCCCAGCAGCCAAGGTATACCAGTTGGACCGTATTTCTTCAAGACTGCACCAACGTCTGGAGTAAGAAGCGAGCAGAATGTGTGAAATGAATGTATTTTAATTAGAAAAAGGCTTCCCATTTTCTGACTGATATCTGCAGACGGATAGTAAACTTTTCGGCGGTTGGAGCGCATACCAAAGTAGTAGCTTATGATGTATTTATTTTCTCTCCAGCTCTCTTCAGCTCTCTGATTCTCGCTCTCCCTGTCTCTGTCTGTATATAATATCTCTCTTTCTCTTTCTTACTGTATCATTTGATCTTTTTATTTTCCTCTTTTCTGTATTTATCCGTGTGCTTATCAGCTTACCATAATCAATTCTTTAAAGTTTCTCTAAATTCCTGTCTTTTCTCCCCCCCCCCCCACCCCTCTCTCTCTCTCTCTATATATATATATATATATAAGTCTGTCTAACTAATTAAGACCTTTCATTGTGTCAATGATTATGATGATGGTTATGGCGTTCCTCTTGATGATGAAACGTAAATTTCGAAAGCAAAGTAATGAAAATTACTATATGATACTTAGGATAGTGTTGATATAATAGTAATAAGAGCAATGGCAATCGTGATGGACATTGTGTCACATATTTTATGCAGCTGTCGAGGAAAACATATAGCAGATCCTCATACTTTTTGCCCCATAGTAGCAAAGACTAAAATAATTCCTTTTGATTTAGAGAAGGTGCACCTTGTTTTACAGTACCTAAATAGCAACACTATCTATCCTCAGAAACTGTTAAAAAAAACTTTAAGCCCATAACTCTCATCCCAAACATTACACTCACTTTTTCAAGTAAGGTTATAAAAATCAAAGTGTTAAAACATTTTTTATATGTTTCAGAGCTCAAATGAAGCACACTTTCTGGTGGTGAGTGACGTCAGCAGCACATATCCCTCCATCCCGACCCTATACAAAGAAGCTGCTACTGGGAATTACGCCTCAATTCTGCATGCTGGGAATATTGCTATGAACCTCAGTTCTCAAAATGGGGAGGTAAGCGCATTACCATGCGTAAACCATAAACTGTTGAACAATTTAAAAAAAAATTCTTTTTAACATTCAGGTTTCATAATTTGTTCTATTTAACCAAAAAAAAAAAAGCCAAAAAAAAAAAAGTTCAAAAAATTCTTGATATCATTTTTTGGTCTTAAGTTGTTATGGTCAGCAAAAACGAATTATTATATAGTTCCCTTAAAGCTGCCATTCGTGCGAATGTCACTTTAAATTGCATAGGTCAACGGGTGCTGGTGCTACTAAAGCATTGGGATAATTTTTTTTTTTAATCAGATTTGTTAGTTGACTTAATTCGTTGTTAAGTAGGAAATAAACTTGAAAGTTTTCTCACATAAATATTTTGGACTGGAGTAAGGCGATGGTCATTTTGATAGATGGTGGCATTTTATGGTTTATTCTTTGATCCTTTTCCACTTTCTTTCAGACAGGCAATATATTCTTTCAAGTGATGGAGCCTGCTATAAAGGCAGTGCCTTATATGGTAGCACCTGGCCCAAGTGGTATGTTTTTTACACTGCAGTTAGTGTAGTCTGGTAGTAGTTCCCAACATTCAATTGGCAGGATTAACTTGTCGCATTCTTATGAGTGGATCTGAAATGTGCAAGTCTATAAATAAATCAACCAAGAAACTTTACAATTTTAATCAATAAATAAACATTTGCTTACATGTCAATAGATAGGACGTACGAAGCAGACAATCGAGAACCATACAAGAATGAATTGACTGGAAAAGCAAAAGTGTTGAAAGATATCACACAGCCTCACAAAATCCAGTATATATTACCATGTATAGTTTGAAAAAGATCTCTCAAGGCACGAGGAGAAAAGGAAGACTATGAAAGACATGCAAAGAGAACCAGGCAAAAACTAAACTTCTAGGTTACATATGAGAACACCTGGAAAACGTTGCTTAGGACATAGGGAGAAGCATGGCGCTCTGTGAGCATCTTTGCTCCAAGAATAGTAACAGCCGTTAAATAAAAAAGTTACAAAAAGATTTGCGAACTGCAGTCACAATACGGTGGCTCAGGGTTCGATCATAAACATAGGTCGCGTTGTATTGAACTAGCCTATTTGGGACAAAATTCACCTATTGCATGAGCACGCGAGTCAATACAGAGAATAAACTTTATGGAATGCTCGTAAAAAGAGCATAACACCCAGTGGGCTTATAGTGCTTATAAAGATACTCCAAGCATTTTCTTCTTTTATTATGTTTCTTTTCAGTTTCCTTTCTTTGAATTTAGATTATTCTTGTATTTTCCAATGACTCCAAATAAGTAACATAAAATAAATGCATCTAAGGTGTACAATGAAGTGATCTTCTTATCGTTAACTTGTTACAGAGCAAGAGGATGGTACATACAAGCATTACCTACAGCGTTTCTCTATGCCTCTTCTTGATTGGCCAATGAAAACATACCAGATGTGGTACAGTGTTGACATCGGCCCGGTCCATTTGATCAGGTTAGTAAAAAAAAAATTTTTTAAATGTTATTCTTGTGCTTATGGAAGGTTACTGATCTTCATCATATTAACTAATGTAAAATTATATTATTTTCTTTTATAAGTGACAGTCCATTTATTTCAATGCACTCAATTTTGAGAAATACACTCAAAGAGAAAGAATAATATTAAAAAAAACGTAATATAGCATAAAAGCTCAAGCCGAACATTTGAAGTATTTTTCAATGTCAAAAATTATAATTATACTATTAAATGAAATGATTAAATGGAAGAATAAAATGTATTATATTTCTGATTCTGTACCCGTGTTGTTGGGGTATTGGGTAAAAAACCCCACCTTTCTTGCCCCATCTACATATACTTTTTAACATACTTTTCTTTTAAGCTTTTCAACGGAAGTCTTTTTTACTGGAAAAGAGCAAACGGAGAGGCAACATGACTGGTTGATAAGAGATATAAAGCTGGCCAACAGAAACAGAGAAAATGTGCCTTGGGTGGTGGCTTTTGGTCACAGACCAATGTATTGCTCCTATGAAGACCCAAAGCTTGAGTGCAACAAAAAAATCTCGGATTTAAAGAAAGGGTATGTATATTATTGAAGTACATGTCCCACTTATAACTCATAAAACTGGTAATAATGGAGACAGAATTGACTATGACAAGAAAGATGACTAAGAAAACCATAAAGATGAAAATTTAGAGGAGGCGGAAAAAGTCAAGAACAGGATCGGTGAAGTATAAAAAGAGCGCTTGTATCTTTGGTGTAGATAAGATCGTAGAAATCCTCTTTTATTTTATTTTAAGAAAGAAAAAATATTTTCCTCGTAAAGTAGACGAATTAAAGTCTAGAATTTTTGTTCCTTTGAGACCTTTATTACAAGCTTGCATTTTTTTTTCTTTTCCCAATAAGTCAGTAGACAGGGCCGCTTTTTTTCTTTCAATTTTATCTACCTGACAATTTATCATCAGTTTTCCCCTTGAATAATAGAAGACCACATTTAAGTTTGTGTGGTACATCGAGGAAAAAAGGATATATATATATATATATATATATATATATTAAAGAATCATATGGTGTAGAGAGTAGGTTTGACTGATGTTAAAACTAATTAATTTTGAAAGGACGCCCCGATATCAATAGTTTCAAACTAAATGTAATTTTTTCTTCCCCTTTATTATTATTATTATTATTATTATTATTATTATTATTATTATTATTATTATTATTATTATTATTATTATTATTATTATTATTATTAAGGCCTTCCGCTAGGAGTGTCGTCCGACCTCGCAGCTTCGGCAGCCTTCTTTATGTCTGCGGTGAAGGTAGTCCATTCTGTCTTCTTTTAGCAATCTTTCTTATTGTTTCCAGGTCTTTTTGTGATGTGAGAGAGATGCTCTTCCCCTTGAGAAGATAAAACCTTATCTCAAATCAAAGAATGGAGAGATGGATAAAAAGAAAATAAATGTTCACCAACTGCATTTAAATTTTTATGACTTGCTAAAAGTAAAGAACTTTTGGGAAAATAAATCTTAGGCTATTTAATTTAGTACAAAGCATTAATCTCACATAAGTCAAAGCATGGTCTTAAATTTTGTTCATTGACTTGTAAGATTTTAAACCATTGTTTTCCCTGCACAAACAAATATAAAGCTTTTCGGTTGAAACTGACTGGTTTCTTGTTATACAGAGCGAACATTATTTTATCAGACCTTTTGTCCTGTAAATAATGATACTTGGTTTCAAATTTATCAGACTAATACACCGGCACTTTTTTGTTGTAAATTCCACGCTTGTTCAGTATTTAAAATGATACTTGTTCAAAACGACACAAGTTCAAATTAGACGTACTTATTACGACGCTAATATTCTCAAATAGATTTTGAGTAGTTGCACATTCAAAAGGCAATGACAATCCAAAAATATTCCTTTACCAAATAGCTCCTGCTCGTCTGGGTTGAAAATTATTTTATCAGCTACCAACCATTCCACAGTACATACTTAAAACTCTAAGGCATCATACCCATAAGTTCATAATTTGCTTATTGCTTAAAAAAGCAATTCACCAACAGCAATTCTTTCAGTCTACAGGTCTCAAAATTGGTATCCAGCTATGAGTCATGTAACAATTTATATTTACTTTTCATAACATACTGCAGTTCAAAAATACTGCGACTTTATACTGTGTTTAAATACTGAAGTAATTTTACAATGTCGTGAGAAAAGGTCACGTTAAAATAGGAAATGAAATTTCACAAAGAGTTGCACCATGTGATGAGATTTAATGAGCATTTTCCAGCAACAAGACGCAGCAACAAAAAATCTATAAACTATTACATACATTTTTTCCTGATTGTGGCGGTTTTTTTTTTTTTTTTTTTTTGTTTTTTGTTTTTTCATCTTTTCTGAATTCGATTTGCATACATCTGAGCATTGGTATCAGCGCAAGCCGTTCTGAGCAGTGTAAGTTCCTTATGTAAGAAGAATTCGCTTCATTACATGGCAGCACTGGAAGCTAATATTTGTTTTACTGTTCATTTCAATGAAACTAGGAAGTCTAAAGAACGGATAGTACTCTTGTTTACCTTTGCTAATCATATTCTCTACAGTTATTTTTGTAAGTCAGCAGGCTGCGAAGGAAGGCGTGAGCCTTGTTTATACCTGGTTAGATCTACGTCCTGTGAGACATTGTTCGCCATAGAGTTTTATTCTCTCCGCAGACTAGAGGACATCTTTTATCGTTATGGGGCAGACATCATCATCCAGTCATATGGTGCTGCCTACGAGAGGAGCTACCCGCAGTTTAAAGGGGTGCCGGTTAACGATAATTATACTAACCCACTCGGACCTGTTCATATCATAACAGGAGGCGCCAGTCCTTGGGAAATGGAGTACAACTTCACAGAAACCCAACGTAAGAAAAACTGATTCTCAAAATATCTTTAATGTGACGCCGTTTTCATTTCAATGACATTGTCGTTGTTTATTATATTTAGCGGATTAAAAAAGAAGTAAGCATTTTGTTTTGGAAAGAAAGCCTTGGTTGTGCCCTGTGATCTACTGTTTAAGTGCTGTTTTTGCCCCCTGTCTTGTCTTATGAATAGGCATGAGATCTAGCAAAGGAGGCTGAAGTTCTGCATATTTTTTTTTTTTTCGAAAATCTTTAGGTAAGGAAAATGAAAAAGAGGATTTAGTTAGTTTGAAAGGGTACTTAGAAAGAAGAGGAGAAAAGATAAGAAAGTAAAAGTAAAAAGATATCTATGAGAGGAGAAACGGGAAGAGCAGTAACAGAAAAGTAAACGTTTAGACACGAGAACATGTTGTAAATGTCGAGGCTGCAACATTGTCCTTATCAAGAAAATGGGACTAGTTATGTTGGTTTGTTTTTAATCTTATCTAATACATGTCTGATTTCCAACGGGTAATCAAAATATTTTTTTAACACTCTGGTTTAATGGTGCAGCCGAGTGGTGTGCCTTCCGCTACACAAACAAGTCTGTGATGTCATATGGCCGTCTACATATCATCAATGCGAGCCACGCTGAATATGAGCAGGTGAGTTTATTCGATTGATGTAAAAAAAAAAAGGGGGAAAGAATATTAAGTTTGAGTAAAAGAATTAACCATTAAAAAGCATACAAAATTCAGTATGGAGCTGCCCGGACGTCACCATCAATATCACCAGCGAAATAATTTGATACGAATAGCTTTGCGATTCTTTTTCCATTATTATTTCCCTTGAAGGAACTTCAATGAGGGTGATATTATTTAAAAAGGAAAGTATATTTTAAAGCGTTGTTTTAGCATGACTGTTATATTACAAACTCTATACACAAATAAACTTCTTGCTTGCTAGATGTGGCAATTAAATTCGTCAAAATATATACTTCTAAGTTTTTCATATAATTTATAAACATTTTATTTTTCTTGGTGATGTCTAGCATCATAGTCGCGCATGAAAATAGTGTAACCGTGCATTTATCGAGTGAACCAACTTTATCGCCGCCTTCAAATAGATTTGAGTGTGATATTGCAAGTATGCGGTGTTTTTCTTTTCTTTCAGATCAAAATTTCTAGAAATCGTTACAGATATGGCACAGAAATTTTATTAACTGCGACGTCAAACTAATTCTCATTGGACAAGTTTTGCTGAGTTTTTAACCACAGAGCAGTTATCTAGACGAAGTATAGAGAATCTATTCCTGTCATTTTCAAATTGCATCAATGGAAATACTTGTTATGCCACTCTCAATAAGTAAAAGGACAAAATAAGTAAATCGTGGGGAGAAAAGTATGTGATTATTGTTAGATACCTGACTCCCCCGGTCTTCAGCCCTATCAACTGCATTAAATGCTTACTGACTTAAGGGTTGAAAGAGAAAACTGTTTGGAGACGATGAATTATACATGTACCTGAATTCATTCACAAGATTTGAATCAACTTTCCCCATCTTTCCTCAGGTAAATGCAGAGGATCAAAAGATACTGGACTCTTTTACCATCACTCAGATCAAGCACGGCCAGTTCTCCATTGAAGACTTACCAGAAAATATATCCGCTACCATTGACAAGAACATTAAAGATGCTGGGGGAAAACCAGGTGAGGATGCCATTTTATTGTTCTATTTTCATAGAGCTGTTCTTTTCTTACTGTCTATATTTGTTCGTATTTTGTACAGGTTTGTTCGTTTTCTCTCCAACGGACAGTTACACTACTTACATTTCTGCCAGATGTTAAAAAAAAAAAAAACTATATGTGCCCAAGGTATTATCCTACAAAAAATAAAAGCCTTAGATATGTAGATCAGATTGATCAATCAATCATCATGCTGATGACCAAGCAGCAAGCCTCGTCAGACAATTCTTATACTTGTTTCGACCTTTAATGGCACACTTTCTACACACAATTTTCCACCAGGAGTGTTGAATGTAGAAGAAATCGGCGAGACGAAGGACCAAAATCGTATTCAGCAACTTCTGCGAGGTGACAACCGCAACCGCCTCATCATCGGTATCGTTGGCGGTGTAGTTGCGCTGGTCGCCTTCGTTGTTATTGTTGCTGTACGTCGCTGCAGAAAGCGTAGACGCACGACTCGCCGCTGGGAGCAGATGGACATCAACTACGGCAAGAAGTTCTACAGCAAAGCGCCCGACAAGGAGGAGGATAACGACTTTGAGATTGATATGAGTGACGGCACAGAGGGCACGAGACAGCTGCTCAACTCGGGTGACTGAACCATCATCTATAATATTTTTTAAAAAATAAATCAAGACATATTTACCCCAACCCTTTTTCAGTTTGGGCTGAGAGCGTTAAACTTCTATCCCACGGTTTGGGCAAATAATTTGAATGTTTGAGTGTTTTATGATTGTATAGATGGAGGAATATAGAACGAAACCAGTGTGGTATAAGTCAGCAAATTTCAAAAGTAAACATATTGGTTCATGTCTCTCCAGGTTTCAAATACAATTACAATTAGGTTTGGATCTTGTTTGTTTCCTATAAGTTTTAGAGGGTCTTTAACCACAACTAATTAAAAAAAAAGACTTTTGCGTGACATATGTATCAATTTTAAACCGACAAATTAACGATTCATTGAATAAATCATGGTGTGTGGAACTGAAAGAGATAGATATGGGTGTATCAGGTGCATAGCAATGATTATTTAGGAACTGAGCATCCTTTTAGAGAAAAATTTTATGATACATCCTTTCGTTTTTTATTTGTTTTGGTTTTTTTTTCGTTTTTTCGTTTTGTTGTTTTCGTTGCTGGATTTTTTTTTAAATTATCAACTACATTACCCATTTTTTTTTTCAGAATAATGAAGATCCTAATATGATGATAATGATAAGTGCGGCTGTTATGTTTATTTTATACTTCCTAAGCAGTTGCGACTTTTCCAAATTTTTTAATTATTAATTTATGTATCGCTGCTAGCATACCGAATAGCCAAGAATGTAATGAAACAATCGTTAATTATTAAAGCTAATAACTGACGTCAGAATCAAAACGTACCTCAAAAGATTTAAAAGAAAAAAGATTTATATTTTTACTCAGTTACATTTAGTTTATTTATTTTAAGCCTTGGAATTTTACTGTTTCCTTGAATCATTGAATGAACTTAAAAAACTTGAGTTAAAAAAACAGTTCCCGATCAGCGTTTACATTAATTTTGTTTATGACTGAAGTTCTTTTCTTTCTAATTTCAGACTTTTTATATTGGCAGTTGTACCTTCACAATTTTTTTTTATTTCACCTTTTTGCTCCTACCAATTTATATCCATTATTTGTTCAATAAAAAGTACATGATGAATCGAGGGAAAAACAATAGCGTTAAAAATTTATAAAATAAAACGTAAAATGTGTTTGCAAATTAAAACAAAGGTGATAAGATGGGGTTGAGAACGTGACTGTTTATTAATAACTAATCACAGCGATTATGAAAAAAGATTGGAAGCTATGAACAGACAAAAAGAGAAAGAGAGAGAGAGAGAGAGAGAGAGAGAGAGAGAGAGAGAGAGAGAGAGAGAGAGAGAGAGAGAGAGAGAGAGAGAGAGAGAGAGAGAGAGAAAAGCAAGGTGAGGGAAAAAGAGTAAGTGAGTAAAACCAATGGAAAATGTAAGCAGAGTTAACAATCATATGCAGTCATTTGGTTTAGGCAAGATAAAAATGATTCAAAATGAGTTTCTACATCATAAAAGTGTTCGTCTCCTCAAATACCTTTAGTCAGTTTTACCAGGGATGTTGCTAGCTTTGTTTAGTTGTGTCTATTTGAAAAGAGCAGACGGACAGATAAAAAGACAGGCAGAGTAAAAAATAGGAAGAGAAATGGACAGATAGAGAGAGATAGAGTGTGTGTGTGTGCGAGAGAGAGAGAGAGCATGAGAGAGAATGAACGGCAGAGAGATAGAGGTAAAGGGAGCAAAAGAGAGAAATATAGTGCCAAGGGAAATGGAAGAGAAAAAAAGAAAAACAGAATGTGAGACAAGAAGATCGAGATGTGGACAGATAAAGGAAGCGAAAAAGAAACAGGTTGTATCAGTGGGATGAGAGGAAGAAGGAAAAAGTGAGCGAGCAAGCGGGAGAGAGAGAGAGAGAGAGAGAGAGAGAGAGAGAGAGAGAGAGAGAGAGAGAGAGAAGAGTAAGAGAATAGCGCTAGAGGGGTAGACCGACATAAACCTCATGCAAAAGCAAATCCTCAATCATTTATGTTGCAGATACTGTTTTCAATTATTATTGCATTGTGTAAATATCACTAACGATTCAAGGCTTTTTTGTATACCGTATATATAGGTTGGGACAGAAGTGCAATTATCTGTAAACAGGTGTAAAATAAGCGTGTGCGGTCAAGTAAACTGTACAACGCTGCCATATTGACGTTTATATTTACTATGCTTTTCTTATTTTTTTTAGGTATCGATAATCATTGCTAATTTTTCTCCTCTCGTCCAGCTCCCTAATTTGAATGAAAAGGCACACAAACAGTCATGGAAGACAATTTGGATCATTGGCGTCATTTTGCCAGCTTTATAAATATCAAACACCTGGTTCTTTTAAATAAAACCCTACGATATTCCAATTTTAGCTGCAATTCAAAAACTAATGGCTTAAGATAGATTTTATTCGGTTTTAGTCGGATATTCCTTTTCGGTGGGGAATGGGTGGGGAGGAAGACGTATAAGGTGCGAAAGTTTTAATCTATCCTTGTAAGGGTATGCTTTATTTTTATTGCCACTTTTGTATTGTATAGTCCATGCAAATATAGAAATGTCGCGCTGAAACTGAGTCAAACTCAGCTGTTAAAGAACGTTTGTCAGTTGAAATTTTTGCAATGTTCTTGTTGTCATGAAACCATCTCTTCCTTGAAACCAAATATAAGTTTATGAAAGAAGCAAAATCAAGAAAATAATTTGAGCATACTTTATATCACTTGCATTTTAACAGTTTATATCATTCCATTGTAATTTGTATAAACATTCATGTAAAATGAAATAATATTTTGCTTATCTGTTTTTAAAGATTTAATTATTGATTCCACAGTGAAAGAGAGCGGGTGAGAAATGAAGAGAAAACAAGCGCAGATAGATAGACAGAGAGACAGACAGAGAGAGAGAGACAGACAGACAGACAGACAGACAGACAGACAGAGAGAGAGAGACAGAGAGAGACAGACAGACAGACAGACAGACAGAAAGAGAGAGAGAGAGAAAGAAAGAGAGAGAGAGAGAGAGAGAGAGAGAGAGAGAGAGAGAGAGAGAGAGAGAGAGAGAGAGAGAGAGAGAGAGAGAGAGAGAGAAAGGAGATCTGGTAAACTTGCATTGTTTAGATAAAAAAAGTAATAAACGTTTATCATATTTTTCTCACAATTATTTGAGATTTTAGAAATCTGAGGTGTGCAAGAACAAACGTGTCCCGATATGTCAAAGGATTTACATCAAATTCCAGCCGTGTGAACTAGTCATACTCTTTAAACCATCCTTGATATTCCTGACCAATGTGCAAAAATATCCCTTACTAACATTAAACAGAGTTTAAAAGAAATAAATTTCATCTATTCCCTCTTTTTGTTGGAAAGGTAGCACCACTATCGAAAGTGGAAGAACTTCGCTACAACTAATAATTATTTGATAAATTATTAAACGGCAATGAAATTATATTTCGCATGAGTTACTGAATTTAACAAAAAATATCGATGAACTGTTTTGTAATCTTCAATTTCGTGAATGGAAAGGGAACGATGATTCTTATAATTTCATATAGTCTAGATTGTCCAACTCAAATTCACCATGTGCTAAACCTCCGTGCCTTATATTGCATTTGCTGCAATTCTTAAAATAAAGATGTTCTAACCGATTTTTCGGTTTTCGTTGTCTTATGTTTTTTAAATTTAAGTTAGAGAATTAGTAATGTTCTCTTCAGCATTCTCGCGAGATTTCCTCAGAATAAACTCAAAACTCATGTTGGTCAAAAAGTTCTTGACACAGGGAAATCGTAAGTCTCTTAAGTCTCGTTGCTTATCACAGGGTCATTAAAACACAGAATGCGTTGATGTTTCGATAGTTTGTGAGAATATAATTCTGCTTGAACTGAGCTTGTTCAAGTTTGTAAAAAAAATAACGCTTACTATCAAACTAATGCATTTTCCAACAAAAGCTTAACAGTTTGAATGTAGAAGAGTCAGAATTGGTTTGAGGAAAAGTGTAAAACATCATATCGTTATGTGCCTCCTTCATCGTAAGGTACATCTTCACACATTATTGTTTTGATGTTTTTGGTTTTTTTTAAGTCTTTTTTTTAAAGAGTAGCACTGTTTGCCTCAAAAGGTAGCCAACAAATTACACAAAATTTGGTTCATAGATCGTAACATGATAAGTAAGAATAATAAACTTCTGAAGCAAAACATAAATAGTCATGAAACTTGAACTGTTTCCTTAGATATTCATAGTGCAAAGTAGTTTTACGGATGTCATTAATCTTGTATAAAGCCAGATTTATGTTACTTTTCACGTCATTGTGTTTATTTCTTTTATTTAAAAAAAAATAATATTTTCAGTTACGCGCTTATTTGTACTGTTAAACGCCAAAAAGAGTTTTTTTTTTTTTTTTTTTTTTTTTTTTCAATGAAGATTTGAATCTGAGTTGCTATAGCAATTCAGAAATTGGTTGTCGTGCTTGAGCCTTTAAGGCTTCAACTTTTTAAATTTTGGTTTATACTGTGCATGCCGTTTATCTTTTGAAATTAAAAATACAAATGAATGTTTTCAAGCTTGTGTTCTTTTCTTTCCTTTTCTTTCCATTGTGTCTAGTATATGTACTTTTTCTGTTTGTGTATATGTGTGTGCTTGCATTTGAATAAATTGGTAAATTATTTTCAAATATATTCAACTCGATAGCAATTGATTAGTTTTATAGAGAATCCTTTTGGGTTGTATTATTTAACTTTCATTAGAAGAATTCACATCTCGAGAAAACACATCTTATGAGAAGGCACCTTAAAAATTTTGCATACTTTTGCTCATACTCAGCCTTAATATCTTTTTTTAAAGTAATCGATGCATAGAATAAATTTTGCGTCTTATTTCGCTTTATATTTTAATAAACACAATGATAATTGATTTTTAGAAGTTTTACGACATAGCGTGTTTCACTTTGTAAAAATCCAGCAAATCATCAACGATTTCATAGTTTTTGAGGCTTAAGATTAAATAAGATTTATTACACTCTATGAAATTGAGAGGTCTTCACATACAGTATTTGAAAGTAGTCTATAAATATATGGTTATAAAATAATATGACAGCAAAATCGTATCATAACCAGGATAAAAACAACGTCGCACTTACTATCTCTGTTGGACATATAAATGTCTCACGTTAGTGTCATGGACAGGTTTTGACCGACCAAAAAAAAGCGTTAGAGATGTTCTCTGCGTAGCTTATTGCTTACTCGAAAAAAGAAATCTGAGGATATCAGCCTTGTAACTTCTCGACCTTCTTTTGGGTACATTGATTAACTACCACACAAGAATAACCTTGATTCAGACTTAGCAGAGATCACGCAATTTGGCGGGGAGATTGTGTAAATCAATGAACGGGATTGCATCTTGTGAATGTTGTTGGTGTCAAAGATCTTAGGAAAGGCACGTTCATGCACTCACCAACTTATCTGGATTTAACTTTTTTTTGTTGTTGTTCCCTTTGCGTCTTCACAGTCAATAGGCTTGGTCTCGTCAGTGAGAAAAACCAACTTTTTGTAACCTTCGCCTTGACCCAAACCCATAAACGGAGCAGGAGGCAACTCTACTGACTTATTCCATTTTTTTAACACTGAGTTTCTAATTTTTCCGAGACAATTTAATACTAAGAAACGTGTATCCATTATTTTACATTTTGTTAAAATCCATATTTTCATGGTTGCTGTTACTTTTTAAACACTGAAAACAAAAATCATGTTTTCGCTTTATGTTTTACTTTCTTTTTTTCCCCTACATATGAAACTAAATATAAATAAAGACGAATAGATGAGAGAGATATCCTGATAGATCTCTCCAGTTAGCGCAGACAACCTTTACAACTATAACTATTTTGTTTGGATGTTGCCGTAAGCAAGATCAATTTTTTGGACACCATTTTTTTTTCAATATGAAATATAGGAAATTAATGATGATAAATATGTAAGCCCATTTCTAAAACAATCGTTAATAACCATCAGAAAATCATCTTACTTGTGTTACAAATGAGCCGAAATCGCATTGTTAATATTTTTTTTACTTTTCCTATAAAAAAACATATTAACAGCAATACCTTTATACAAGTTTTTTTTTTCTTTCCTACCATTTTTGAGAGCACAAAATCCAGAATTTTGTTAATGAGTAAAATAAAAAAAACTTGCAAAGAACTTCCTGAGGTGTTGAATCGCACATGCCATGATAGAAGTGTGTTCTGCTGTCTTTCCCTGTGTTTGAAATGGGGCAGATAACTGATTTGATGTCCAACCAGCAATCAGCTCTTGCCAGTCACACCTGGTTGAAAGGAGTTGGGATTTAGAAGACGTTTCATCACTGAAACATTGAATTAAAGAAATGGAAGTATATGAGGAGATATAAGAAGTATAGGGCACAGTGTCACCTCAGCGCTACTTTAGTTGAGCGTAACTTGATACTTAATTGCCCCTAGTGTGCCACTAGGCGAGGTGGCTCTGGAGTCAGCTAAGCATGATTTCCTTGCACGGCTGGCAATGCAATTATTTTGTGATTATAACATTGCTAATATAAAACAGGCAACCACAATGACAGGAAAATACACAGGCAGTTGTCTGCTTTACATATAACAAAAAATGAAGTTGATACATTAAACACAGCTTTAATTACAGCTTACTTTAATAGGGCACCTTTTTTCTTATTTTAAAGTTGAATTACTCACTTTAATTAGGTGTAATTAAAAATCCAATGCAGAAAGCTATTGTGAAATTTTCAGTAACGTAAGAAGAAGTACTTATAAACAATTTACAAAAAAAAGCAAAATGGCAGCTATGGAAGACTTGCAGTGGCTTTTTAAGCCATGCAAGAATAAGTAGACTTTTTACTGTAGTAAAATGCTACATTTCGCCATATCAGAATAAGTTTTAAGGAGAACTATTTAATTACAGCAATAATTTATGATTAGATTGAGTATATCACAAGGTAATCATTGACTAGTTATTTAATTCACAGTGTCAACATGGATAAATATTGACTAAATGTGCTGTCATTATGTGGTTCAAATTCTGAGTGTCATTGATTATTTCTGCGGCTCCTAAATTTCTACATAAGAAATGGTTTGATGGCTGTTCTCTTGGCCTTGATCTCCTAATAACCCTGGCCCTAGCCTGTATTGTTTTACGTGCGGGATTCAGTGACTTTTTAATATTTGTTGTTTTGAAAACTGCTTTCTGTACAGCGCCATGTTAATTAATGATTGAATATCTTGGATTCAGTCATTTGTAAGAGGTTTTGTATGTGAAATTGCTAGATAAACCTTACTGAATGCATCATTCAGATGTTGCAAAAGAAGTTTTACTTGGCAAGCCTCATCTACAAGAAGTGGGTTGTTTGAGCATGCTTGCGTCTGTGTAACTATCTCTTGAACGAAATCTTAGTAAACTTCTGGAGTTAAGTATTTTTGGTTGTTGTTTCCTACAAAAGATTTATTATGATATGCTTGTGGTGTGATTTTGTATTTTGTCAGGACCTTATCAAGTGAGTAAGCTACAGGACCTGATCAGGTTATTAGGTGTGTGTGTGTGTGTTTGTTCATTAAGTGATAGTGCATATTCTGTGTATTCCATTTGCTTTTACATACTGCTTTTTGTTTTGTTCAGTTTTGTTAAAAACGAAACAACCCTTATCTTGTTTTAACTGTTTGTTAAGGGATTCAGCTCTCTTCCATTCAGCCCGATACTGCAGGAGGGGAGAATGTTTGCTTTCCATAATTTATTAAATTATTACCCTGTTAAAAAATCACAGCACAAAATACTTAATAATTCAACACGTAATTTAATCTGCTTAATCTGTATACACATTTCTATAAGATATTTTGAAAAACAAAGTTGCACTAAGTTAAACATTTTATAATCAAACAAGTCAAATCTAGTTGACTAAGATTCTTGAGTTTAAGAGATTTACAGAACTTAAATGATGTAAAAGCATGAGTTGAAATTTTGCCCTTACAAAGATTTTTATGTCAAGCTTTTCTGAAACTCTTCTGAAACTAATAAGACAAAAATAAATGAAAATTTCTGCATTTAATTTTAGGCAATTTAAAGATTAATTATATCACTCCTCTTTACACACTAAGTGATTAATGAAGTTAAACATACCTTTTTGAAGAGACTGTCACAAAGAAACTAAGACAGTTAGAATCAGAGGATTTTTAACAAAATTAAGAAGAGATGTTTATTTTTCTAATTAGATAACTGGAATTGACTTTGGTTTTAAAATCTTGAAGATATAAGGTGTTTTAGTAAAGCATTTTTCAATGTAAGTCACTGCCAAACAATAGGCTGCAGGTTCATTCAACTTAACACGCTTGACTGCGCTCTGCTCAGTCACCCATGAGAGATAATTATAAAGTACAGCCCTCTCCAGGGTAATATGATAGCCCTGGCTCGTGCTTGGCCTTCTCCAACTAAAGTATAACCTTTATATAAGAAATGCTGCGCTGTGAGGGGAGAGACAGGAGTTCAGATAAAACCTCCTCAAGTCAACCATTTCACTTCTAGAACAGCATAGTTCAATTTACAAAGGCCTGCGCACCATATAAAACAGCCCATGAGAGCATGTGTTACAGCCCTGTCATACAACTTGGCCTGTGTATGATCCAGTGCCTTCTGATCTTGCGCCGGCCCTTGATTTTAAACTTCAAATACTTATTTTTAAAGAATGCTACAATAAGCATTCACGAAACCAGTGCATATTGTCTTAGCTATTGCAAGAGCTCTTAAAAAGCAAGAAGAATTATGAAACTAAGCTTATCTAATATGAAATCAATGAATTAGGTTGAGTGTTTGACTGCCTGGTATTCATCAAACTTGGCTTCTGGCCGAGCGCAAAAAGAAAGAGAAACATATCACTGATAGGACCAGTGCAAAGTTTTGTTCTAAAGATTTCTTGCACTCTTATAAAAGATAGCCAAAATTTGTGTTTTTTTGTTTTTTGTTGTTTTTTTTTCACAGCAAAATTCTCCAATATCTTACAAAGAACTTTCTTTTTCATCTTTCTCAATAAAAAGCATTGCATTAGCACGGCTTTTTAAATGCCCCATTAGTTTCAGCCCTCCAAGTGAAATTGATACCCCACACTTCAGTCACTTCAAGCTCAGTGAACCAAGATTATTGCCACTGGCTGCATAGCCCTGCTGGCATAGTTATTTCTATGGATTTAACTGAAAAACTCCTTTTTAGACATTATTTTCTCCACTCCTAAAATTCCGCTTTTACTTGTGTTTGGTATTTATCTGACAACACAGACTCGATCTGTAGAAAGCTGCACACCTTAAAACATTATTACCTAAGTTGTCTTTCTTTGGCTAGCTTAAATATTGTCTGTAAAATTATTTAGGAATTAGTCTTAATTGCTAATTAAACGCATAATTAACCCTTTTACTGGATTTTAAAAATAAATGAAGCACATCCTCCCTTAAATTGAATCTTGAAATCTTTCTCTGGAAAAAAAAATCACAGTAAAATGTTGACATTTTTATACTCTGTATTAGTTTATAAAAGCCCAGTCTTAAGCAGTAAATTGATGAGCTCAGTTTTCAGCAGATACCAAATCATGAAAATATGAATGAAGTCTGGAAGAATATGAAGTTTGTTTGCTTAACTAGTTTTAAACCCTTGCTACATATTTTTGACAATGTCTCTGGGCTTTTATAGGCACCTTCTTTGTTTTCAATTTATTGAACGGAGGATAAATCTCACACCAAGTCTGATCATTTTGTGAACACAGATAGACTCTGTTGAGTTTGTTGTGAGTTGTGAGTTCAGACAGTTGCTAAAGAGACTTGGGGGAAAAAAGCCTCACAAAATAGCAAATCACGTGGTCACCATTAAAAAATTCTAAATCTTTTTTTCTGTGGATGTGACAAGAAACACACATACACTCCATCTCCATCTGTAATTCATGCTATTCACAGCTGAAACATTTTAAACTCAGACATGAGACTGAAAATGCAGTTAAAGCCGCACAAAAAGAATCAAAAGCACAGATTTTTTGTGAGTGAATTTAATTCCAAGTGCAGTGAAGCAGAAAGAAAAAAACTGACAAGATGAAAGTCAACTAACGACTAGAGCCCAAATGAATTGTTGTTTGTCCCAGGTAGAGAGCTTTAAATTGGGTCAAACTTTGTACAGTCCCTGCATCACATAGTATGTGAATGTTGGTTGAATATTTACAATTAAAGGCATTATAAAGTAGAGTGTTTCACCCCTTGTCTGAAACTTAAACTCTAAATCACCAGTCAAACTCCTAATTGTGGAAAAGTTGGGTGGGGAGACAGATTTTTTTATACTCCAGTACTTTTGAGGGTAACTTAAAAGAATTATCTTCACTCCAAATCTTTAGGGGTCTTTGTATAACAAATCTAGTTCTAGTAGGGAAGTAATAATGCTCAATAGCTGCTCTCCAAGCCAACATTCCAACACAATTCTACCATCATGAGAGCCAGCAATGTTTATACTTTGACTTATGAAACAATAATTTCAAAAAAAAAAAATCCAGTAATATAATGATGTTAATCATTATCTAATTGACTAAGATGCTTCAATAAACATACATATATTGGTTTTTGTTTTCCAAGTTTTAATCACCTACTACACTTTCTTGATTTATTTTGATCTGTGCATCTCATTGATCTTTGAATAATCTTTAAGATGATATCCTGTTTTTAGTCTCTGGCTTTGAAACTGCAATTATGATTTTTCAAATGTAATAAAATTTTTATAAATTTGTTGTAAATACGCTCAGCAGTGAGGCTTCGGGAGCCGCTGTACTGTCATAATTCACTGAACTTTCCCTCTGATATCATATTACTCATGAGGCTGAGGCCTGTGAATTGAGTGGCACTCTGTAAACTGTCAACAATTTATTTGCAAATATTTCCATGGATCCAATTATTGGAAAGTGTGTCGAGTGAGTTAAACTTTGCAAGTCAACAAAAAAGAAAAAAAAAACTTTCAATAGTCTTCCTGAAGTGTTAATCTATAGAACATGAAAGAAATCACGAATAGAAAGCATGGTGATCAAAGAAAAAGAGACAGGGAGACAGAGTTTGGGACAGTTACACAGAGAGGGGATTTTAAATGAAAAGCGGAGATAAGTAGACAAGGAGACAGTCAGGCAAGCAGAGAGAGAGAAAGAGAGAGAGAGAGAGAGAGAGAGAGAGAGAGAGAGAGAGAGAGAGAGAGAGAGAGAGAGAGAGAGAGTAAAGGGGAGGGGAATAATGAAATGGCAAGATGGAAATTGAACGGGAAGGAAAGAGGCAGCCATACTGATAGGGAATCAATAAACAGGTCTATAAAAACAAAAAAAATAGAGAAAATATGGGGAGAAGACGGTAAATGATAAAAATTTCTGAGGTTTATAGCAGCCGTAAGTTACCTGAATTTTTAAAAATATTTTGTTTATTTTTTTCGGTTCTGTAAGATTTTCATAGCTAGAAAATAATAAGATTTCCCAGCATGAAATTTTCAACCCTAACTATGAGTAGTTCCAAGATCCTTGGAGACTTACAGAGATGTGGTTTTTAAGAAGAATGATGAGAATACCATGGACAGCGAAGAAAACAAATGAAGAAGTCTTAACAGAAGCACAAACCACAAGACAATTAATGACCAAAATACGAAAAAGACAAGCAAAATTTGTTGGTCATGTCATAAGAAAAAACCAACTAGAACATTTGGTAACAAAGGAAAATTTGATGGAAAGAGAGGCAGAGAAAGACCAAGAGAAAAGATGTTGGACAGCCTGGCGGACTGGATGAACATTGGAAAACCATCCGAGATGACCAGAGAGATGAGCTGTAGAGTTGGTTGGAGGTCCTTGATCGCCTACGCCAGCCGGCATGGCACCTGAAGAAGAACTATGAGTACCATTAATAAAATAGATATAAATCAACTCAACCCCATTAAAGAGTCTATGTTATCCTAAGCCTGTGCAAGAATTTTATTTGTTCCTCGGACAATCAATGAAAATGTACATCGTTAACTAGATCCAAATTAAGCTCCAGGTTAGCAGAACCTATCAATTTATTTCACATGTATGAGATCACTAAAAAATGTACTAAGAGAACATAAACGTTATCCAATGGATCCAATTATAGTTAACGATTCTTGAATCTTACGTTTTTAGCAAACTTTTTGTTTTGATATAAATAATCCGCTAGTGCAGATGTACAATGACTTAGGCTTAGTTTCCGAAAATAAACTACTTTTCTATAAAATCTCATTCTACTGATTAAGGCCCTACTGTGTCTTATGGTAAGTTATATAAAATTTTAGAGAAGGAACCAATTCAGCAGTTACTGCCTGTGGTCAAGTGTTACAGTGATGACTTCAGAAACCCACCATGGGCTTACAGAAACAAGCACACACACACATCACAACTGAAGATCCAAAAGTCACAACAAATAATTAGGGTCTGGTCAGAACATCTGTAGAAACATAAGCTGGTTTATGGGGTTTATCAAAAAAAAAAATACTTCTTATGGATTTTCATAAGTACCAATGTCATAGAATTTAATGATGCTGCAGCAGCCCTGAATTTACCCAGACCCAATCCAGATTTGGAGGGCAGCCAAATACACAAATCTTTTTTTAAAATTTAAAACGTGCATCCAAAAGATGAACAAAAAACAAAAGGGGATTCATACGCACAGAATGATGCAGATAATGCGTTCAGATTAGAAAAATTTTGATTGACCTTCATTTCTACTTTGAAAATTCCTCAATCATTTTCAACTTAAAAACAAAGAAGGTTCTAAGGATGATAATTTTACACTGAAAGTGGCCCACTCCAGCTTCATCTAATTACTTCATACCTTAGACAGTATTGGCTCTGGTATGCCTCAAAATATAGAGGTTATATTATCTAAACACAAGCTAAACCTCAACAGAAAAAAGGCATTAGCCTAGAGATTAAATGTGCAGTGTGAATCAAACAGTCCATTCAGTAGATTACAAAATAGTGAGAGCCCTAGGCCTATACCACAAATGCCTTTTTACATCATTAACTACATCCAGTAATCATGATGAATTATAAAGTTTGCTTTTTTTTTAACGAAGCTTGCACAATTACCAAATTTGAGAGACACATAGCATTTCACATTTAACTTCTTTCCTGCAGTGTTTATTTCTTTGTAAGAGATTGTCCAGTGATGTTGTTTGGCTGACCGAAGATGTTCTAATTGAATGAATGTTATGAATTGTAATTTTTCTATACTTTTCTAGTTAATTGTATGGTTTGTATATTCCAATAGATTTATTTGTCATTGTCCTCATCTGTTGAGATTGTATTACTAAAGAATTTCATGTCCAAGCTATTCAGATGAACTAGGTGTAGCCTGGCAGCATTTCTAATATTATCTTTTCTATATTTGCATTTAACAAGTTTCTAAATTGTTTGACATAACAGTTACAGTTAGAGAAGAGAGTCTGCTTCATAGATTACATGTTCTAAGAGCAGTGTACAAGAGGTATTGAAGATTAAAAAGATCTAATAATAATCTTAAATCAATATAACCTGGGATATTTTTTAAACGATTATGTATGTATGTTGTCCAAGAAAAGCTCTAGATCCAAAAACATCAACTTATTTTTACCTTCATAAAGGGAATTGAAGGAAGCCATTCTCTCAATAAAATGCAAAGCATCACATCCTCTCTCTGATTCACCAGCAGCTGAGGATAAATAGAGAATATGACTGTTAAGACTAGTATAAAGTTCTATTCTGAAGATCTCTTACATTTTAGTAAAAGATATTAAAAAATTTTTCCCATTTTTTAAGGCAAATTGTTCATTATCTTATAAATAATTTTTATCCACTTTCCTTTACTACTGTTTCAAATAAAAGTTAAGGTCCCCAATACATTATTGATATTTGAATGCTAAGAATGGTATTATTATATCAATAAATGTAATGACATAATTCACAACATTCACTTACAAAGTTAAAGCAATGACGGACCATGTTCCTAAATTCTGACCAATCAAATCACTACTTCTTTCTTGTATAGAACAGCATGTACTTTCTAAGAAGGCCTATTTTCTTCCTCATCTATATAGATTCTTGTCCCCTAACACGTGAGATCTAAGCAAAGAGTAATTAAGCAGAACAGTCTAACTCTAACACATGGGATCTCAGCAAAGAGTAATTAAGCAGAACAGTCTAAGTCACAAGTCTGTTCAGCAAAGCATCAAAATTTCCTGTAGATAGGGATTACATTTTCCTCAAAATTCCACCCCGTGTTAAATTTCGGACCATAGTCCGACTTTGATTACAGAATCCTACTTTCTGACTTTGCCGGATACCATGATATTAAACTCACCTTTTGCCAGTGGTGATGAATTTCTGGTTTTCAAGCTATAGTCGTTTGTACTCAAGGTTATATACTCTGTTCAGTTTGCACTAATGAAAACAGTTAAAGCTTATCCATTAGAGTTTGCAAGTACAGTAAATCAAATAATTTCACCACACATGCTAGGTCAGTAAGATATGACCCAAGGTAATTTTGCTGCTAAATTACATCAAACTGCAGTTACCTGACACCTAACCCATGTTGACCCTTGACAGGTGTCCCCTAAGGAGTTTAATTATAATCTCCTAAAGCTGCCATTGCTGCCCAGCTAAAATGTACAAAATATCCTGATTAGGAGTACTGTGCACAAAAGATGTGTAAAAAAGATTCTAAAAAGAACAACATTCAGGATGAAATATCAAATACACAATAGAATCATTCGCTGATCAAAATGAAGAGATCAAAATTGACTCCAATTAGAGCTGGAATAAAAGGATGAAAACACACACACAAAAAAAAAAAAATAATCTTAAAAAAAAAAACAACAACTGTATACACCATTTGGTTATGGTAGATAGAGACACAGTAACATTACTCATGAGTCCAAAGTATTTAAAAAAAAACTAGGAGTTGTTATGAAAAAAAGTTAAATCACTAGAGCAAAGAGCAAACATGTTTTCAAGGATACCTGTATTTCAACTCACCTTTTTTAAAGACAAGCGAAGACTGGAAGATGAATTGGACCTCATGGAAAATGAAATAATGGAGGCATTGAAGACCATAGAGAATGGGTCCACACCAGGTCCCTACAGCTTGCATGTGGAACGTACAAGTTTTTCTGGTCTGACACATAGGATTCTTTTTTTATTGACAACCACAAGAAGGAAAATTTTATTCTTCTTAAAGGCAAGAAACAATAAGCCTTTTTCATAAGCGATTTTTCAAAAGAAAATTTTAACTGGCACCTTATTGGTCTCGCAAATGCCACTATAAATCAATACAAAAAGCCCTTAGACTATGAATAAAAACTATTTTAATGAACATGAAGCATAATAATCCAACGGGTTTTACATAGTCTGACAAAATTTATGACTTATGGATTATGTAAATGAGAGTAACTGAATTATTATACCAGCTTAAATTTTTTTTTTTCAAATTTTGATACTTTGTCAGCCTGCCTCACATAATGGAGCACTTGAAAACTTGCATTAGGTAAAAATCTCAAGATTTGGGTTCAAATACTGCTGATTGGTCGCCAAGCTTATGTCAAAATGCTGGAAAATATTCAAAACTTTTGTTCCAGAGAAAGAAGCTCATCAAAGATACTGTCTACTCAATGCTTTACATATATATATATATATATATATATATATATATATAGAGAGAGAGAGAGAGAGAGAGAGAGGAGAAAGATGTAAGCGGATTAAATTCTATAATGTTATTGGCCATTAATTTTGTTTATTGGCGCTAAGTTGGTTATCCACCCTTCTGGCGGCTTATTTCTTGGTGGTACTCATGTTTCTTTTGTTGGGTGTATGACATTTGGAGCACTACTTTATTTCAAAGGAAGCCGCTATGTGACATTTGGAGCACCATTTTATTTCAAAGAAAGCCGCTATGTGACATTTGGAGCACTAAATTTTGGCGTTCAGTATCGAATACAACTTCGAGCAAGTATTCCAGTCAGTTTACTAACGATTACTGAACGGTTGGCTACTTTACAATAATCTGCTGCCTTCCATCGGATTTCGACTGAGAATTTTTTTTAAAAAGTAAACAGGCTTGGGACTGTCTCATGATGTGAGGCCGCATTAGAAATGTTTATTTTATTGGAAATTTTTAAAAACATAAAAGGCATGAAGGAGAAATCTTCGGGTTTTATATTTACAAAGTTGTTGACGGCAGTGAAGTGTGGCATATTGACTGAATGTACTGAAGTCTTGTCATGGTTCCAGCATTAAAAGATCCCTGGATTGATAAAAGCTATTCTCTCTTCTTGACATCTTTAGCTTTGCTAGTCCTTAGGTTTGCTGTGGATTGCAGTTTGAACTTGCTCTCAGACATAATTTCCTGCAGTCGGTCAGTGAGTTCAAAAACCGATGGGTGGGCTGTATAAAACAGGCTGTTAAGATGCTTGTGGAACGATTCGCACCCGTTAGTTGTTCTTTTCTGATTCACATCTGAACTTGCCCATAAGTGAGGAGGAAACGATGAAGTGCTGGTGGTGTACATTCTTGTGAGATACTCAATGTATCTTGAAACTGCATCATCCTCAGGAGCCTCGCAAATGACGTCAAACGCAAAGCAGTCGCACACCTCCAAAAAGTCGAGGAAAGGCAACCCAAAAGTCGACTTGAGGAACCTTCCCACTGCGGATTCACTGTCCTTGTATTCTGCTGAGAGGCCGAGTTCCTGAATTTTTCGCCACCAGCTTTGCTTCAAGTGAAATAGGCATCCTCTGAGGGCAAATGTTGGCAGGACATGTTTTACAGCTTCGTGGGCAGCTTTTTCAAAGTCAAGATGAATCGTCTTGTTTTCCAGGTTTCCTCCATTCAGTCTCTCAAAAACTCTTCGGAAGTGTTGGAACATAGCTTCGTAGGTTTTTTCTTTCTTTTCTGGCAACAAAAAGAACGCTAGGGGTACATAGCTTCCATTAGCGTGGGTGATAACAGTGTAGATTTGATGGAACTGTTTTGGGCAACTTTTGAAAATGCCGTCCCCAAAGAAATCTTCAACGTCTTTGGTCAGTTGTATCGCCATGGTGTCAAAAATACCGACTATCTGCCGTTCATAGTCCACTTCTATCAGTTCGTTGTCCCTATTCGTCATCTGTGATGCAGCAATTAACGCTTCCTCGCGGGTTGAAGGCAGTTTGGGATGTGCTTTCCTGCGTTGTATCCAAATGGCCCGCCTAGAACTTTGCACCCCTGAAAGCGAGACCTTGTCTGTTTTCAATTTTCCAGCCTCTCTAATGATGATCTTTCGGGGCCTCTCAGATATCTCTTCTTCAGCTTTCCTCTTACAGGCCTGTCGCAGCAAGTGGGTCTGTATTTTTGATTCATCGCTGGCGTGGTTGTGACGAGTGTCAGCATGTAGTATCACTTTTCCGTCCAACGATGTTGTCAGTTTTCCATTACACTTTCTGTGCACTGCCAGTTCTTAGATGTTTTCGTCTTCTTCTTCAAACTATAAAATGTAGCCGTCCATGATCACTGCTTGCTTGCCTTTGCTTGTCTCTGTTAACTGCATCATTACTTTTCTTTCTTTCTGTCGTCCTCTGAGGTTTGGTGTTCGTAGTAGAATCGAGAATGTTGAGTGAGGACAGTGGGAAAACAGACTTGCTTATATACCTGTGGCGCAGACATCAGAAAGCCAATGAAAATGCACACCTTATGAACCAATGCTCACATGAACTCTCTCTCACTGTGAATTTTTACAGTGCGATCAAGGAACAAAACAATATTAATTTCCTACTTGAGCTCGCTCGCTTGCTCTCTCTGTGTCTGTCTGTCTGTCTGTCTCTCTCTCTCTGGGCCCCTCTCTCTCTGTCTCTGTCTCTCTCTCTCTCTCTCTCTCTCTCTCTCTCTCTCTCTCTCTCTCTCTCTCTCTCTCTCTCTCTTCCTCCCCCTCACGTCTACACACATACACATATCGTCACCTCAGTATTATAACGTCCTAACTACAACAAATGTTGTTTTGAGAAAAACAAAGGTAAAAAATTTGTATGTCTATCTATAACTGTAGATTTTGTAGTTAAGACATTTTAAAACTGAGGTGACGATATAAAGTAACACTGAAGCGTCGTGATGCGTTGTGCTTAATTGAATAAGGCCTGCCTACTTGGTCAGCTGATACCTGAATTAACACCCGTCAAGAGTGTTGATGAATACATGTTATCGACAGTCGATACTATTTGGTGCTCCAAATATCATATTGTAATTTTACTTAATTTTCGATAGTGCTCCAAATGTAATACTGTTATTTTACTTAATTTTCGATAGTGCTCCAAATGTCATATTTTAAAAATTTTAGTGCTCCAAATGTCACTCTCCCCTTTTGTTCCTGTCCAGCTGGTCAGAGAAGCTTTTCTTCGGTCGGCTTGAAATGTAAAACTTTCTTTCATTAGGGAATCTGGGGAGATTTAGGGGAGCTAGATGTTAATTGTGTTTGTTTGATCATAAGATGTTAGATGTAACGGACTGTTTCTATATTCTCGGTCGGGTATAGATATTCTGGGGAAACGAGTGTCCAGCTGGATGGGGAGAAATTTTGCACGTCGGTCGGCGTTGACCTTTGTGGGGGAAAGTTTAAAAGTAGATTGGGAAAACCGGGGAACTCTTTGTCAGGGAACTGACTTGATATTATTTAAGTAGTGATTAGAAAGACCGGTCGTCAGTACAGTTTTGGATTTTATTGTTATTTTGTTACCAAGCCTTCGCTTGAGGATTGAATTGAAGCACTGTATGCTGTTTGAATTTCTCGGATGTTTTTTTTTTTTTTATTATATTTTGAAGTACTGACTTTGTGTCTGGATTTTATGTTTATGATATATCTCCGTGATTCGGGGAAGAGTCTACTTAGTCTACTGAGCCTTTTGAGTTGATTGATTTTGTTCACCTCTTTTTCGGGTTCTTTATAGACGTTCTTTGTAACGTTTTTTGTGACGTCTTTGTAGCTTCTTTGTAGTTCTAATTTCTTACTTGTAGATTCTAGTATTGTTCTGCTTTTCAAATTCTAAGTTCTAATTCTAAATTGGTTCTAGATTTAATTCCTAGTTTGGTTTTTTAATATTTTGGTTTTATATTAGTTTATGTTCAGTGGTGTAATCTTGGGTTAAAATCTACTTATACATGTGTAACTTGGTTTTAGTTTACATGCGTTTAATTATTGGGTTGGCCTATTAATATTTTGTGATTTCAAGATTTATTTGGAGTTTGTAGTTCTTTTCATTAACTTATTTCTTTTCCTTTGCTCTATTCCAATTATTTCAACCAAATAAATCTTTAGTTAGACTATTTAAAACTTACCTGTGTGCCTTATTCTATTCTAATCACAGCAATTAATTAGTTTATTTGTTTTGTGGTGTTTTTGTGTAGGTTATACAGTTTTCCTCTCTATATCTTTAGAGAGAGACATAGAGTCCACCAGCCAACACACACACACACACATATATATATATACAGAGAGAGAGAGAGAGAGAGAGAGAGAGAGAGAGAGAGAGAGAGAGAGAGAGAGAGAGAGAGAGAGAGAGAGAGAGAGAGAGAGAGAGAGAGAGAGAGAGAGAGAAAACAAGTCGGAGGTTTAATCATAGATAAAAAAAAACAAAAAAAACAAAAAACATTTGTTTAGTTATATTTATTGTCATTTTAGAATGATTTTCTTAAAATGTTTTATTTCACTTAGAAATAAATCTGTAAAGTGCGTTCTATTTGAATGATTACCAAAATCTATGTCAGGTCTTAATGAGATTAAATTAACTTTTGAATCAAATACTTTTGAGTAATTTTTTTAGGAAACAGTGTGTATTAGAGTTTTTTTTTTATTATTTTTATTTTATAATTTGCATTTCTCTGAATAAACTCTGTATAACACTCTTTGACCTATCTTTGTTTTTTGTTTTTTTTTTGTTTTTTTTAAATAATGTTCATGTTTTGAATACCTCCTACTATTTACAATCAGAGTTTACGTAAATGCTTATGGTATTCATTAAGAGATTTAAGTTCATTGTACAGAGCTTACCATCCGTTATTTTTATGATAGTAATTGATATTACTTTTAACCACTCTACAGAATAAATATACTTGTGGATTAGATCTACCACAACCTGGGAAAAATGTCTTTCTCTTTACTTGCATGTTAAATCACGATAAAATTGAAAGCTAGCATCTATCTGTCGCTTTCACAGATAGAACTTTATTATCAGGTTGTACTTACTTCTAACTTCATTGTCAGCTTTCTACTTAAAATATTTTAAACCTATATCTTTGTTTTCAATGGACAAATCCCAAATATCATTTTCGTCCTTTTTCACCAAGTTTCCCTTTTTCCAACTGACTTCAATTTTTTCTTAATCTGTAACCCGACGTAATAACACAAATTCATTACTGTAAATTCAAACCCTAGCTTTTATCTCCATAAACCAGCATAGTAATACAAAACATCACTGTAGAATCGAATTCTAGCGTTTATATCTCTCTAAACCAGCTTAATAATACAATTTCATCACTGAAGAATCAAATTCTAGTTTTTCTATCAGTATAAACCAGCATAATAATACAAAATCATTACTTTAGAATCTATTTCAAGACCTGTATAAACCAGCACTAATAAATCAACATTATCACTGTTTAACCGAATTCAAGTGTTTCTATCGCCATGAATTAACATAACATCGAATACATGTGTTTCTTTTTCTATAAATCAGCATACTAAAACAAAATCATCGCTGTAGAAACGAATCCTTGTGTTTTTATCTTCATATGCCAGCATAACTATACAATATCATCACTGTAGTATCGAATTGTCGTGTTTCTGTCTCTACAAAGTTGGGGTAATTCTTTTAAATTAGTGAAGGGAAGGAAATCCTCTTTGATCTCTCTCTCTCTCTTTCTCTCTCTCTCTCTCACTCTCTCTCTATCTCTCTCTCTCCCTCCCTCTCTTTCTCTCTCTCCCTCTCTTTCTCTCTCTCTTTCCCTCTCTCTCTCTCTCTCTCTCTCTCTCTCTCTCTCTCTCTCTCTCTCTCTTTCTCTCTGCTAATGTACCGTCCATCTTTTCACCACCTCAACCTCTCTTTTCTATTTGATAGTAAAATTTAATGCTCTCAGCATTAGCTATGAGTCTTTTATATAAAAAATATGCCGTGCTCTGCTTGTCTTTTTTTTTTAAGTGTAATTGTTATAGTCTCAGCCGTCGATATGTCCGGTAATACAGCACTGATTGCCGTTTTCCGCCCTATTTCTTTAATTTCTTATTTAAGTTTAAAAGTGGTTATTTACAGTTTGGTTTTCAATGTTACATTTATTGCCCTTTCTTCTTCTATTTTAAGTCATTTATGGGTGGAGTTTATTGTTTTACCTTAACTTCAGATCAGTTTTTTTTCTTCGGTTATTTCCCTTTAAATTTGTTTATTTAGCTCTCTGTTCCTTAGACCTCAGATTTTATGTTCTTTTTTAATTGAAACGACCAGTGCATCCTACTTGATCTTGTCATTCTTGAATATACGGCCCTATCCCTTTAAATACCCCGGCGTATACATTAAAATTTGGCTATTTATAGAGATACAAACACTATAATAGAGATTGAAAAAATGGAATTAATCAACGGCCATATTGAAGTTATACTATTTATAGATATGGAAAAAATAGAATTAACCGTCGGCCATATTGGAATATGCTATTTAAAGAGGTCGAAAATTTAGAATTCCCCAGCGGCCATATTGAAATTGTGCTATTCATAGAGATGGAAGAAATAGAATTAACCGTCGGCCATATTGGAATTATGCTATTTATAGATATGAAAAAAAATAGAATTAACAGCGGCCATATTGGAATTGTGCTTTGTATAGAGGTCGTAAATTTAGAATTCCCCGACGGCCATATTGGAATTATACTAATTATAGAGATTTGCCAAATTAGAATTAACCGCCTGCCATATTGGGATTATGCTATTTGTAGATCTGCCAATTAGAATTTACCGGCGGCCATATTGAAATTATGCTATTTATAGAATTTCCAAAATAAAATTGACCGGCGGCCTTATTGAAATTATCCTAATTATAGAGATTTGCCAAATTAGAATTACCCGGCGGCCATATTGAAATTATTGGAATTAGGCTAATTATAGAGATGGCCAAAATAGAACTTACCGGCGGCCATATTGAAATTATGCTAATTATAGAGATTTTCCAAATTAGAACTAACCGGTGAACATATTGGAATTGTGCTAATTATAGAGATGGCCAAACTAGAATTAACCGGCGGCCAAATTGAAATTATGCTAATTATAGAGATTTGCCAAATTAGAACTAACCGGTGGCCATATTGGAATTGTGCTAATTATAGAGATGGCTAAAATAGAATTAACCGCCGTCCATATTGAAATTATGCTATTTATATAGATTACGAAATTAGAATTAACCGGCGGGCATTTTGGAATGAGACTATTTATAGAAATAGCCAAAATAGAATTAACCGGCGGCCATATTGGAACTATGCTATTTATAGAGAAAGCCAATTTGGAATTAACCGACGGCCATATTGGAATTATGTATTCATAGAGATTTTCCAAATTAGAATTAATCTGCGGCCATATTGGAATTATGCTAATTATAGAGAATTGCCCAATTAGAATTAACCGGCGGCAATATTGAAATTCTGCTATTTATATAGATTACCAAAATAGAATTAACCGGCGGCAATATTGAAATTATGCTATTTATATAGATTACCAAAATAGAATTATCCAGCGGCCACATTGATATTATGCTAATTATAGTGATTGCCAAATTGGAAATAACCGGCGGCCATATTGGAATTAGGCTAATTATAGACATTTGCCAAATTAGAATTAACCGGCGGCCATATTGGGATTATGCTAATTATAGAGATGGACGAAAAAAATTAACCGGTGGCCATATTGAAATTGTGCTATTTATTTAGATTGCCAAAATAAAAATATCCGGCCGCCATATTGATATTATGCCAATTATAGAGATTTGCCAAATAAGAATTTCCCTGCGGCCATATTGAAATTATTGGAATTAGGGTAATTATAGAATGGCCAAAATAGAATTAACCGGGGACCATATTGTAATTATGATTATTATAGAGATTGCCAAATTGGAATTATGCTATTTATAGAGATTTGCCAAATAAGAATTACCCGGCGGCCATATTGAAATTAGGCAATTATAGAGATAGACAAAGGGGAATCCAATTCTAATATTTCTATCTCTATAAATAGCATAAAAACAATATGGCCACCGGAGAATAGAATTTTTATCAGTCTCCCTTTTTGGGCTTGTTGGTTAAGTTATATTTCATCAACGTATTTTGCGTTGTTCTAGTGAATCCTTTCCTAAGTGGGCTTTTTTCTTTGTTTTCTGATTTTGTGTCAGTAGCGACTCTAGCGTTGGGTGTTTGGAAAGTCTCCGTTCTAACCTCCTCGTCTGTGTGCTCTACACTAGAGTTGTTTTGATTTTGTCGGTCATGACCTTGTGTGTTAGAGTTTCCAATTTCTTAGTCTTTTTTCTATCCTCTTTTGCTCCTCCATCTTTTCAACTTTCTTCGGTTAATTACTATAATCGCCGTAAGTTCTCGGATCAGCTGTGTTCTGCACTTCTCGTCTTTCCAACACACTTTCTACTTTGTCCTTCTTTTAAAGTGCAGAGAGAATGGTTGATTGCTGACTGTTTTTGTTGTATTGTTTAGTAAGTCATTTTCAGGTTTATTTGTTATAAGGAACCAGCGCGTAGGATCCTCAAGTATATAAACTTGGTAAAAACTATCCTCCTGCCCCGGTTGGTCCAGTCGTTCTATTCAGAGTTACTTGAATATCATCCCAACTACATTGGGTAGATCTCTTTCCTATAACAGTAATCATAATTTCATTTGTGCCAAACTCTTGATTGTCTAGATCCTCTAGAGTGATTTCCATAGCCTCTTGGGCTCTTGAATGGTCCGACATCCCTAAATCATAAAGGGTGGCGGTCACTCTCTTATTGTTTCAACAACAATTCAATCCCGGTATAGATCTAGGTAGACCGAGAACATGAATTAAGCTAATTGCAAAAATATCAAAGTCCAAAGTTTATCCAATTTCAAACCTTTCAATCGAAATTAGGTTATCTAGCGAGAAGAAATAGTGAATGTTTTATTCGTATATTTTTCTTTTGAGAAATTATCTTAAAACCCAATTTTTTTTATTTATTTTTTAGAAACCATTATGGAGTGTCGTGCCGGTTGGCGATAGTGACCATGTACCTGCTTATTTCTCTTTCCTCACATTTCACAATACCTATTATCTTTTTAGCCCGTCTCAGATCTTTTATCTCTATCTATATCTCGATCTTTTTCGAGTCATCAGTCCAATCGTAAAGATTTGCTCCAACTCCAGTTAAAAAGCTTATTGCCCACTCACTCAACCCCCTATAAAAGCCGTGTCATTTTTGTTATATTAAGAGAACATGTAATTATAAAATTCAATATAAGCAGCCGCTGAGTGTTACCAGCTATATCCTGCTTGGGTAAATCAAGATTAGTTATAACAGTGGAAGCAGAGTGTCTTACTAAAGGGAGTGGAAATTGAACAATATCTATAACTAATGCTATGGACAGTTCTCATAGCCAAGAGGAATATTATGATTATTACTAAAAAAAAATCGAAAAAAATGTTATGAAAAGGATATATATGGGCACTTTTTACTTCGGTCTCAAATTCGATTATATTTTATAATAATATGGTATTATTTTGATGATTTATAGAAATCATTTCGATTCTACAGCATTGGTATTGTATTAGTATAGAGAAAGAAAAAATCGAAATCGATTCTACCGTTTTGATATTTTTTTTTTTCGAATTCTATTCTATTGTAATGATAATTTGTTATTATGCTTGTTTATAGAGATAGAAGTATAGAGGTTTTTCTCACCCCTACTTGATTATTCAATATTGATTCACCATCTATGTGGCAGTTGGTTATTCCATGTTATGTTTCCAACACATACCATCCACGTATCAATTCGGTAATAGAGTTTCTATTACTTTAAATGGAGTTCAGTATTTCTTTCGTATAAAAATGACGGATCTTAGACTCTGTGCAAAGTGCAATGAATTGAAATCACTTGATGAATACCATAAACACATACGAAAACCTTTGGGTTTAAACTCTCAATATATTGAATGTGGGAGGTATTAAAAACAGGAGCATTATCAAAAATAACAAAGACAGATAAGAGTGTTATCTGAGTTTATTCAGAGAAATCCAAATTATAAAAATATAAAAAGAAAAAATTTTATAATACACATTGTTTCCTAAAAAAGACACATAATACAGTCTTTTAAAATTAACGTCAATGAAACTTATGTATATAAGTAATTATAACATAAACGAATATGACATTTTCATTAAAAGAGATAATACATATAAGGGCATAGCTTGTTAAATGAACTTTAATCTGTTTGACTTTCAGCTTATATTGCATAATAATAAAGCACAATTGATAATTCACATAAGATTTTTTTCAAAACATTCATTAATTAGGTTTTTACTCCAGTCAACATATTTTCCCTGTTCTCTTTAAAAGCATTATCAAGAAAAATAGTAACTGGATGATAAAAAAGCTTTGAGGATTCAAACAAGGTCCCACGTTTTACTTCTGAAAAGGAATCACAAAAAAGAAAGATTAATATGGGGGGTGAAACCTTAGCCAAGTAAAGACTAGGATAAAAAGACGAGGCAAAAACGTTTGTATCTTTTGTTAATCCAAAGCTAGGCCGATGGATCCCAGCAAAAACCATGGCCTTGAAATTCATACTGTAAAAAAAACACGTCCTCCGTGTTAGATTGAGAACGAGGTTGTTTTGACTGTCAAGGAGTTGCTCTAGATAGCTATAAACAAACGTCATCGTAACAGTGCGCTGATTAACCAGCCGATCGAGTGAGCAATATTCAACTGAAAAGGCTTGTATTATACACGTCTCGACTAAAATCGACTATGTATATACCTGGGACTTGAGTTTCTTTAGAAATGGTTTTAAGTCTTGTAACATTTAAAACTAGGGGCTTATAATAGTTATATAATGAAATATTTAAAACAAAAATAACTTAAATTTTTATATATTTCAGTAATAAAAGTTCATGATCGCCTCCTCTATAGAGCAGGGCACCTAACTGATTGACTATAACGGTTATGGTTCCTATTACTGCTCTTCTTCTTCTTCTTCTTCTCCTCCTCCACCCACTGCTACTGCTACTACCACCACAGCCATGACGTGTTTTTTCTTACAGTGTGAATTTATATACTTTTGTATTAATTTTAAAATGGCTTTATGTATTGAGGATTTTTTTCTAATGCTAAAACTGGTTCAATTACTTATGAATTTGTATATTAGAAGAAGCACAAAAATATCACGCAAGAAAGAACAGCAAAGCAAAATGTCCAGTATTGCTTATATTAGAATCAACCCCATAATGTCAATTGGGACTAAATAAAGCTAGCCTGAATTATCGAGAGATGAATAATGAGAATTCAAATTTCAACTGACTACTATATATATATATATATATATATATGCATATATATTGTCATTGTATGCTTATGCTCTCTCTCTCTCTCTCTCTCTCTCTCTCTCTCTCTCTCTCTCTCTCTCTCTCTCTCTCTCTCTCTCTCTCGTTCTAACCCTCTTTGGAATTTGAAGTAAAAAAATAAAGCCAGAAAATACATCGCTACATGGCGACTTACATAAAGATACATTTTAGTAAATAAAGATAACACTAAAAATATAGGAAGAGAAGTTCGCAAATATATTTTTTCATATAATGCTATTTTTGTCACTGTCAGTCAATCCCACAAGTGCCTCGAATTAACCTGGTTAGAATTATTGTTACTACCCCGAGGTCCTCCTTTCCAAAATCGGCTAGTTGCACCCTTGGATCCACATATCCCTCACATAAAAGCCTCAAGAGTTTGGAGAAAAAGAAAAAAAAAAGGTTTGACTCTGGTGAACCGGCTCTAATAAGAGTTTAGAGCTAATGTCTTAATATGAAGTGAAAAACAGAAATGAAGATTTAATATGGGAAAAAATGATATAGGACAATGGAAAAGGAGAAAATCCTCATAGTCTCAGCCCAGGATAAGACAGAACGGCAGAAATGAGAGAGAAAAGAAAGAGTGAGAAAGGAGTCTAGGTTTAGACAGTTACATCATACAGTGTTGAGCTAAGATCACATTCGTATAGCTCAATATTAAACGACCTTTACTAAAGAGCAAAAAAAAATATGGCTACAGCAAGCAGTGTAAAAATTAAATCTATGTTTATAAAAAGTGTAAACCTTAGAATGCTTTAAGATTAAATCAAATTTATAATATTTGCTCAAATTAGAGGTACAAAACAATGACTTATATTGGGCGGCAGATCAGAGCCAACTCTGAGAAAGAGAAATGAGGGTATCCTTCCCTCCGCTAGTCTGTGAGAGGTCCTTGGGCAAGACCAATTAAAAAAAAAAAATGAAATGATATCAGACAGCAGCAATGTGAGTTGATGGTAAATCAGCTCATTAAAACAAAAACAAAAACAAAAAAAAATAAAGTGTGGAGTCTGAAAAGGATGTGTGCTTGCTCCAGACCTTTCCTCTCTTTACAGTGAAATGATTTGAGAAGCAAAGAAGGATACCAAGGATTTAAAAAAGGAGGGCACTAAGCAAGCAACATGAGATACGCTGATGACGCTCTATTAATTGCAGAAAATAAAGAAGACTTGCCACAATTGTAAGACATCACTGAAGAACGAAACAGAAGGAAAGGATATGGATTAAAAAGCAAAAATACAGAAGTAATGGTCGTCAATCGAAACAGTGAGTGTGCACAGATCAATTCTTACGTTGTCAAAATTAATTCAAGTTCAGGAATCAATACAAATACTTGGACACTTTAATGTTAAGCGATGGACACAACAACTGTGAAATTGCATCAAGAACGGCGCAAGTTGAAAATGAGTTTTCATTGACTGAAATCAGAACTCACAAATGAATACATCTCATCTACATGAGAAGAAGAGCACCAGAGTGTTTTAGTGAACCCATCCATATGTATGGATGTTAGGCTTGGACAATTTAAAACAACAACTACAAAATTAACTGGGGGAAACAGAAGTGTGGTTCCTAAGAGGAATGCTATGAATCTTATTCATGGACTTCAAAGAAATCAAACTAAACTGTGCTACGAGGAGCTGGCACATCATTGCTCATAAATACCATATGTAAACTACAGGTAGTCTCTTTTTGGCCATGTGATGAGAAAAAAGAAACTGAAACATCTTGTGACAACTGGATTGATTTTAAAGGAAAAGGCAGCAGGGGAAAGGAGCGACAAAAGATATAGCATAGACTAAAAAAGTGGCTAAATGTAAAATGAGTGACAGATGCACTAACAGCATCAAGGGATAGAGATGCCCAGAAGGTCATGATTGCCTAATCTAAAGAGCAAGGCACCTAATTCATTGATATATAGAGAATTTTCCATGAATCATCTAAGGATTGCCGTGTTGTTACAAAAAAAAAAAAAGGTGTATCTAATAAACGTAGTTGTAAGCAATATAAACATATATTGTCTTTGTTGTTTGAACAAAGATGGATATCACATATGTTGGGCGCTGCTCTACATAAAATTATGTATAGACAACCACTGCCATAAATACAGCACAGATTGCAAATGTAACATCACACTCTGGTTCTACAACATTTTAAAAGCTGGAAAGTTCAAAAGACTCAAATCACACATAGTGGAAAAAAAACAACCCATAAAACAAAGGAATGTATTCACAGACAACTCTTTGCATACATGAAATTTGCTTGAAAAGAAAGATATGAATAGTACAAGGTAAAAACGTAAGTCTCACTTGTACATGAGGTGTAAGCTGACTACCTTTGATTGATCTACAAATGTAGACCAGAATTTGTCTTGACCTACAAAGACTTAAAGCAAGAACAAATGATTTTTTCCCTCTCCTAAGTTTTGGAGAAAATCAAAAAAAAAAAATGACTTTTGTGAAAGAGGAAGTTTGTTTTCAGCAGAAAGGATAAGAAAAGAGTTGATATGAAAGATTGAAAAATCCGCCTGTTGTACTGGAGAAAATAAAGAAAAACACACACAAAAAAGATAATAATGCAATGATGTCACAAGGCTGTTTGAATTGAACCAACAGAAGATCTCAGCACTTTAAGCCTATATCTTTGCCAAGTCATGAACGGGGGTTGATTTCTTAAGTCTACCAGCCTCATTCCCATTGTAATTGTGATAAAACAATAATTAAACCTAGATTTCAATGATCTTGTCACAAGCAAAAAAAGAGAATTAAGAGTATTAGATCAGACTAGAGAAAGCCATCAATTATTTGCCATGTCTGATTTGGCTAAGCTAATCACTACAAGATTCTGAGATTCAGCCATTTACTTTGGAAATACAAAAATCGCTCTAACCACAAATTAAAATGTTATAGTTGGTTCAGAAATAAATAATTGCACTATACTGTAAATATCTTTTGGACTGTAGAAGGACCTCAATAGCTTATTGTAATATTTGACAATAAACTTACAAAAGCATTTCTTTTTTTATCACATCAAACATATATAACAGCTGATTTCGCTTCTTTGTTAAATTTAAGTACTTTTCTTTAGAGCAGCAGCTGCTCTCCCTAAAGACTATGACAGAAGCCTGATATAATGCTGTGTTTGAAAAGGACAAGTCAAGCAACATGTCTATACCAATTCATTGTTACCTTTCTAACTTATCTTATTGCTATGGTATCAAAAGTAATGATCACATGAATTTAAACTAGTTTAAAAATTCTTGAGAAAAGAAAATCAACTTACACATCAAGGGCAAAATCCCTTAACTAGGCTGATGCGTCCTATTGATTCTAATCACGTCACCCTTCAAAACTCAGTAGATGGTAAGGATTCCCTCTCAAAAGCACATTGTCTCAAGTTGTTTAGTCTGTGGCTGGTGATCATCTCAAAATGAAGAAGAGGTTGAAGATCTCCGTCAGATTATCACTGAAGATGTTGAGAGGAGCATATATGAATAGACATGAACGAGTTATACAGAGAAGGGATAGGGAAAGAAAAAGGGAGGAAGGGGGAGAGAGAGAGAGGGAGAGAGAGAGAGATAGATAGATAGAGAGAGAGAGAGACAGAGAGAGAGACAGAGACAGACAGACAGACAGACAGACAGTGAGAGAGAGAGAGAGAGAGAGAGCGAGAGAGAGAGAATTTATATACATTTGCATCAATTTTAAAATGGTTTTATATATTGAGGATTTTTTTCTAATGCTGAAACTGATTTGAATGAAGCAAGTTTTTCTTGGTGTAATGACGAGTTACAAATTTGTATATTAGAAGAAGCACAAGAATGTCATGCAAGAATGAACAAAATCTCGGCCCAGCAAAAATAATTAGGTCAAACGTTCATGCTTGACCACTTAGCCTAGTTGGGTTACTTTCCTTTCACTATTCATCAAAATAATCTGTGCACTAATTTTTTTTCATTCTCCCTATCTCAATTTGCTCAATATCGGTTAAGTCTTAAAATTCTCAGTTGGCTCCACCTGGCCGTGTAAAAAGAAAAATAACGATCTAACATTTAGATCGACATTTATAATTATTTCCTTTGGAATGAAAATCACCTTCTACAATTATAGCCTCATGCCATGCCCTGTTTCAGTTAAAAGATTGAGATTTACTCTAAACCAGCTCTACCTATAGGCTTTCCCGTCGATTTCAATAATTGGTGAGATTTAGATATGGTATCCTGACAAAAAAAAAAGAAGAAAAAAAAACGAAACGCCTAGCTGTATTCACTATTATCATATGAAGAAATAAGAATGATCTTTTGTTGGAAATAACGGTGAGCTCTGGGTGTAAAGATAGAGAGAAGAAATTTTTTTGGACAAATGAACGATAAAGTAAATAGCAATATCACGGATAGTTTCAACTGCAATACAAATCTCAATATTGGAATTGAAATGTATAAAAATTTATAATATTAATAATAACAATAATAATAATAATAATAATAATAATAATAATAATAATAATAATAATAATAATAATAATAATAATAATATAATAATAATAATAATAATAATAATAATAATAATAATAATAATAATAATAATAATAATAATAATAATAATAATAATAATAATAATAATAATAATAATAATAATAAATACATTATACCTTTATAATATATCGTCTGTTTTATACTTTCGCACAAGTTGGTACTCAATGACGGAAAAATATCGTACTCAGTGTAGAATTATATTTTCACCATTTCTTTTGCACGTCCAATTTTCAACAAAGTTTCCGTTTGTCCAAGGACAGAATTTGTGGAGGGAGGATCACATGAATGTTTAATGTATACAGAATTCCCTAAATTTACGGAAAATTCTCTTTCTTGTACAGTGGAACCCATATTTAACACCTCGAATAGCGAAAACCATTGCTATGACAACAGAGCTAAAAAACGCCGTTTTTTCCTATATTAAGTTTTTTTCTGCAAAATTGACACCGCTTCCCAACCTGTAAAAAGTGGAAAGAAAGCACCAAAACTTTTAATAGAAAAAAAAAACTTAGCATTTTGGACTGCCTGCATTGTTACGGTACAAGCGAACAAGCAATGCAGGCTTTCCTGTCTTTTCTCCACACAGTCCCCATGTATATGAAAATACTCGTATGTATTTATTTCCATAAGAGGCAGAATAGAAAAAAGCAAAGGAAAGTATGATTACTTCTTGGGTGAGGTCATGCCCTTGATGGTTCAAATCCTACACTGTGATGACCAGGAAGGGCGGAGACTGGTCTTTCGGCCTCTGGATCTTCAACCGAATCTTAGCTTGACAATCTAGTTTGAACGATCTGTGAAAGTGATGAAAAGTATATGGTTATATATCTATAGATAGAGTTGAATGCTACAAAGTTCATTTAGTGTACAGCGTCAAGCCACATGGTAGGCAGTGGCCAACATCTAAAAAAATAACTATGGCATATAAAATCTGAAACCTCAAAATAAATGATAGATTGGCAAATCTAGATCTAGAGTGAATTATAATCATTTGTCCTATGAACTGCAAAATGTTTCAGATCAGTACTCTGACAATGCCTTTTAGTAAGGCTTTTGGTGCCCTCATGCCAAATTTCCATTCTGTTATAAATCTAGAATCTAGATCTCCAAGAGGCAGGGAAGAATTTAAAAATCTAGACTCAAAACAACTCACCCCTAATCTTTACCCAACCACTAAAATCTAAAATCAGATCGTCAGATCTGGATATAAGACCTATCTATATTTAACTCTAGATCTCCTTAGCACAATTGATGGGACTTACCTTTGGCATGGGCGCTGACCCGTCGAGGAGCTGGTGTGTTTGGACGGGGAGTGCTTGCACACAAAGAGAATAAACAAATATTTACATGTATATGGAACATTGGGAGACTCAAGCTAAAACAACGTTAATTTCTTTGAACAAGTATTTACATGTACATGTGAATTGGGGGGGACTCAAGCTAAAACAACGTTAATGTCTATCAACAAATATAATATATTTACATGTACCTGAGAATTGGGGAGAGATTTGAGCTCTGTAGACACCTAGTGGGAATTGGGGAAAGACAAGCTAGCGGACGGAAAGAGACGCCTTACCCTCTCTTTTAACAGGCTAGTCCTGCCCCGCTACCGAAAATCCCTACTGTTGGAATTGGGGAGACTCAAGCTAACAACGTTTATGGCTTTAAACAAGTATTTACATGCATGTAGGAATTGGGGAGACTCAAGCTAAAACGTTAATGGCTATCAACAAATATTTACATGCATGTAGGAATTGGGGAGACTCAAGCTAAAACAACGGTATTGGCTATAAACAAATATTTACATGTATGTGAAATATTGGGAGACTCAAGCTAAAACAACGGTATTGGCTATAAACAAATATTTACATGTATGTGAAATATTGGGAGACTCAAGCTAAAACAACGTTATTGGCTATAAACAAATATTTACATGTATGTGGAAAATTGGGAGACCCAAGCTCAAACAACGTTAATGTCTATAAACAAATATTTACATGTACCTGGGAATTGGGGAGAGATTTGAGCTCTGTAGACACCTAGTGGGAATTGGGGAAAGACAAGCTAGCGGAAGGAAAGAGACGCCTTACCCTCTCTTTTAACAGGCTAGTCCTGCCCCGCTACCGAAAATTCCTACTGCTGGAATTGGGGACACTCAAGCTAAAACAACTTTTATGGCTTTAAACAAGTATTTACATGCATGTAGGAATTGGGGAGACTCAAGCTAAAACAACGTTAATAGTTATCAACAAATATTTACATGCATGTAGGAATTGGGGAGACTCAAGCTAAAACAACGTTATTGGCTATAAACAAATATTTACATGCATGTGGGTATTGGGGAGAGATCTAGTGGGAACTGGGGAAAGACAAGCTAGCGGACGGAAAGAGACGCCTTACCCTCTCTTTTAACAGGTCCTGCCCCGCTACCGAAAATCCCTACTGCCCATCATGCTCAAGAAGTAGAGAGAAAAATATACTTCAACTTTAAAAAAAAAAAAAAAAAAAGAAGCAGTTATGAGCCACCCGAATAAATCTTTATGTGGCATTGTGGAAGAATTTTTCCAAGTTAAATGCAAAAAATAGTTTCAGACAGAAAGTGCGTTCAGCGCTCCCTAGAAATTGAATCATCACTGGAGTATGTTCATCGTTCTAGTTATTGGACGTTCTATTGAGCATAGGAACTGAAATGAAAGTTTGTATCACATGACATCAGTGCTTGTTCGGGTATTCTCTGTATGAACACAAGGTGAAAAACAAGCAAAATACATGTTGAATTCACAATAACGAGTGACGCAGAGAAGTATGTTGATAGACCCTGGATGCCTTAATATGTGGCCACAATATGTTTGAAGAAACCATTGCTGCTTTCCGACAACGCTTTTAGGGTTTTAAGAAAGGAAGAGAGAAAGAGAAAAGAGATACAGAAACAAGGAAAGACAAAAAAGAAATGAGAAAATATACCCTTCTCAGCAGAAGTGGCCTTGGCTGCCATAGCCTACATGCTTTCAGTTTCCAGGGAAAGTTTAGTGTATATCCCTTTATTCTGGACTGAAATGAATTTCCTCTGACATCGCCACCACTATCAGCCATCTAACAAACATGACTCTGCCAAGATGAGCGCACCATGAATTTTGGCAAAGTGCCGAGATGTTTTGAAAAAAAAAAATTTAAACTTAACTGAATAATTGTAGAGGACCAAGAGCAATAACAAAATTTGCTTTCAGCCGAGTAAAGCCCCTTCCCGTCCCATCTGCGACGAACAAGGGGAGAATGTGTGGAAGATGGATAATGAAATACTTGAGTGTATTATGTTAAATTGGTTGAGAAAACAACGGATTAGCAGATGTCGTTACTGGGTTCGCAAAATTCACCAAAGGTAACGCTAGCCCTCTTAGTTATGATTGAAAGTCTTGATGACAAATGTAACGGGAAAAAGGAAGATTAAGGCTAGACCAATCCCTTTTTTATTGAGTGCAAGTGTACGGACACACGCTATGAAGGGGTTTTGATGACAGTTAGTTCTTGAAATTTTATTGTTGCAGTAAAATTAAGGCACAAACTTTTTGGGGACTTGCACCAAAAAGAGGAGGTGAGAGGCTGTCGAAACTGCTGTCGCTTGCAACGTATTTGTTGGAATTTAATCTGGAGCTCCCCAAATTAGGGCCAGACGGGAAACGGTGTGGGTAAAGTGACTCCACTTTGCACTTTATGAGAGAGGAAAAGAATCGATATTTTCTGGAAAAAATTATCACAGTCAAGAAAGATGTAACCAAGATAGACACATAATTATGTTCTTTTGAAATGCAGACAAGGCAGTAATCATATGATAAATACGATTCCAAAAAATTTGTTTTACTTCACAACTTAATTTCAGAGACAAAATCCAAGAAGCTCTACAATCCAATAACCACCACAGGAGTCAGGAACAGCATCAAGAGGCTAAATAACGGGCGAGCGTCTGGGGCTCACAACAAATATGCAGCGGAATTGATAACCAAGCTGCTTACATTTTAAAATGAAATATTTGAGGTACATGAAAATCTTAACATCAATGAAGGACTGCTTAAAATATCCCCAAACCAGGAAAGCCCAAAAGATCATAACAGAATCTACGACCAATATCTTAACGCGATCAGGAAAGAAGTTTCCTCTTTAACTCTCATTTTCATACGACCAAAGGTTAAACACTACATCTCTCACAGTCAAAGTGGTTTCAGGCCAAACCGCAGTAAATCAGACATAGAAATTAGAATGAGCTCATCGATAGTTTACAGCCAGAGTTCTAAATTCGAACCAACTGTGTTTAAACATTACAGATTAAACCGTGTCTGTTCCGTTTGACACCATAAGTAGAAGCGGCTAGTGAGAAACGCTTACAGACATAATAGAAGAGGATGAACTGCTCATTATCCAGCACCGAGAGCATAGCCACCACCATTAACATTAAGAGATGCGAACCGAAAAACGCTTTTATAAACTATGATGTAAAAAACAACCATTTTTTACAAGAGTGATATTGGAACGGAGAAAAACTTTCCCTGCCTTGTAAGTAAACTTTGCAGCAGAAGATTTTTCTTGATCGAGAAATATGAATAGGAATGAACGCAACCTGCCTTAAAAGTGCACGTATCATATCAAGAAAGAGCCACCGCTAGGAGAAATGAAACAAACACCCGTATATATATTAAGAAGGAATTTATTTTCTTTTTTTTATTATTGATATTTGATTTGGTAAGCAGCAATTTTTTCTAACATTGCTGCAGCGATTTGATTTCATGTTGAGCTGTTTGTTATGTTTAGAAGTAGGGTATAGAAATTTTCATTCCTTTGCTTCTTGATGACATCAGATGCGAGGTCTAGTTACTCTTGATATTAAACAAATCCATGTATTGAATTACCACTGCAGATAACTTGAAATAAAGTAACATCTCCTTCAATGCCCAATTCCTACTACAGCGTCTATTATCATCAACTTGTCCCTACAAAATAGTGCAGTCTTTTCGGACATAAACATCTACCACATTTTACTTATAAATCGCCTAATGGCTAACCCATTTTTTCGACGCCTTAAGTCGCTTTGCGGAAAATTTTGACCTCAAGAAGAAAAATTTTCATAGGGAGGTTAATCCATTTACATTTTGATGAGAAAGCAAGGAAATTTCGTTTTCCTTTACTGAATGAAACTTTTCAATAATTTCAAGAACCATCCTTTGTTGTTTTTTGTTTTGTTTTAGGCAGTTTCAAGTCGCTCTCTTAAGAAAAATGTTGAGCTTGAGACGAACAATTTTCTTTGGAATGTTTATCCAATTTGCATTTGAATGTGAAAGAATTTTTTTCCTTCACTGAATGGACCTTTTCAATAATTTTACGAACCATTCTTTGTTTTTGTTTTTTGTACTGATGCTGTTGTTTTTGCTTTTGCTGGGCTTGGTACTTCCGTTGATACGACTGTTTTGTTGTTTGCTTTTACTTTAAGCTTTTTGAATTTGTAAAGCAGTTACTTTTATGAAGTTGGACAACTGCTTTTTGTCTCATATTTGTTCGCTGTTAATGTTGCCAGATTGTCTTTGTTTCTAAAGCAAACACCCAGAGGCTCGTATATTCAATAAAGTTCGGAGAGTGGGACTGATTTTTTCTAGCTTTGGTAGTATTTTGTGGTACGCACATTCTGAGTCGATCAAAGGATCAGATTGCTTGTGGAGAAAAACTAGGTTTGTTTGCGGATTCTTCTGGTATTATTTGTTATCTCACACAATCATTCCAAATAGAAATGAGTGCATGGAGGGAGAAACTAGGTTTTCCGTTTTTACCTCATATAGAAGTGGGAGTTAAACAGTTTAGCCCAATCATTTCGTAGGTAGCTGATTATTTTTATAAATCCAATCCAAAGATGATTGTAAACTTTGAATGTGATACCTGCGAGACAGCTGTGTGCTTACAGTATCGGCCTGAGCCCTGGGGAGCCCCTTGCGCCGACACCGTTAAATTTCATTTCCCGATAGACAACCAACATAAGATTAGGATTCAATCCACCGAAAACGGTGATCACAGGTTGCAACAGTCACCAGTGCTTTTCTAACACGGGATTGAGAAGGAGATAATATTGATCTGGAAATAAATTTAGTTTGATCGGTTTCAGAGAATGAAATCCATTGGACTATAAAAGAGAAAAGCGGCTGAAGAATTGGACCTTGTTATACATATTGCATACAACGTAACATAACAGAAAGCAACCCAACTTTTTATCTTTCTCATTGTGAAAGCCAATATGATGTAAGGTAAACCTATATCTATAAGCTAACAATAATATTACCTGGCGAGAAAAATAAAAAGAGCCCTACATATATATTTAAGTAATGCTATTGCTATGGTATCAGATATAAAGCAAAAGTAGCCTCGTGCGTTTGTAAACCAAAATTGAGCAGGATGAAAAAAAGAGCATAAAACCAATACAGTAGCATTTGTTCCATGTATGAAGAAAATCTGCACATACGGTACCTTCTTGACAGTGAAAAGGATATCACTTGGGTCGTTCTTCCCTTCTGAACAGGTGACTATTTGTTATTAGGCTGCATGTGGGCAATTCAAAGTCTGCGCATTACAGACCTTTTTTGCAAATCAAACTGAACTCCCCCGTCGGACACAGTGGTAAACTCAGTTACCGAGCTCGAACCCGCGACGAAGTTCTCTGCGGATATCAGGGCGAACACTCTAATACCACAGCCACCGATAAGAAAGAGAACATTACAAATAATAATAATAATAATAATAATAATAATAATAATAATAATAATAATAATAATAATAATAATAATAATAATAATAATAATAATACTTACTTACTTACTTACTTACTTACTTACTTACTGCCCTTTTTGCCGTGGGCAATTAGGGCAGCAACAAACTCCTTCCATTGCTCACGGTCCTGAGCCAGCATCCTCAAGGTGCCCCATGACTGTCCCATGGCTGCTGCCTCTGCCTCCACTGTCCTTCTCCAGGTGGTTTTCGGTCGTCCGCGTTTCCTGTGTCCCTCTGGCCTCCATTGAACGGCTACTCGAGGGATGGCATATTGTTCCTTGCGGAGTACGTGACCTATCCACCTCCATCTCCTCCGGATAATGATAGTCTCCATTGTCTCTTGTTGGCACTGTTCTAATAGGTCTTCATTTGATATGTATCTAGGCCAGAAGATCCGTGCAATTTTCCTGAGACTTTTGGTGTGGAAGGAAGATAACTTGCAAAGGTCGCTTTCTATCATGCGCCAGCATTCTGACCCATAGAGCAAGGTGAAAAGAACACAGCTTCCATATAACTTTAATTTTGTGTTCAGTTTGTACTGCTGTGATTTCCAAACTGGATTTAACATTCTGAAGGCATTTCTGGCTATACCTAATCTTTCTATAATATCTTTATTAGCTCCTCCGTCCGCTGTAACATTACTACCCAAATATTTAAATTGATCAGTGAATGGTAGGAGAGTTTCGTCCACTCTGACTGGCCTAGGATTTGGAATATTTAAAACCATCATTTCTGTTTTTTTCTTGCTAATTTTCAAACCAACCTGTTTTGCATTTGTGTTTAATTCGTTGGTTTTTTCTTGGATGTGGGTGTGGGTATGGGAGAGAAGGGCTAGGTCATCAGCAAAATCCAAGTCCTCAAGGTTCGTAAAAAGGTTCCATCTTATTCCTCTGTTCTTATCTCCAGTTGTTTGCCTCATAATCCAATCAATAGCGAGATTAAATAAGAGTGCTGACATTACACAGCCTTGCCTTACTCCAGATAAGACTTGAAAGTTGTTTTGACTATTTCCTACCCTGCAAGTGAAGTTGTTGTAAAAACACTGGATAATAGAGACTATTTCTAATGGGATTCCATAATACCTTAAGATTTTCCAAAGGCTGTTCCTATGAATGCTGTCAAATGCTTTTTCAAAATCCACGAAGTTGATGTATAGTTCTCTCTGCCATTCAGTGCATTGTTCAATTATGTTTCTTAGTGTAAAAATATGATCAATACATCCTCTTCCTTGCCTGAAGCCTGCTTGTTCTTCTCTAAGTTTGCCATCCACAGCGCTGCTTATGCGATTAATAACAATTTTAGCGAGAACTTTGCTTGGTATAGATAGCAGTGTTATTCCACGCCAGTTATTGCAATCACTTCATGTACCTTTCTTAGGGATTTTAATTATTACACCTTCATTTCAGTCCTCTGGTATTTCCTTCTTATTCCATGCTGTGGTCAATAATGGGAGTAAGATTTCTGCAGCCAATGGCGGATCAGACTTAAAAAGCTCGGCATTCAGAAAATCAGGTCCAGGGGCTTTATTGTTTCTTAGGGACTTAATGGCTCTTATGATTTCCTCTTTTGTCGGGGGTGTTGTTGCCACGTCAAGGTCCTTTTCTGCCTCTTGGATATCCGGTTCAGTTTCGGGTGCTGGTCGGTTCAGGACCTCATTGAAGTGCTCAGTCCATCTCGCTTCCTGTGCGGTTTCTGATGTCAGTAGTTGGCCTTCCTTGTTTTTAATTGGAGCTGTTGTGATACTTCTAAGTTTCCCACACACCTGTTTTGTGATTTTATAGAGGTTCTCTGGTCTCCTTTATATGCAGCCTCTTCTGCTTGTGTTGCCATGTCCTCCAGGTGCTTTCGTTTGTCATGTCTGATTATCTGTTTAACGGCACGATCAGCTTCTCTGTATGCTTGCTGCTGTTGAGTTTTAATTCTTTCCGATTTTGTGCTAAGAACTTTCTTTTTAATATCTTTTCTCTCTTCTATCTTTTGCCAAGCTTCTTGAGATATCCAGTCTTTGTGTCTCTCATTTCTATGCCCTAAAATTGTTCTGCCAGCTTCTTGATATGTAGTTTTTACCTGGTTCCATAGATGGTTGGTATCTTCCATTTCTTGTTGTGTATTGTTCTCTTGATCTGATAAGGCCTGAAACCTATTTCTAATTTGTATTATGAATGATCTTTTAACATCAGGATCTTTTAGTTTGTTGACATCTAACCTTCTATGATCTGCATGCCTTTGATCTGTTCTTCTAAGTTTAAGCCGTATGTTGGCTATTATAAGCAGGTGGTCGCTACCGACATCTGCCCCTCTCTTCACTCGGACATCCAGTAGGGAACCTCTCCAAATGCCGTTAATTGCTATGTGATCAATTTGGTTTTTATCCCGTCCGTTGGGGGAGTACCACGTGAGTCTATGAATTGCTGGATGGTTGAAGAGCGTTCCTCCGATTACTAAATCATTACTGGCGCAAAACTCCACCAGCCTTTCCCCATTGTTGTTAATGTTTCCACATCCGAATTTTCCCATAGTTCTTTCAGCCCCATTGTTATCGTCTCCTACTTTTGCATTAAGGTCTCCCATCAGGGTAATAACGTCATGACGTGGGATTTCGTTAAGTTCTGCCTGTAGCTGTTCATAGAAAAGGTCTTTGTCTTCCTCTTCGTGATCATTTGTTGGAGCATAGCATTGTAGTATACTTAAGTTGTTATGTCTACCTCTGAGTCTGATTCTGATGAGTCTACTGTTAACCGGTTTCCATTCCATTAATGATTTCTCTAGGCCTTTCTTAAGAACAATTGCAACACCTTCAGTATGTATGTTATCATCTCTCCCTGAGTGTAGAACTGTTTCTCCTGTGTTTGTTCTTAGTCTACCAGTCCCTGTCAATCTGCTCTCACTAACACCTAAGATATGCAAGTTATATCTGTTCATTTCTGATATTACCTGGGCAAGTTTACCTGTTTCAAACATTGTCCTCACATTCCAGAATCCTATCCTGGTCTTAGTTTTTACATTCAAGACTTCCTTTGTCTTGTCAGTGGCTTCCTTTCGGCTTTCACCACTGCCATTCATATAAGCGCCCTGAGGGCCCTCAGAAAGCCTCTTCCGCGAGTTATAAAGGTTGTTTGTTGCTGTTTCTGTAACAATAGCATTTTTACAAGATAGAGTTGTTAGTCCTATGCTAAACCTACAAGTAGGGGGGTGGATCGTATCTAGTCTGGCCTCTATCCTTTGACCTGTCCGGCTTGGGTGGCCCTACCGAGAGCACAAGGCTCTCGCAGGCATAGCTCTCAGGGTTATCAAGGCACGCAAGCTCGCTCACCTCGTCAAGGTAACGATCCGTGAGGAGAATAATAATAATAATAATAATAATAATAATAATAATAATAATAATAATAATAATAATAATAATAATAATAAGAAGAAGAAGAAGAAGAAGAAGAAGAAGAAGAAAACCTTGGCCATTTGACTACGAGGATTTGTTATGAAATAGTTACGGCGATCGCAAGTTATGTAATGTTGGCTGTCGTGTACACTGAAAGATGCCCAAATAAAATGATGAAATGATTATGTTTGCTATAGAAATGTTTAAACTCATTTGTAGTCCGTAAGTGGACTTTGCCTCTAAGAACAAACCACAATGACGCAATACAATTATCACATTTTACATCCGATCAATAGTCTAATCAGGAGTGTCCCATAGGTTATCTTTGACCGGTTAGGCCAATTGTTGGTGAAATCTATTAGATAAAATGACACCAAAATAGTAAAAATTAAATTGTCGAGATTAAATGTACTTACAAAATTTATTATTGTAATTTATACATATTTTCATGAATTTATGCTTATTTAATAAATGTGTTTGCTTAAAAAAAAAACATAAAAAAATTTAAAATCTATTCTGACTTTGAGACTGCCAAAAAAGCAGACTAAGACGTCTCTATGACCTCGTCTAACCTACCGATATTTGGTCCTTTTCAGTGTCTCATCACGATTTAGGAAACGTGTGTGGGATAAAAGTGCATAGATGAGTTCTAGATTTAGGTCCATCTCATCTAGATTAGATCCGGGTCTAGGCTTTAGAAAATAAAATTTCTATATGCTACGGATGTTCTGCATTTAGATCTTGATCCAGATTAGATAAAGATTGTTTTCGTAATTCCAGTGTTCCCAGTACCAAGAGGACCTAGAAATCTAAACTAGATCTTGAGCTAATTCAAGTTTAAATCTAGATCTAGATATAGCTCTAGATCAAGTGGATGTAAGCAACACATTTTCTTTTTTTTCAGAAATGTAAATCTAAATCGAGATTGGTAAAATCTATTCTATGATCCAGAGAGATTTAGGCAAATTTTTAGTGTCCGAACCAATTTGCAGGAACTCATTTCTTCAAGATGTAAATCTATATCAAGGTTACTTTCTAGGCGATTGCTACCACCTGTGCTGTAAACCTGGACCTGAAATAGAACACTAGATTTTCCAGATCTACTACAATAATGCTGCTAGTACTACTAGATCTAGATCTAGATGTATTTTATACTAAACCTGACTATCTACCACAAAGAGCACCACTGGTGAACGTGCTAGTATATAATAGACCTAGATTTTAGATCTACCTCATTTCATAGCCAAAAAAAATATAAAATTCCAGATTATTACAAATCACTGCACTTCTCTTTTAAGTAGCGAGAGAACAAAAAAACTTATTTTAAGATTTAACTTTGCTTGATTTCAGATACAATTTTCAGAAATGAGTTTCATGTTTGTTCTCAGTATACCAAACATCATAAGATAGATGTATTCTACTAGTTCTAGATCTTTATTTTTAATAGTAATAGGTGAGATGGATCTTATTCAAAATGTAACAATGAAACTGTCTGGTGTAGAAAATAGGGATGAGAATTTTATTTTGCTATTGGTCCAACACCAATGGGGGCTATATTCTATATCAAATATATGTCTTTTAAAACATGCTGATTTTCTGATGCAGATTAAATTTTTGGTCTGCAGGCGAATTTGAAGCTCAATTTTGTTTTAAACTTATAACATGGTATTTATAAATTAAATTCTGACGTTGAACTTTTTATGGAATATTAGCCAAAAATGCAAGAACTTAAAAAAAAAATTATTCCACAGCTTTGCACATACTGCTTATAAAAGACTGAATTTCTCTACCAGAAAGAACATGAGAATCTGGACATCAGAACACACCTTTGAGTAAGATTTTAAATGAATGTGATAGACAAATTTTAATAAGTTACTTGTCAACAGTGACCAAAAAGTTAACTTTGTTGTGGTTTTTTTTTTAATTCTAATCTCTCTGCTGTTTAACTTTAAAGACATTGTAAACTAGACTCAATGTATAGTGAGCTTTATTTTTTGTACTCACCTCATCTTGATCTCACCCTAGTTAAGCAATTTACTGTCTGTTTGAGAGAAGAACACTTTAATTACATTGAGTAAAGTGAGTATTTTCAAGCACTTTTTTGATGTCTGCGAATGATTTATGAACACTGAATGTATGCTGGAACATTGGAAACCATTGAATTTTTTGCAGATCACATGTTGTTCATATCTATGATAGCACATGTAGTCTATTAAGAGTTATGGGACATAAGATTGTCCAAATCCAAAAGTTAAACCTGATGGTGTGTCTTGGGAAAGGTGTTTTACATAATTTTTCATCACATGATAGTTCTTGTTCGCAAGTCATGTGAATGAGTTTAATGCTACTGAAACAGGGATAATCTCTGCTCTCATGGTCTTCTAGGCCTCTATCTAAATTTTATGCATATCCCCACCCCCCTTTTATATTTTTAATATAGTAATTGTATTGTTATTGTCTTGCAGATTTTTTTCTATATCCTTAGAGATCATCCAGCCCTTGTTGTAACCTGTTTGTAATTTGTTAAGGAATCTCACAGGCTGAGGGAAAGGGAAATGTAACAAATATAGTAATTTTCAACATTTTTCAGAATTTGATATTTGATATTGCAGGCACAGCTGGGACACTGTTGTGACAGCTGCATGGAGGAAATATCCTAATCCTTTAAATCCATCAGTAGTTGGGCTTGATGTGCTAGACAGGAGTATTGATGCTGAGGGAAAACTCAAATCTCACAGACTTATGTCAACTTCTTGGGGCATGCCAGGCTGGGTAGCAAAGGTAGGTGTTATTAAGCTCAGGACTTGCAAAGGTCATCTCTTGACGGCATCTCAGTCCAAATCATTGCAAAATTAGGGGAGATCAACAGAGTCAACATTGCTATGCTAATTATTTTGAATATTGTTGGTCTTAACAATGTTCTCTGCTTTAATTTTTTTAATGCAAAATTAACTTATTATTCAAAACTTATCTTCTCCTTTGTTTTGAATTTCTATAGAGTGCTCAAGTGATTAACTTCTTGAAAGCACCTGTGATTACATCTAGATTGTCCTTTATTTAAGTCCTCTAAGTTTCCCTGAAAGTATCACTGCACAGAAACAATACAGTTGTCAGACTAAAATCCCTGATATGGAAAATGGCTTAACACTATTCGTGCCAAGTAAATTCACCATTGCCCTAATAAATTTTGAGTTTTTTAGATCTAGAGGGATGCATCCCAAAAACAGACATATCTCCATCAATTTTTAACATTTTTCATTCTGTTTCAAATTAATTAACATGGAATGTTTTCTCTAGCTTTTAAAGAGGTAAGGAGTGTAAAATCAAGTAAAACATTTTTTGAAGGTGTTGGAAAAACAAATACAAAGTAAAGAAATTGTATTTTTTAACACGAGGATTCCCCGTTTGTTAGGAAAAAGGTTGATTGAAGAGATGTCCCTTCTTTCTATTTATTAGGGAGATCAGTGCATCATTTTTTTATCCAGTATTTTTAGCACTTAAATAGTGTGCGGGCAGGGATTTAGCCTTAAAAAAAATTATAATTTATTATGTGTAGTTTGTCTCTACTTAAGACTCTCATTTAGAGGATTTTTGTTTCACATTTTTTTTTTTTTTTTACCCCCACTCCCCTCATAAAAAAAGTAAATAAATAAATACAAGTACTTGTAATATATTAATGCAAGCATAGTTGATTTCCAAAGCAACAGTAGTCAGTCATAATTAAGTATATTGCTCACTTTCTGGTCCTAATTATTATCAGGAAGGGGGGGGGGAGAAAGTAATTTTCTCTTATTGCTTTGGGTAGGAAAAGTTGTAACTGGAAAAAGTCTTCTGAATTATATTTCAAACATAGTAACGGTTATAAACACAATTGTGTAATGCGCATGTTTTTTACTTCATCTGTAATAATCATATTAAATTCGTCTTGGTTTCAGCTCATTGGTATGCAAGAAACAGCATTTGCAAGTGAACATTCTGTAGTGGATCCAAAGAACAAAATCTTCACCTTAAATTCTAGAAATGTAAGAACTCCACCTTTTTTTTTTTTTTTATTATTTCAAAAGGAATGGAAAATCCTTTGAAATAATCTGAAAACACATAGCTACTCACTTTTTTTTATCTTCCCAGATTTTGCTCTTGAAAAGTCATTCTTTGAAGCCCTTTTTCGATTTATTTATTTTTTGTAAAAGATGGGGATGGGAGCATAGTGGAAGGGTGTTGTTCTTTCTCTGCCTATATTTATTTATGAGTCCTGAAGAAAATTTCTTGTGTTTCTATTTTAGCTCATTTTTATCTTCATATTTTGTTTATCTTGATTTTATTTGCTAGAACCTGAACCAGACTCTCTACCTTTCTATTAAAATAAACGGATGTGCCGACTTCAACATAATTGTGAAAACATCTGTGTTGATTGTACTTTTATTTTTCAGATCTTTATCTGTGTTATAAAATCAAATGGTTGTGTTGCTGTTACAGACTAATGTACCATCGGTCAAAATATGATCAAATATTTGTAATCCCGCCCACTTGATTGCTCAAAGCTAATGGTACATAGCATGATCCCTTTTCGCATCACAGAGATACATGTACATCCCAACCCTGTAGAGATGGTAGGCCTACATCCTTACGTAGGGAGTACACAGATTGTCCAATGGCCTATGAATATGATGCAATGACAACCATGGTTGGATAATTGGCTGGGTGTTTCTGTTCTCTTTTTTTTTTTCTTTGATTTGTTTTCACTCCACATGTTGACACACTCACACTTTAGATCTACAAAATCAGCTGACTGAGGGCATTCTCTTCAGTTGTATCTTCACATCTATACATCAAGCTGTAAAATTCAGACCCAGCAAAATTAATTCTAAATTCCATTCTTTAAGAAAAAAAATTACCAAAAATCCCCCAGCAAAACAAAAAAGCAACAGCAACTCCGCTCCCCACCCCCCCCCCCAAAAAAAAAAGGGAAGAAAAAGAAAAACAGTATAGCATCAAGTCCATGACCCACAAGTCACGTCAGGATGTCCCATTTGGACTTAACTTCATTGATTAATGTTGAATACAATCAAATCCCTTGATTTTATCCTACGGTTGTATTGATATTTTCATAAACCCCAAGCAAAGTTGACAGTAGTTTGTAAATTGGATCTTTTGAAATGGTCTTTGATTAGCAACCAAAGTCCACTGTGTAATTTAAAGGATTTCAAATGAGATTTATTCAGCGTATGTGTGCCTTGGATCTAAGCTATTTAATCTTTATTAAGTTGGATTTTTCTGGTATCAAATCCTATGCAAGTTGGTTTGATGTCTTTTCTTACTGCAATATCCAACTTAATCAGGCATTTTCATAACAGTATTAAATCATGTGATCTTTAATCTGATATGAGTGAATAAATTATTAAATATTTGTTGTTTTATTTTCAATAATTTTCTTTTTTCAGTTGACACTCTCTAATGTCCTGACAGTTAATGAGCAGCTGATCTATTCCCAACATCCAACAGATCCAAACAAGTGAGTACATAACATCAATTTTTCTATTTACTGCTTTTTAATTTGAAACATGAAAAACAATCTTGGTTTGATAAAAATTAACTCCCATGTTTACAAATAAGCAGTCTTGAAAAGTGGCAATTGCACTTCATTATAACCTGAGCTAAGTTCATGAAGCTACAAAAAAAAGTTAGAAAAAAAAGCAATCACACATTACTTTTGTGAAGTGTCTAAAAATTAGAGGCACTTTGGTAAGTAATAACATGCAATCATCAATTTTTTGTATAAATGTATAAAATAGGTACTAAAGATTGCCCTAGTGTGCTCAAAATGTTGCTAATTCGTATGAATGTGTGAAAGTATATGTTTTAGAATGTAATGTATCTTTTGTTTTGGGCAAGTTCAACACTGCAACTTCTTTTTTAAGATCATATATCTATAATAAGAGTAATAGATGTTTCGATGGTTGATGCAAGCTGTTCTTAATTATAGAAGCCCTTTTTAATGAGGTTAGGAATAACAATTTATGATGCTGATTATTATACTGTTTTGGAGGGTAAAGAATACAAAATCAAAAACTCATAAGCATGTTTTCTTTTTCCTTGTTCCAGAACTCTTCTAAAGCAGGAAGCAACAGTCACAGTCTCTGGCCTTCCTCTATGTAGTAAGCTTGAGAAAATGATGACAGATGCCATGACAAGCAATGCAAACAAGGTCTGTTTTGGGCTACATTCATATGAAGTTGCTATATATGGACATTTATTTTCTTTTGTAATAAGGTCATCTAATAATTGACAAGTCAAGGAAGGTCTATCATAGGTTGGCACCTCCCATATAAAAGAGCAACTCTCAAGTTGGCTGCCATCAGCTTTAATTATGTACATATTAAATTCATTATTATCATGGTATAGAACTCATGTTCTGTATAGAAAATGCCAAATGACAATAAAGAAATTAAATAAATCTGTTTCTGTTTAAATTGTTCACCTAACCCTTACAAAGCATCAATTCGTCTGGGTTTCTCTCATATGAAAACAGAACATCAACAAGATACTTTCTCTGATGTTAGGAAGCCTCTGAGCATATTTCCAAGTGTGAACTCCTCAGTTAAATTTCACCCTTTTTCTGGATTCAGGAAACAAATTCCTCAACCTCTCCCTGACTCTAAGATATACTTGAAAATAATTTGCAACAAGATGAGAAGTTAACTTCTTGTCAGACAAATTTTAAGTTTCATCAGATATTATTTTTTTATTTCTATTTTCATGATGGAAGGAGTTTTAAATTGAGCAGGAATAAACCTCTTTTTGTTGAAAAAAATATCTAGACTCTTCTTTTTAAGTATCTTGGTGGTTCATAAATCTGACATGACAGTGAAATAACTATATTTCAGAAACTTTTTACTTTTTATCTAAATGATGTGTATTGAAGCCAATTCCTCAACCTGTCCTTGACTCTAAGACAAAACCGAAAATAATTTGCAGCACAATTAGAAGTTAACTCCTTGTCAGACATATTTAAATTTCATCACAAATTCTGTTTTGATTTATATTTTCATGAAGGAGTTTTGAATTGAGCAGCTAGGAATAAACCTGTTTTAGATGAAAAAAAAAATCTAGACTCTTCTGATAAAGTATTTTGATGTTTCATAGATCTGACATGACAGTGGAATAACTATATTTCAGAAACTTTGATCTACATATGAGTAGTGTGGCCACAAAATGAGACATTTTGCAGCAGACAACTACTTGGGAAAATGCCATATTCCTTAAGGAGGCTTGAAATCCTCGCTATTTAAAGTGCTTTTACTTCTGAAACAATAGCAGTAAAAAATTTTGAAATTTTAGGCTTTCTTCTGGAAAACTCCGTTTGCCCATAAATTTCTCTGCCGTAAAACGTCTCATTTCATGGCGCTGCTACTCATATTTTTATTATATACTTTTAATGTGTTTTAACAACATACTATGTCTAGGCACTGTTTGCCCAGTTTCTCCTGAAAGGGTTTTAAATTAATCGAGAGCAACCTGAAGAATTGTTTTCTATGTGCAGAACACTTATAGAATTCTCATTCTTTTTCAACATTTGCAAAGCACCCCTATAGCAGATGAGTTTGATACCTAAGCAAGGGTCTTGATTCATGTATAATAGCCTAAATTGTGGGCTAAGCTTATAATTAAGGATGTCTTATTTGAGGTTATGATTTTCACTCTATCTATAACTATTGCATTGCATGTGGATGATAAAACCATATTTTAATCCATTGATTTCTAATAGACCAAGCAAATTATCTTTTTGGCAATCAGTTTGTACCTGTAATCTGGAGTGTCAATTTTACATATGGGGGGGGGGGGGTCAAGGACAGAGCCAAAATAGTTTGCAATGTCTTCTGTTTATGACATAATTGTTTAAGATTGTGCAAATTTTTCTCTTCAACTCCCCTCTATTCAATCTAGGGAAGGCAGGCTATGGAATTTGTCATTGACAAAGTCAAGAGAGAAGCAAGAGAACTTACAACAGAAGCGCATAAATGCATGGACAATGTTTTACCAAAGAACAGTTTATGATGTAAATCAAATAGGTCTTGCAATTCAAGTTAGATAAACATTTTGTATTTGTGTACAATCTAGTTTCAAATACTTAATGCCATTCCAGGAATGATTTTCAAGTTCCAGCAAAGAAGCACACCCACTTACATTCAAATATCTTTTTGCAATATGTGAGGGACTTTATTTTTATAGCATAAAATTATTCTCCATTTATTGCTTTTTCATTGTCATAGATGAAGTGAAAAGCTGTTAAAAACTGTATGTGAAATATTTAAGAGGTTCAGCCATTTTTCTTGCATGATCTGTTGTTTTTCAAGTGCAGGGAAATGTTTCATGAAGAGTCCCTGATTACAAACTTGCAAAGTAAAATTTGATATTCTTTTTTATTGTTTTCATTTTCAAGGTGACATTTTCAAATATTGGACTTGATTATTAGAACATCACCATTCAAAATCTAAAATTTTAAAGTGAAAGCTAATAAGCAGAGTTTGATAAACTTTAATGCTGGAAACCTTTTCTACTTGCTAAGCTCATTCCTTTAGAATTGATATTATGAAAGTAGTATCTCTATATTTATTGGGCTCATCCCTTGCAGCTTAGATCAAATCATTACCACAGAGATTGGATCTCTATTGACAATGCTATATGGGATCTTTTGCCTCATTTTATCCAATTTATCCATTAGCAATCTGTGATAGTCATTGCTACTGATGATCGAACATGTTGTCACTTTGTTGTATAATTTCTATGCTTCACCTGCCCTTCATGGGTTGTGCCTTCACACTCTTGTTTGCTCTTGTTGCAATTGCCAAGTCATATTTGGGTGAGTAAAGCACAAGTAATAAACAACTGTTTACGTGTAAGTCTTTTTAGAGTAGCCTAGAACAAAATCAAAACTGTTTTCAACAACATACAAACACTTTAGGAAAACATTTTTATAAGTTTATGCCATGAAATAAATTACTCTGATAGTTTGATTTTATGGCAAACCTATTAGGTAGTTGATTTTTATATCATTTTGCGTGCAGGAAATTGATGAAGATGGCGATCCCTCCTGTCAAGGACACTCTTCTTTCTTGGATTGTGTTTTGTCATGATTGATCTTTGCAAAGATACCTATAATGGGTTGCAATTGCCTTCTATAGAAGCAATGCTCATATAGAGCTCATCTGTCCAATGATTGCCCTACAAACCGGCCATCATCTTGGCCAGTTTGAGTAGTTCACCTTTAGTAACATCTTGTCATTTGTGTCACACTCATACTAATTCTAATTTCTAAAACAGGAAGAGTGACAGATGTACTAAATGTAACAAGAGACAGAGATGCGTTGGTCATGATCGATGCTGGCTTTTATTTTTTAAACTATTTTTAAGATGTAAAAGATTATACAAAATGATTTCTTGTCATAATTTTTTTTTCATTGTTTTGTATGTTGCTGGCATATGCTGTTTACAATAAATTGCTACCTGCTTCTATCTAACTTGTGGCAAAAAGATCAGCATATTTTTTACTTTCTGAACTCATTGCTGCAATAAGTTTTTGAAGTATAGCTTTATGCTATTTACAGTCTGCTGGATTTCTACCAAAGTCTGTTTCTTCTGCTGAGCTACCATCTGTACTGTTCCATCTTTAAAGCACATCTTTCACCATCAAGCATACTCTTAAGCATTGAATCGAAGCAGCTCAACCATGACATATCTGGATAGTCGACAAGTGCCTTGATTTCAATACTCTCAGCACTGACAAAAAGATGTCAGACTTTAAAGGAAATTACGTGAATTTCTTTTCCATATACAACCTTTTTTTTTTAGTGATTTTTTAGTTTGAAGAATGATACTTTACTGCTAAGATAGTTATAGAAATCAGAAAATTTTAAATGGTAGCTCATAGTGACAATGTGTGTACATCATTTCTTTTTGTAAAGATGTCAATAAATTGAACAAGTTCCTTTTTACAGATCTGCACCAGAATTGTCTAATTATAGTGTTTCAATGTTGAAGTCTTTCTTGTTTCTTCTATTGAAAGAAAAAGTTATCTTTGTCTTCTGCCCCATTTTACAGAAAAAAAAAGTTTGTGATGGCTTCAATGGCTCTTTGGTTTTATATTACATATCTATCATGAAACCTGTCAGATTTATTGTGGTTTAATTGAATTGATTTTTGGGACTTTTCTAAAATTCTTCTTGGTCTGATAGAGGCCATGAAATGCCTCAGATCACCCATCGTGAGCCAGATCAATTAATGGATTAATCTAGTTTTGCTTTTTTAACATTAGTTTGAGTTTGCTCTATTTTTATTTCATCTGTGTTTAGTGTAAAGCAGTGTGTTTGTAACAGTAAAATGTATCTTCTTCAGTAACTTTGCCTGACATTCAATAAAGATCTCCTTTTTCTAACTCTTGGAGTGTTCAGTTCATATTCATATTTAGTGTTTCATATATGAATAAATGTGCTTTATCAGCATAACATGACCCAACTCTTGCTTGGAAAACTTGCTGCTTCAGAACCCACTTTGTCCAAGACCCACCATTCACATAGAGGGGATGCTAGGCTTTGCACAAGATATATGTGCAACTGCAAGGCATTCTGCACTGTGTTTTTACATACCACACACACCCTCTATACCCGAGTTTTTCGTTTGGTTTTCCCACACACGCAGTGGGTCAATGCTGGACTCGTGAAATCTGACCACGGTGTGTGTGGTGGCTGTAAGAACATGTTCTTGAACTTTAAATCTAAGAACTCTTTTTAAAGCAATTAGTTTGAAAAAGATATGGGAAGCTTTAAAGCTTTAACGATTTGATAAAAAACAATCTATTAAGACAAGGAGGGAATCAAAGGGCACATATCCTCTGGCATAGTGAAAGAATCTCTCAATCAACACCTATATCTTTTTTCTTCCCCATATTTTCAGGTGGAAGAGGGGGTGGAAGGAAAGAGGCATCTGTGTTATATAGTTAATACAGTTTAATGCAGGAGAGAGACCTTTGCAAAGGTATTTTCTTAGTTCACCACACTCTGAGTTTGAGAACTGAACTTAATCATTGCCTCTTCTTGAGATAGGATGGAGCAAATTAGTGCATGTATTATCACTACTCTTGCCTGCTTCAGACGGGATATGCTAAGTTCTACTAGATTGTTTTTAACATCAGAGGGTGCACACAAAAATAAGAATAAAAATCTGCTTTACTCACCACCACTAAAATTAATTAGATTCCTTGATGGGGATTGCTGTATCAATACATTGTGCACCCATATATAATTGAAAAATCCTGTGCAACACTTTGTTATACAATGAACAATTGTTCACTACATCATTAATACTTGTATATGTATCCTCTAAGAGCATATATTATAACCCTATTCAATGGTTATGGTTACATGAATTTGCCACCAAGGGCATTAATGTCAATTACTGGTAAAGAACAAGATTTAGAAAAAGAAAGAGGTGGAGACAGACTAGAGAGAAAACTACCTACATCGGAGACTTTCTTTATTAAACATGTATTGCATTGCGGAATGCATTGCCATTCCTCAGTATCTTGTGGGAATGCTTTGCATTAATGGATGTTCTTGTAACAAAAAAAAAAATCCATATTGTTTTTACTCTTATTAAGATTTTCGATTCATATGCAAGGTTATAGAATATAAAATTAATTTTAGCATCTGAAATTTTCGGAGAAATCTAGAGATTTGTAGTTGCATTTAACTTGCACTTATCCATACTTCACTTCCCTTATCACAAACTTAATGGTAAACAAATTTGCGCAAAATAATTCAGCTTCAAACATGTTCATTCTCTAAGTAACCAATACTGATCCCAACTCAGTTGATATGAAAGCAGACAGTGAGCCATAGCCATAGCCAGCTATCATTTCATCTTTGATATGCAGAAGATGGTACAAACAATATGTTAAGTGAGGTGTAGATAAGAGATAGTGCACACTTATATGATGCAAAGAATTTAAAGTTTATTGTATCATCTTGTCTACCACTTAACAAGTGGCTAAGTTTAAAACTTTCTTCCAAGTGAGGAATACTGTAAAAAAAATTTAAACTGCTTTATTTTAATCTAAAAATCAATGTTATACTGAGAGATTTGTAGAATGTCTGTTCTCCCCTTTTTTTTTTTTTGAATTACTCCATCTCTAGAGATATCAGTATTAAAGGCCTACGGAGTGATTGTAAAATATTGATGATATTAAAAAGAGACTAGAGACGGAGAAAAGAAATATACTGAGATTGAAAGATGGAGGGGGAAGAGTTAAAAAACATGTAAACTGCACTTAACTCAAGCATAATAGTGCTAATTAGTCATAAATCACGTAAAAATATGTGTATACAAATACCAAGTTAGAATCATCTGGCAAGCTTTCCCCAAACTTGACACCAGTGAAATGATTTTATTATCATACAAGGTTTGCTCTCACATTTCTTTGTCTAAATCTAACAGATAAAAGGCACACAAGTTGGTTTGAATTTCTTTTTTTTATTGACTGGAAGTTACTAGCGAGTATGCAGAGGTTGTTATGGTATGCAAAGCTCTGAGCAATGAAATAAGTCAGAATTTTCAAAAAGAAAGAAATTAAATGAATCATGAATTTGAAGCAAAACCCTTTTTCAACGTCATCTCATAGAAGAAAAAAAAAGCATTTTTCTTGGAGAGTAATTTGTAAAATATGACAAAAAAACAAAACAAAAACAAAAACCCAACAAAACAATCCAGATCATTTTTTAAAAAATCTATTCACAGGCCTAATGAGAGAAGTTGATGTTTGAAAAGGTAACAAAAACATACAAATAAACATATCTTTGATACTCATCATACAAATAAACATATCTTTGATACTCATCACTTTTTTCATTTTCTTTTTTCTTTTTTGCTACAGACATTCTGCTAATGCAAAGTTAAATGGGATGTAGGCATAACTTTCTTCTGAGAAAAAAATACTAGGAAAAAAATGGTTATTAGAAATTGAATCCCTGTTTTTTTTTTAGTGTATATCCCATACTGCAGCTGATAAAGGAAAAAAAATGCAGATAAGGTAAAGGTATTGTTCTTCCAGTATAAAAACATTGGCCTAAAGATATTGCAAGAGAGCACACAACACAAAGTGTTTTACTAAGTAACACAAGATGACTTTTTTTTCACTTTTGTACAGATAAAATACTTATTTGAATATGACTAATGAAGAGAATTTAGGGGATGTTGAACAATAAAGAACTACACACAAATAAACCATGTATAACTTTATTAAGCTCAGATGTATATAAAACAGTAAGATGCTTGGGGTTTAGTTAACACACCACAGTCAACCATGCATTTGAAAAAAAGAAAACCTAAGTGCATACACAGTACAGTCACATATCTAAATTACAGGCAGTTAAACAGTATATTTAATACACATATATATTCAGGCTATCAATACAATCATTTTAAAAAATTTAAAAAACTTTTCTGCCATTGGGGATGATGAACAAAACTGGCCAAGAGGGTATTAAGCTGTTATTGACAACTGAAAGTGGAATGAGAAAAATAAAAAAGTTGATTTTGCAAACTACTTTGTAAGAAGAATAAAATACTTGATGATGGTTTTTTTTAGAATAGAACAAATGTCTAGAGACCAATCCTAAAAATATATTGCTTTATCAAAAAATACATGAAATATTACATTTTAATACAGAACACCGAGTCCAAATCTACAGTCTTGCTTTTATCTGTCTTGTTTTGTTTTTTTTTTAAATCTATACTTAACAAAAATTAACTGATTTAAATTACATTTAAGGAGATATTGCAACTTGCATGCATTCTGCTTCTTATAATTCACAAGTGTTTATGAGCTTAACTTCATACATTCTAATTCATTAAAAAAGTATAATAGTCGATTTTTCACAAACTGATCTGTTGTCAACGGAGAAAGTAAATGGAAAAAATATTTTGCTCAAAAAATGAGAGAAGCCAGTAATAAAGCATTGATGAAAAATATTGCATTTGTAAAACAGAATGAAATAAAAGCAGATAATGTCAAGTATGAATATCAACTTAGGAGAGAAAGAAAAAGCATAAAAAGCCAAAGAGTACAATATGACACACTTCATGCCCGAGATTCTCCATTTTTCCAAGAATGGATTTTTAAGAATATAGGCAGATCAATAAGGAAAACTAATAAGAACAGATCTTGTTATACAAATGGTCAAACAATCAAAATTTACAAATAACTGCTGGAAGTTTAGCACCGTTCTAATCGCACCATTAAGAGAGGATGTGTTATATAGTATGTATGGTACATTAAAACAAATAATTATGAGAGGGAGGCCTTATGAGAGCCAACTCATTTAGACCTAACATAGAATTCTCAATTTTTATTTTCTTTCCTTCTCCATTACCAACTTTAAGTTAAAACTCTATGAAAAATATACTTTGAAAATTTTTTAAATTCAACTTTTAACTTTTTTCACTTTTTTGCATGGCCCGAAACATTTTCATAAAAGTTGCAGTTTGTTTTTTCTGTCTCTGGGTTTAATTCCCCTTTCATTGAGAATAAGTAGTGTTAGCTTTAAAGAGCACATTATCATAGTATCAACTTAATAAACACCATAATTTACCACTAAATAAAAATCCATTCTGCGATTACTTCTCTCTCATGAAAACATTTACTGATAACATTTTGTTTGTTTACAAGAATAATTATACACTATTAAATAAATCAAGCAGCACTTAGCATAGAGATTGAAATAAAAACAGAAAAGGGCTTTGGTTATAAAAAATGTGTCTTTGACAAAACCATGATTAAGACTAGGTTCACCATTAAGAAGAGTAAAATTTTGTAATCAACATATGAAGTTAAAATATAAAAAATATCAAAAAACCAGGGTCATTCTTATAAATATGAAACAAAAATTGTATCATAAATAGTGAATAAAGAGGTAGATGACCAAAAAAAAAAAATTTAAAATTAATTTAGACTTTGTCAGTTGCTTCTCCTCTTCAAAAATTTTGTAAATAATTTGTTTGCTTAAAAAAAAAAAAAAAATCATTGGCGAATATTGATAAATATATAGTCTATCCATACTTAGCAGTAGGTTGTAAATGCTGTACAAGTTTTGAGTCACTACAAAAAAAAAAAAAAAATGAAAGAATTTAAAAGAAAAAATAATTCATATAAATTCTGAACAGATTTTTACACATAAAATTTCAAGACATCACATAAACAAATATGAATATTGCAAGCTGTGGAGTCAAAGGAAAAAAATCTTATAAGAAGGTAATTAACACCAACAAAATTGTAAACCTCAATTATGCTACTGATGATATAACCATATTAAAACAAAATAGCACCAAATTAAGAAACCAGTGTAAAAATCTTTGCTCAAACATAAAATTAGTAAATGTGAAATACAGTGCCCTCCACTTAATTCAATGTCTCATAAGTTGACATTCTTCTTACATCGACGTAACTAAAAAGTCTCGAATAAATTCTTTTTATCAGTACTAATAAATTTTCCTGCAAATCAACATTTTGGTCCACTAATTTCTCTTAATTCGACAGAATTTCCAATATGTTTCGGTATCTAAATTCTCAAAAATGTCATTAAATTTTTAGCCTAGCCTCATGAATTCAATCTAAAGATCTGTAGTGCGTGGAACAGTGCAACTCTTTGTGTGAGAAGAAATGGGAGGGTGTTGGATGCGCAGAATAACCATAGAGAGACGAGTACATTTCTGTGTGCGTGAGAGAGAGATAGGGAGGGAGGGGCTGGCATCTCGGGCCTCGAGCCCAATGCTAGCACTGCACATTCTTGCCCACACAGCGTTTGGGATTAGGGGAAAGGAGGGGTGTGCTATCGTTCTAGATCTAGTTAGGGGATGGGTTTTATTACTACATGTATAGCATAAAAAGTGAGACTAAACTGAGTCCTCTTTACGTCCCTTCATTGCAGTGCTATAAGCAGGCCTAAAAAGTTATTATTGAGATTTTAAATTTATAAACTTTAATATTTATTATCTCCTAATTCAACTTTCTCTTAATTCGACGCAATTTTATTGGTCCTTGTAATGTCGATTTATCAGGTGTGCACTGTAACTACAAATTTTCAAGCTTTTATTTATTTATACTGCTTAACTTTCAATCTTTGATATCAATACCATGATTCAATAATTTAAAAAGGTCTGGATAATAATAACTTATACTTAAATAGAAAAATTCTTTTCAAATTTTATGTATTGGGTAAGATGAAATGACATCATCACAATGAATATTTGATTAACACATTCAAACTTGCTTTTGTTTGGTGAAAACTAACTTCTCACTTCATTAAAAAAGGTCTTAAATTCAGTAGTATATATTGCAATCACTGCTGCAACAACAAGAGCAAAAAAATGAGATTTAACAAATGAAATAGATTTTTAAAAACAAGCTGTGATGTCAACAGTTGACTTACACATAGAGTAAAACAAAGCAAAGTGACTGACCCAAATAAAGTTTAGAATTATGGCATCAAAACTTAGGATAATGACTAGTTAAAATTTTTCATCACGAAAATTTTTTCATATCATTTAAATCAAAAGACATTGGAAAGTTGTAAAAAAAAATATTTATAGGTATATGAAAACACAAGGAACTAATTTAAAATCAACAAAATAAAATTAGAAAAGGCATAGAATGGACTTCATATGAGATCTGTAAAGTAAAATATAACCAGTATGGCCTCAGAAAAAAAAATGCTGTTTTCCAACAGGAAACATAAACGATTTCTTACAGAGAATTTTTTGGGACTAAAAATTGACAGAAAGAAATGATGAAAAAAGGAGGCAATTTCTGTAAAATAAGAAAAAATTAATATGATGAATCGATCATTTTATACCAACACTATAAATCTTACATAGAACTACTATAAGAAAAAGTTAAGATAGCATAATTAACATATCATTCTGCCATTGTTCACTTTTGGTTTGGGAGAAAGACTTGTAGTCTTATTGCTTGATTGAAAATGAGGGCACAAATACTTTGTGAAGGTGTTTGATTTAATAAAGAGAAACTATTTGCTTCTGTTTTCAACTGATCGTTTTGACACATTCTATGCAAAGCATGCTATGCATATTTAGTTTATTACACCCATAGAACAAAAAAAACAAAAAACGAAAGTTTAGTATAAATACAGTGCTTTAGTCTTCCAGAAGTGACAAAATACTTGAAAACCAAAAGAAAAAATAAAGAAGGAAAAACACCCAAATATTTTTATGCAGATTATTTACAATAATGGTGTTATAGTGCACCACATTTTTAGCTTTTTAGTTTAAATTGCTCCTAGATACAGTAAATTTCTATTGCTATCAACAATAGACTACTTGGATATATGACTTACATGGCAGTAATGGAATACAAACATAAATCTGCTGAGGGCAATGTGTTAATAACCATACATTTAGATCATACACATGCAAACATGATTGATTTAAATAGTGCCTCCGGTTTGTTTCAACACAAAGCATACACATTAGTAGGAGATGCAAAGTTCCTTTTGCTGTATGAGTAATTATTCCCACATGTTTTGTTTAATTTAAGCAATGACTGCTTTTCAGGACCATAAAAGCTTCAGGTTAAGTCATATGAAACTGTCATTTCTTGTTTCCAAGCAAACAAAAAAAATATGAGTATAACTCTCTCGTATCAAAAATCAAAAGATGATTACTTAACAAAAAGTGAGTTTAAATCTTTTTTAAATTTATAAAAGAGAGCAGTGCAACCTTAAATTGACCTGCAAAAACTAAAGTATTAGTAAGTAGCTAATCAAGGAAACCTTTAAGTGCCATTGTAATCCAATGTATGTTTACCATTTTTTTTTTCTAACCATTAAACACTCGATTTTACAGCTGTATACTTGCTATACAAAACCATTTTATGTTCGTATTAAAGATGGCTGATTTTAGATTGTACATAATATACTTTACAGATAGATTCTACTTTCAATTTCAAATAAAATAGCTAATATCTAAATCTCTCAGTACTGGGTGCGGGTCTCATAAGTAGTGGTAGTAGTTGTAGTGGTGACAGCTGGCCCTCCCTGACCACCAGGTTGGTGGAAAGTCTTCCATGCACGGTACATGAAGTAAGTATCAAGGATGTACAACACCAGGGCTGCAAATGTGAAGAACTAAAGAGAGAAAGAAGTACACAAATTATTTGAATTAAAACTTTAGTTATTCAGCTTCTATGAGTTTTTTTTGTTTTTTTTTACATGACATACATAGATTTGATATGGATGGAATAAAGATGAGGAATAGGAGAGAAGGACTGAGAGAGAAAAAGACAGGAAGGAGAGGGGAGAGGGTGGGAGAAGTACTTAAGATATTACAGGGAGAGGGAGGGGGGGGGGGAGAGAGAGAGAGAGAGAGAGAGAGAGAGAGAGAGAGAGAGAGAGAGACAGAGAGAGAGACAGAGAGAGAGAGAGACAGAGAGAGAGAGAGAGAGAGAGAGAGAGAGAGGGGCAGGCCTATTTCTTTGTTTGACCGATATGGTAGAAGAACGACTTAGCCATGTGTGGCCAAAAAGAAGTCCACAAATTATAATATCCACTTTGCAACTTAATTTCTTTGTTTCATTTTTTTAAATTCTCTTTAATGTATGGGATAGTTTCATATAATTTGCTACTTCAGCATTCTAATGTTCTTGCCAGATGCAAGTAACATAAGTATTGATTCTAGCATTTAGATCAGACCAACTTAAATGATGGGCTATATCCCTTGTCAAGACTACCTTTGCGAGCTTATCTACACTCTCACTGGCATAAATGCCCTCATATGGGAGAATCCAGGCAATAAAAATTTGAACTTCTCATGGCAATATTTATATCTTATACAAATTGTAAAACATTTGATATTTTCTTTGTTTGAAGTTTTTGTTTAGTGAAAATTTTGCTGTATATACGCTTTCTATGTAGTTTATGAACTTTGTGGTGTTATAATATTATTTGTAATGAGTGTAAATTTTTAACATCAAGAGGTATGCAATCCAGAGCAGCTGTTTCTCCAATTCATACACCAGGACTCATCTGCTTTATTAGTCAAGAAATTGTCTGCTGCCACTATCTGCTTGAACAAAAATATATAAAAAAATCGTTGAGCCGTAAATGGGCCTTTTCCCTTTTCACACTGCTTGCACTTACCGCTGTGGCTCCAATGGCTGAGTGCAGTGGTGCCCTGAAGGCTGCTACAATGGCAGCAATGCCCCAAAACAGATCATACACGCAGTAGTAGATAAACTCCTGGAAAAATTGTAGGAAACATTGTTTAAGTTTTAGAAGAGTGAATACAACAAAAGAATTTTATTAAATGTATATTTTGACCTTATCAGTTCAACAGATAATCAAAAGTTTAGAATAAGCCTAAAGTGAAATAAAAAGGTTTATTCTGTTCAAATTTATATTTGATAGGACAATCTTTCATGAAATTCATGTCCAGGAATGGTTGAATTTCCAAGTCTTCATGACAAGAAGTCACATGAAGTTTATATTCAAACAATAAAATTATAGTGGCATTCAAGATAAGATTCAATGTGAAAAAAAAACAACACAATTGGAAAACTGGTTCGTTCCTCAATATATATCTTCTCATTTTAGAATTATATCTCTTTAAAACCTCCACTGCTTAACTCTCTTACCTATCTTTTACTTTCTATATTTTCCATATTATTTCTTTCCATTGATTTTTTATTTTCCCTAGCATATTTTACCCTTATTGTCAATTAATCTTCAACAGCAACCTTTGCCCTCATACCCTAATCACTCTCCATCTTTTTCTTTACAAAAAGATTTGAAACCATTGCAGAAAACAAGGTAGAAAAGGTTTCAAAATTAATATGCCACATAAATAACTTTATGAAAACTTTGTCAATAATCTGGACCAATCAGGTTTGAAGACAAAATATCAATCAAAATAAATAACTTATCTCTTATGGCTCGTAGAATTTTCATCATTACCCTTAAAAACTTTTAATATTTAATAAAATAATTACATTAACTTTGAAATTAAATTGTTAATTGTATATTTACAATGGACTAACCAAGACAAAAGACTAAAACCTCATGTAAAATTTGTACTACTCCTACTCTCTAAAATATGATAGTTCCCAAAAAGATCAGACAAAATTGATATGCTTCTCTAAAATAATTCAACAGCAAAGAATCTTTCAAGTGGTGCCATTGCTTTTTTTTTCTGAGAATTTTTGTTGTGAAATGCATTACTGATTAGCTTCTTACTGATTAATAGTTGAAAGTGAACAACAATAAATACAATCAATACTCATTTTTTTCATAGAAAATGGCAGAAAAAATATATAGAGTCTAAAAATTAGGTTAACCCTAAAAATAATTAGGATTAACCTAAGTTGTTGCATGAGGATCACTAAAAGCTGCTGTGGAGATTCTGATTTTCAATTCAATTGGACTAGGTGCAGGAGATAGCATGCTGCATGTTCAATAAAGCTTGGCTGGTCTCAAAGGTCAATCAATAGTTCACAAAAAAAAATTTATAACTAAGAAAACTTTTGAACTGATAGGGAAAAAATGCACCATTAAAACATGTACTTCTTGATCTTTATCTAGATCTACTTACAATGAATGGCCATGGTCCAGGGAGGCGTGAGAACACATTGAAGAAATGGAAGAGGAAAAGGATAGCAGTGGTGACCATGGCACTGCCTGCCACAAACTGAACCCATCCACCACCATAGTGATACCAATATACCACACTAGAGCAGATAAGCACCAGAATGCAAAGGACCTAAAACAGAAGGGGAAAAAATAAGGAAATAAAGAAAAAGAATCAGATTAAGTAAACCAAGAAATAAAATACTAAACAACTGGCAAATTCTTAAATCAGTCTTGTATCTATTATTTCCAATTTTCCAGTTTCTGTATAAACCAATACTTGTATTTGTAACTTCTAATACAAACTTCTAAAGTAAGCTGGATTTGATGCATAAAAAGAATAGTTTAAGACTGAGTCACATAAATCTTACATGTATAGTGACGCCATGAAATAAGACACTTTGCCACAGAGAAATTTTTCGGTGTACGCAATTTTTCTAAAAAAAAAAAAACAAAAAAAAAACTTCTGCTTTTTATACTGCTCTAGTTTATAATGTTTATATTGTTTCAGAAGTAAAGGCACTTTAAATTGCAAGAATTTCAAGCCTTAGTAAATGGCATTTTCCAAAGTAGTTGTCTGACGCAAAATGTCTCATTTTGTGGCATCAATACACATATATCGGGTACCTTTGATTCTTGCTTTGAAATTCACTAGGTTTATTTCTATATCTACAGACTGGAAGAAAAAAAAATGCTATTTCAATAATGGTTTCATCCTAAAACTAGCACTAAATCAACTATCATTACTTATGTTACTGCAGCTACTACCACTTCTACTACTGATGCTACAACTACTTCTACTAATACCAATATAAATAATAATGATGATGATCTTGATGAAAAGAAAACTCAATCAAAACCTCGTGTACCCGATTTCCCGATGTAAAATATCCATTTCAGGTTTTAAAAAAACAGGATGAATAACATGATGACTGTCTAAACACATTAAAAACCACTTGCTTCATGTGATAGTCTAGTATTATACTGTATAATTACAAAAATGTCAACTTATATTTATCTGCTCTAAAGATTTGAAAGTTTTTCCCCTTATTCGTTAATCCAACAAATTTTCTTTATTACATCTACAAATTTATTTGATATTCTTCTTGCACAAACTTACAACTTCCACAATCTTGAGGATCCCTGGCACAGATTTGGGGTAATTCATATGAGGCCTGATTGGTGGAGGGTCCACCCTTGACTCTGTTGTATGTTCATATGCTGTAGTTTCCATGTTGAGCAAATAAAGTGCTTTTGCTGCCTATTGTATTGAAGAGAACCTTGGCACCGGGGCAAGAAAGTGCAGTCTACAAGGAATAATGATAATAATAATAATAATAACAATAATAATAATAATAATAATAATAATAATAATAATAATAATAATAATAATAATAATAATAATAATAATAATAATAATAATAATAATAATAATAATAATTAGTAACAATGATAATCTGCTACAACCAAAACCGTGATTAGAGTTATTTAACTTTTGATTAGTTGACGTAGTTGGAGGACTAAAATGAATATTAATATCTGCAATGCCTGATTAATTTATTGGTTCTGAAATGTCAATCTAAATATTTGAAAAAAAAATTTAGAAGCGATTCAAGTTAATTTTTTCTTTTTGCATTTTAAGGTTTCAATAATGATTTATTTTTAAATTTTGATTCATGCTTAAAACCAATATAATTATCTTTGTACCTTCATTACAATGATATAAACCATTGATTCACTGAGTGAATCATTCACATTCTATTCATATATTTAATAGTGTTGAACGATAGCGTCGATGACTTCATTTCAGCAATTCAGAACTTTTTAAAAATATAGAATGAGATATAAGGCAAGGTTGCAATGGTTACCTGACCTTTCGGTTATAATGTATAACAGAACTTTTTAAAAGCAGAGAATTAAAGAAAAAATAGGATAGTTATGTGGGTGAAAATATATTGACAAGAAATGCATAAAAAGCCTAAAACCTCGCATTATTGTCAAGAGTAAGCAAAAACGCTAGTAACTGGGATAAGAACACTCGCCCTGACGGTACATTTTTCGCAGGCTCTATCTCCACACCGTTGTTGGGTGGATTTGGCAGTTCATTTCTTTTTTTTTCTTCGGCTTCGCTTGTGTAATATCATGCAGAAAGACCTTCTTTGCCTTGTTTTCGGCAGACTAGATCAAACAACCAAACAAAAGGCTGGAGTACTTAAAATAAACAAAACAAAAAAAACAAACAAACTTATAGCATCGGTCGATCAAGATTACTTTAAAGTATAGGACCAAAAATCTTGATCAATGAAAGGCACTGTAAAATTGACATGTCAATTTTTGTGCTGGTCTGCTAAGATATCTAGAAAAAGAATACATTTCTGAAAGAAAACGAGCTCTCCAATATGTTTGTACGATTACAAGCTTGGATAATTTCCATTGAAAAAAAAAGGAACTAAAAAATTATGCTTGGAACAGGTTTTTTTAATTTCAAGAACAAAACTTTGAATGACTGATTGCTCAATTATCCCCACCCCCTCGCAAAAAAAAAAAAAAAAAAAAAAATCTTAGCAAAAACTAAAAGTCAACTTCTTGGCTTTTAACAAAAGCCAACTACATGTTGACATTTCCAGACAAATAATAAACAAAATACAAAGCTACGGAATACGTCTTGACAGTCATGTCAAGCAGGAAATTATATTGACCAGGTTGGGATGTGTAGAGGGACATGAATTTCATTTGACTTAACTGTTAAGTCAAAAAGTAAATTGCACACACAGTCCATGCACTTGAAATGGGCAAGGTGCGATATTTTGCATAACACATCATAAAAACTGAATGGTGCAATACGTTCAATACCATGGAAGCTATGCTCAAAACTACATGTTAGTCTTTTCTTTCGGAAAGCAGAAAATCGTGACAGAATGGCACAATATGTGACTAGTGTGTGTATGTATGTATATTTATCTACCCTACGGGAGTGTTATACAACTTTTCTTTTTTCTCATAATACATATATTTTCTTTTTGTCTAATTTTCGATCGAAATCTTCCTTTGAGCTATTGGACCACATGCATTAACAGAAGTCCTCACTGCAAAAACTTCAGTCAAAGGTAAGTTTCACAGAGCACAGCACAGCGCCCAACTGCTCAGACCTACTTACAACCTCGTGAGTCATGGTTAACACCCTCGCTTTCATCGCCTATTGCCCACGTCAAACATTTGTTCGGTACACATGACATCCTTTACGATCGTCTCACAGACCTATTAAACCGTCTAGATCAAGAGTTTACTACACCTTTAAATCTCAACCACATTATTTGTGCAGAACCTCGCTTTCGCTCACGTGTAGGCCTGCAAGTAACCTTCACTGAATAACAGGTATCGGCAATGATTTGCCTTTTTTTTTTTCTTCCCTCCGTCACTGTTGACCCTAGCATTAAAGAAGTAAGGGGGAGAAATGACAATTGGCAGTTAAGCCGTTCTTGCTTAATGGTGCCACATTGTTAAAATGCGTCACAAACAAATATAAGAATGATTAAAGTAACCGCATGAAATGCTGATTGCTGACTGCTGACTGTGGTGGACAAATAACGTGACACGTCAAAATATTGAGGTAAAAAAAAGGTCCAAGAGTTGAGTTCTGACTGCGGCAGGTACGATGCCCGACACAAGAAGGATTAAGGGTTGTAGCAAAAACAAGGAGAATTATTCAACGGCGTTCAGAAAAAAAGGTGCAAGTGAGCAAATTCTGAGATGTTACGTAGTTGTTCAATGTGCATATAAGTAATGAGGAGAAGTAAATGCCAGCCATTATGATTCCGTACCTTGTTTTGTTGACAAGGGAAAAACGACCAATCGTCAAAATCTAAATCATTAAATTAAACGATTTGTCAAATTCTGAGGCATTTTCCTGCTACCGATAAAATGCCTACTGAGTAGGAAAAGTGAATGGTCATGAGAAACGAAACAATATGATAAGAAAAAAAATCTCAGTATGGAATGATTTTCCACGAGCCAATGATAAAAAAGATAAATAAGGATCACACTCCATAAAAAAAAGGATCAGTTCAAATATTTTATTGACTAAGTTATCTTGTGTATTATAAATCACGTCGGGAGAAACAAATGGAAGTAAAAACAAAGTAAGAGGAAATGGAGAGGACCTGTCGAAACATAGGAACGGTGATAGATAGATAGATAGATAGATAGATAGATAGATAGAGAGAGAGAGAGAGAGAGAGAGAGAGAGAGAGAGAGAGAGAGAGAGAGAGAGAGAGAGAGAGAGAGAGAGAGAGAGAGAGAAAGGGGGGGGGGAGGGGTGGCTCAAAAATAGAAGAATGGTAAAAGATCGAATGTTTATGGCACAAAGTTCTTAGACGTCGCATCGATAGGTCATATGACATGCAAGTCGGAACGATGATAGACAGACATCCGATCTAGGAAGGACTTTACAAGTCGAAATAAAGCCAATGAAGCAAGAGACTTGGAACAGTCGATGGTCTAGTGAAGTAACACGCAAGCTCGATGTTGATGTAACCAGTAAAGGAAAAAAATAGAGGAACAAAGACATTTTTTTTAGCAATGATCGGACTTTCGAAAAAAAAACATGCGTTAAGTATCACGAGACTAAAAAAAACCCAGCATGTACAGCAACAAGACAATAACTTAGGATTTTTTTTTCTTGAGTTGAATAATCTGAAGCAGCAATAAGGCATAAGTTTAGAGACCATGTAAAAGCCAACCCCATACTGTTCTTTGTAAATTATAAATTATGTGCATTGTTTTAAATATTAGAGAGAAACATTTGAAGTTCCCGATTTTCAATTACTTCATTTTACATAAAACCATCAAGATGAGGAGCAAAATCATATGAACGTGTTTCAAAATGCACTGGCGTTAACAGGCTTTATTTCGCCATGGGATCATGCTAGCTACATTATCGTAACCCGGTGCGAAATTCATCTCTGCTGTATGACTTGAGGCTTTGATTCACAAACTGAATTATTGATTGCTCGGTACAGTCAGCTAACAAGCCAATACTAAGCAGGGTAGAGTTGAGAAGTTGAGGTCCATTAGTCGGCAAATGAAGTGAAAGGGGACCAAACCCTTTAAAAAAAAAAGACCAGATCTACAGGTCTGCAGCGTTCAGGTTTTAACATAGCAAAAAAAAAAAACAACACGTTGTTGACTTGCAAAACACTCTACCATATTATTATGACAGTTATAGTTATTCCCTACTTCGCTCTTAAGCATATTTCATGAGGGGAAAAGTTTGGTTTTGAGCATTGCAATTATAACAACTCATGCATACTACATTCTGGAATAATCATAATTATCCTCTCCTGAGCCCAACACACACGGACGACATTTGCAACTCCAAACAGAGCCGTGTACGGGTACTGGTAGGGTGGACTGGAAACAAGTAGAGCAATAAAATCAAACAGCAGTAGCGGTTGCATTTCCCTCTTGTCAGTTCTCAACCAAGTTCATTACTCTCTGAAACTTATAATCATAAATGTATCAGTTGCAAATATTATACCACATTTTCATATACCTTTCGATTGGAAGCTTAATGGAGCTATCTAAAGAATTAAAGATACATAAATTACGTTTTAAATCATACATAGTAAGTAATTCTGCCGACCTGCGCATGGTAAAGCAAGGCTGGGTGTGTATTGTATAATACGATGAAAAAAAAATATATCATGCTATTGTAAAATGAGGGTAACGTCCTGAGGGAATGTGGGAGATTTGGGTTGTGAACTCAGGTACAAGTAAGCAAAGCTATGCCTGCTGGCAGAATATGTGTGTACATGATGTACCCGGTATTTAATTCTAGTCAGGCAATCGTTTCCAATAAACTGAAGACTGAAGACAAGAACAGTGATTCTTCATTTCAATTGAAGCACTGTTAATTTCTTGTATGTGTCTCTGTCTGTCTGTCTCTCTCTCTCTCTCTCTCTCTCTCTCTCTCTCTCTCTCTCTCTCTCTCTCTCTCTCTCCCTCTCTCTGAGGGCATCTAAATTGTATTTGCCATCAAGCTGGAAATCACATAAGCACAATAGCCTCCTTGGGTGCTCGCTCAGATTTGGTGTTGTCTTATCATCTCGAAATTTTCTCTCACGCTGAACAGGTAACTCAGGTAAGAATGCTTGCATCTCCCTCCTTTCCCACTGACACACAAACAGTATACACACATTTACCACCTTCTTGTTGCCAGTGCTGACTGAGCAAAACAACCTGCGGTTTCGGTGAGCATTGCACATCCCTTGGAGCAATGAAAGTAAAGCTTGGGACAGTATTATTGCATTACTACCAGAAACATGTAGTTGGACCATTGATTCCATGGTGGTTTGTTCATTTATAAAATGATATGGGATTTCTTGTCTCAAAACAAAAAAGTTGCAAAAAGCAACATTTGCTGTTTATAATTTCTCGCAAAATAAATCGACATTAGTCTGATGACCAACTAATCGTTTCATACAATATTTCACCCTCCTCACTAACCAAACAAAAACATCGTGCTGGCGGATGAAATACTGGTGCAATTCTTCTTTTAAGATTGCCATTAGCTCAAGGCGTGTCCACACGCTCAAATGTGTGCGACAATGAAATCTGGTCAAACCTGCTTTCGTTACACTCAGCTCGTGTATATTTCGCCCTGTTCCTCTTCAAACTACACGCATTTAATCTAGATTTTCCTGGAAACCTCAGTTCGCTAGATGTTATGCTCTTTTGTAAAATGATAGGCTTGAAGAATCACTTACTTACGAACGGCGAGTTTCCACACATCAAAGGCATAAAGCACTTCGAAGAGAAATATTTCATCTACAGATAATTTTAAATAATATTTTACCCGATCAATTTCTAAATTTTCGCTGCAGACACACATGGTATAAAACTATCCGCTAGAGTCACTTTTGGCCGATTGAGCCAACATAACAAAATCATTTTTTAAAATCCTTTTCGGGTTTCAGAAATTTATACCGGATTGATAACCATGAGCTCGTAACTATTTCGTTACCTTTCTTGAAAACGAATTTTAAGAGTTTGATCTTTTTTTTTTTTAAATGTATATATAGTGTTTTTTTATGTAAGTGAGCAAATCTTACAAAACCTCACAAGGTATAAAAAGGGGACGTTAAAGATCAAAAGTCATCATTAAATCTGTTGTTGATTTTTGTATTATCCTAGTCCTCCTTTAACTTCTCTGCCGTCCTTTTTTTCTATGATTGCATTATGTCTCGTTGCTCTCTATTGGGGTGACCGGTAAGCTTTTAGATGAGTTATCACTGAGAAAAGAAAAAGAAAGAAGGATAGAATAAGATAATAAAAAAAAGACCCGACGTAGAGAAATGAAGGAAGAGTTGAAGAAAAAGAAAAAAAACTATATAGAAAGAGTGGTGGACCAGAAACTGCGTGGTGAACCTTGCACTCCTTAAACGTGTAAATGAAGTTGCGGTGTTTCTAACGGGCTTTTGTTAACACTAGCCGCTGAAAATGGCATTATTGTTCGAGTCAGTAAAATAAAATCATTCATATAGTTAAACAAACAATATCATTTTATTTATGACTAATATGAGCAAACGCGTGCAAAAGATGAACAGATTAGGAAACTGCTCTAAAACTATCAGCAACTCACCACAGACTCAGAATGCAATTTTTCCCTTACTCCAAACAGGAAGAATGTGCTGCGAGTGCTGCCGTTGCAAACTTTTCCCAACAAAATAAAGTAGGCCTCAGGTCCGAGGCAAGAAGCTGACTTCAGAGCACAGGAACAAAATCTACAACGAACGAAACGTAACGATCCACCTAAGTATGGGAAAAAAACGGCAGCCGAATTGGCAAGGTCTATAATACAACAGGTAAATAGAGATAAAAACGAAGATTGAAGCTCAACGTGGCTTAGCACAGACTCTCTCATAAATAGGTTCAACACACAACTAAGCTTAATGTTACAGCTCAAAGCATACGATGAGATGAAAACTTAAAAACTGGATACCCGAAGTCGGACGCTCAAGGAGTTAGAAAATTCAGAAGGTTTACAGGGAACTGGAGTGCATACCATAATTTGAGTTCTAAATAAGTCAAGGAGAAGAGAGGCGCTCATTGCAGGGCGGCAATCGGCAGCAAGCCTACTTGATCAAGGCATGTAAACTTGAGCAGCGATTCAGCTGCCAAACGTTTTAGGACAGCGTAAAAGCAGAATAGTCTACAGGGAATAATTAAAACATGTTTCACATTGCATTTTTCTCCCCTTGCAACCGCAGCTAACAAGTTAGTCCACAGAGCTGTGCACGACCGCCATTTTGGACTCCATTTTCAGCGACCTGTTCCACATTATACCGGGCCGTGCTTTGAAATAACCACCGCAGTGTGTGGACACTTTCAGGCGTCGTCTAGGGTCTCCTGATAGGCACAACGTGCGTTTATTCTGGTATGGCGCCGGGCAGTTTACAGCGTGATATATTCACTTAACCATAAGGAGGTCAGCCGTCGACTATGGATCAAATGATTTTAGTACAATTCTTATCATCAACGACGCACAGACATTGTTTTGGTGGCGTAATTCATTACAGACCTATTCCATAGTTAAAACGTAAGTCCCGATCAGAAGAGACGGCTGCGTGGGCTTAGTTAAGTCCACAGTTCGAATAAAAAAGTCACTATTCCCCCTTAAAAAAGGTAAAAAAAAAATGTATACGGAGCAAGTGAGAATCCATCCCCTTTCCCCCAAATTTCTTCTTTAGATAGAGGAAATACGCCAGTTCAAAACGCTTGTTTGTCAAGGTGAGCTAGAGCCAGATAAAGCCAAGTTTGGTTCATTTTATGGGAGTATTGGTGCCTGTTAGAGGCCAATCTGCATTACACGGTTTATTGTGTTTGAACACCTATAGCGACCAGGTTTTTATCACCACACCCTAGTTAATAATATCCAACAAAGAAAGCAAGTAGACTTTTTGAAAATATGATGTTCCAGATTAAGATAAATTGATATTAAAGTTTGATGGAGCAGTTAAAATAATGGCAAAAGCTAATAAATCATCGCTCATGTTGGACTGGGATTGTGAAACTATTCAAAAATTAATCATTCATTCAATCAAACCGTTTATATACGGCCAAAAGCAATCAAAGTGTGCCAAAAAAAAAAAAAAGGGCATCGATCACAGCATGCGCTCCCGTGAATTTCCTTAATTTAACATGTTTTTTCCTCCGTCCGCTGTAATTGTCCTTTGACAAGGTGAGGCAAAAAGTAACTAAAATAAAAGGTCCTTATCTTTTAAGTTTCTTAATATGGAAAAAAAAAATCATACCAAGATTTCTCCAGCCTGGATCTAGAATTCGAGTGCACATCTTAATATTTCGACGAAAAAAGGAGTGTAAAGGAAAAATACGTAAAAAGGAAAAAAAAAAAGCCCTTCACTGTCACAAGCTTTAGGCGCATTGCATAGTAAACCTCACAACACACGGACCTTATAGCCTGTAATCATGGTGGCATTTGAAAAAAAAAAAATTTTTTTTTGCTGGTCTTCTACTTGTTAAGCCAGAATAATAAGTTCAAAACGTCCAAATCGGCGACGAAGTTTAGTTTAGTTCTTAACAGCTGGACGTTATTATATATATATATATATATATATATATATATATATATATATATATATATATATATATATATATATATTACATAATAATGAGCTTTTGATCTTTTCAAAGATATATAAACATTAGGATTGTAATGGAATGCTAACTTTTGAAAAAAATAATAATAAAATAAGCATCATAAAAGGAAGCAATGAGAAAGAAGACTGAAAATAACTTTGGAGTCGTGGAATGCATAAAGACACATCCACTAGATATGGAGACAGATTTGGAGATTAAAAATTACACACACACACACAGAGAGAGAGAGAGAGAGAGAGAGAGAGAGAGAGAGAGAGAGAGAGAGAGAGAGAGAGAGAGAGAGAGAGAGAGAGAGAGAGAGAGAGAGAGAGAGAGAGAGAGAGAGAGAGAGAGAGAGAGAGGGAAGAGCGGATGAGATAGAAGAGAAAGAAACAGGATGGAGCAGAAATGAAAAAAAGATTCCATAGATACATAGAATCATTAGGCTTGGCTCATTTACATTGTTATCAGCGCAAGAGACAAAGTGTATTTCAACTTGAGCATCTTCCGATGAGCAAGTTTTATGAAAATGATACAAATTGCTACCTACATCCAAACGATCACATAGCTAGGAAAAGACAGAAGTAATTCTTTTTCTATTGAGCGAAAGCAGCAACACAACTATAGACATAAATTTTTTTAGCTGTACCGGGGAAAAAGTGCTCATTACAATCTCTAATATAATTCGTGGGATTCCCACTTAAACATGGAAAAATATATTAAAAAGGACTCAGAATTGTCATTTTTATATTAAAAACATTGGAAAGATATGAATTTAAATAGATATTTACAATGCTTAAAGAGTTTTTCAATAGCAGGCTAGATTGTTGCAGTTGTCTTTATGTCGGTATGTCATCTTATATTTTAGATAGATTATAAAGATCCAAAATGAGTCTACTACATTGTTGCTAAACAAAAACTGTAACAATAATTCTAAAGAAATTCTGAAACTAGTTATCAATACAGAAAATAAAAGATTTGAAAACAAACAAACAAAACTGTGTATATAATATTAGATCTCATCAAGCTATTAAAAACTTTAAAACGTGTAATACAATCTACAAGTGTACTTTCAAAAACGTTTGGTAACACATTGCAGTTTTTTCGAAAGAAGCATTTTCTCATTTTGTACATTTGGAATTTGTCAAAGTCTGCCCCATGAAACAAGAACTTGCAAATCATTGAAGTGTTTCAAGAAATGTTTAAAAACAGTTTTTTTAATTCATATAACTGAAGTTATTCATTGCTGTAGCAAATAACCAATATTTTCAGCTGATCAGGAAATTACATGTATATTGACGTATATATAGGTGAAAGCATGCAATCTCTCTCTCTGTCTTTTTTTCTGTATACATGAAATGCTTAGCTTTGTTACTTAAGTTGTCTTGATCTTTTAAACAAATTTTATGTACATGTGCAAAATGCCTGAGGATACTTATTGATGACTTGATTGAAACAGTAATTTAAGTCTGTAAATAGCGTCACTTGACAATCATATAACCTTCTGTACTTTCTTTTTCTACAAAAATATAACCTCTTAGCTGGCTAGAATTCTTTTTCTGACATAAAATTCTTTGTCACCATTTTTTTTTTTTTAATTCTCGCACAAAAAAAAAAAAAAAAGATTTTATCTTACTTGATAACATCAGTTATGCTACAATGTAGAAATCAACGCATTTCAATACATAAAGCGACTGTGAGGTGTAAGAAAGACTGATTATTATTACAAACCTTTTTCTCTCTCTTAATAGGAGATGACTCAACATCAATAACCTGAGAATATGCTAAGCAATTGCTGAAAACATAGAATAGAATGCTTGCTAGGACCACCAAATATAATTGAACAAGAAATCAGAAACACCACGACTAGATAACGTCACCAGCTCAAATACATAGGTACTCAAAAGTGATAGAAGGAACAAAAATAAATGTCCTCAACAATGGCACAGGCAAAAATGACTTTCAAAGGGATGAAACTAGTTCTACAATCAAATAAGCACATATGCACTTTATTGAGCCTATCTTTATTTCTGTTTGACAGGCCTGGACAATCTCACAGCAGGTGCAGAGAAAGATAGAGGTGAAGGAAATGACTGTGGTCTTTATGACGAATGATTTGGATCTCATAAACAGCAAAGAAATCTAACAAGATAGTCTTAAGGGAAACTTGTGAAAAAGAAAGCCCTTAAATAAAATTCGTTCTGCCTTGTAAAGAGAAGAAACTTGAAACTACAAAGATGGAAGAGAAACAAAGCACCAGCAGATGCTTATATGTTTTCTTTTTTTTTATTCTGTGACTACAAAGTTATCACGTATATTGTAGAAACTTTAACAACAGGTAAGGACTTGACCATTAATGTTTAAGATCATATATAAAGTTTCCACAAGATTCACATGCAGCTGAAAGAGAAATTTCCTAAATTGTTTTCTTATTTTTCTAAGACATTATCACCCATTCTATACTTTTAAAAGAAGTGCAAGCAGGCATAACAAGCAAGGGGGGTATGATAAATGTAATTATAACAAAGTAAACTAAGTAAAATTAAAATTGACATCTTTACATTTCTTCAGGAGTTCAAAAAATTTGGGGCTGTGACAAAAATCTTACATACAAAAAGCTAGGTGTAGGCCTACCCAATATCACCTCTCAGAAGAGGATGACCTAGGATGAGTTAAAAATGATGATTAGATTTGATCTAAATACTATCCAAAATCTAATTGTAAATTAGCATGTAATCTAATTTAATGTAAATTCAGTTTTGTTGTGATCTTCTAAGTTTAAAGACAATGATACAAAGCATCACCTGTTTTGTTTCAAACTAGACTCCAGTTAAAGTTAAAAAAAAAAAAATGAGTTTACCAATAACTGGTAAAAATCTATGTGTTATCTAGAAACTAGATATAATCTTGGTACTAGATCAAGATCAAAGCTTATTTGTAAATCTGAGTCTAGATTATATTCATAGATCTATATCTATAGAGAAACGAGCTCTGTGAAATGCTGGTTGTATAATAGACCTTTATTACATAAAAGCCTATCATTTGAGTCCATGAATAACTCAGTATAAAAGGAAGATTTCATTCAAGATTCCCCAAATTTTACATGGATAAAAATTGCAAGATATCGAAATAGTTCCTACACATACTCGACTAGATCTAGATTTCGAGTGTGGTCAGTTGAAAGGGAGCAAGATCATTTTTCCGTTTCAGGCTAAGTAAGATCGGGTCTTTTTGCGGTGTATGTAGGTTCTGTATGGACTTCTTACCAAAAACTTCGGAAGCATATTTCAATCGAGATTTTATGACGAAGACATACCTTCTTGATCTAATAAAACCTGTTGAGTTTTCCTTTCCAGCTACCACAACTGCTACAGTTACTCGGCCTTTCGTTGAAGCTGTACAACACACCGGAAGTAATGATTGGGCGTTAACATAATCAGATGGGAAGTAAGTCAAGTAACCGAGAGGGGGGGAAGTACCTACAGGGAAAAAAAGAAGTCCCCAAACAAAACAAAAAATAAACAACAACAAAAACACGCACACCCACAATAAATACACTATTCTATGAATAGCTAGAGCAGTGTTATCGGTTTGATTTCCTGCTATTAAAATAGGCAAGTTAGAGTGATTTTGAAGCTATGTGAATTTTGAATCAGTGTGCAAATACAATACCTTCCGACGCCTCTGCGTCTTTGTTCCTCCTAATCTGGGTTTTTTTCCCCCTAGGTGCTGTTCCTCTCAGACCTCTGATTAACGAGACTGCCTAAGGAATACACACGTAATGTTACTTTTTCACTTAAGCAAGGAGGCGTTAATAGTATACTTCATTCAATTTTTAATGTTTAATAAAATCAAGTCTCTCAGGTGTGTATCATTTTTATCATCATCAGGCCTAAGTATAAAGGTTTAGGGAGAGAGGCATAGTATGATTTAATTCTTTTTCAACCCTAAGAGAAGTAATACTTAAGTTTAGCACCCCTATCTTTCTCATCTCATAGAGTGACCTCAGATAAGAACAATGTGACATTATTTATGTTGAAAATGTTTAAGTTTACCTGTTTTATATTTATGTTGAACCCACTTCCTAAAATAAAACTACAATCTTATAAGCTACTAAAAACTCAATTGTAATCAAAATTTCAAGAAAGAATGAAGGTCAGATGGAAAAACTAAATACAGATCACCCCAGATAAGAATGTTTGCAAAAGGAGCGTTTTTTGGTTAGAATCTTATCCAGTCCTAAATAATTATCATCTTGTTCAATGATATAATTAATTTATTACAATAATCAGTGTATACCATTTTTTTACAACTTGCAGGTTAAGAGTAAACAGGTACTCACTTGGAAAGACAAAAAAGTTAACGAGAAAGAATAAATTTTAAGACCTGAAATAAACTAATAATGATTTTAAGTGTTGGACAGAACGAAGAAGCGGTATTGTAATTGACTAGGCCTACGATAGGTAAATGTATGTCACACATAATACAGATGAGCATCCATTTATTTTCTTAATTTTAACACCATCTCATACTGATCAAAATTTTGCCAATAAAAGCTACTCTGAATGCTAAGTCTCCAATACACATCGCCATATTTACAAATGTTGGAACAATAAGACTACAGAAGGAAAATGAAGTTTTTAAATTTGATGACATTGTTAGATTTATACTGACTCTAAGGAAAACAGTTAGTTTCAGAAAATATTTTATGGAAGTGAAATGAAGCCTGTTAACTTTCTTTCAGCTTAAACTTCAAGTTCTAATGAATTTTTTTTCCCTGTTAGATTTTACCCCTTGTTTAGATCTTTGCTTATACATGTTATATAAATGCTGCATTTAATGTTCCTAACTGCTGCCTTATATATATATATACTAAGGTGGTACATCCAATACTCTAGATTTTATCAGACCATCGACGAAACATACAGTTTGAAAACTGAATAGTTGAATTATTTCTTCAGCTTTAATGAAAAATTTCCCACAGCCTAATAAAAATAAATCATTAAAAAATGTTATTTTAATGACAATGAAACTTCCTATTAAGGCATTGATGTTCATTTGAGCATAATCCTTAAAGACAACATAAATGTTACTAAGCCCCTTCTTCAGCTGTGACAAAAAATTTTGATAAATCAATAAATATAGGTCAACAGCAAACAAAATCGATCTTGAAATGGACTACACATACATAAGTCTGTTACCATCTCACATGCCAGATATGTAGTCTACTAAAACTTTAAACACATATTGTGATTTAAATTAAATTCTGTACTTATAGAAATGCTGCTCTTGTGCACTAAGAATAAAAAAAAAATTAATTAGTTTTTAAAAATTGCATAAGGAACTGACTAGGAAATTGTATACAACAAACTAAAGGGGAAATGAATAAAACAAATCACTATCTATTACATATATCACGCTTGGAGCACTATAAGGGATTTAGAAAATCATTTTCAATGCAATAATTGTAAAACTCTGGTTTATCTTTTTCTCTTTATATCCAAAATAGCAAAAGGGTACAATACAGAATTTGAAAAACTCCTGAGCATTACCTATAATTCTCCATTGTCTACAAATTTGCCAGTCATGTTATAAGTATTTCTTAACTAAGTCAGTGATCACTTCCAGTCTGTATTTTTTTAAATTGAAGAATAAAGAGCTGCTGTGGCTAAATATTTTGTTTTGCAACAATTTTTTTCCCCTTAAGTACAATTTGATATCCTTATCCAGAAACTTAGTATATCTCAATGTGAAAGCCATTTTCTATTTTGCATTTCTCATATTAAATGTAATAAAAATGAAAAAAGACAACTAAAGCTAAACATGAGCATGATTACTTTACAGGATATTAATACTGATTCATATTCAATGATCTTTAAGTCCTATTTTGAATCTTTGGAAGAGAATAAATGCATAAATTTCCCCAAGAGGGATGAATTAAGTATATCTTATCTATCTTATCTTATAAAATGACTTATCATGATTAAAACAGTACCAAAACGGAATATATAAATATTAAATAAAAAAATGTTTTACAATCATCATTGAATGATTACAATTCAAGTAGCTTAGATTTCTCAAATATACAAATTTCAAATCTTACCTCTGAAGATAAAAAAATTGATGGCAACTCTACAAATTTGGAAATTCTGAAATACCTCTGATTGTAATAAATTCTTAAAGGTAAATTTGACTTTTTTTTATTTTACATCTTTTAGAAAGCACAAGTAATTAATATATTACAATGCTTGTTCCTAAAAAGGACAAACATGACTTCAGCTAGGTTTTGCCACATCTAGCCACAAATGGTTCTTTGAAAAACTAAACTTGTGTTAAGAAATGATTATTCTGACACAAACAATCAGTATGAAACTTTCTAAATAACATCAAATGGTAAAGGTCTATCTTTTTTTTATTTCAAGCCTCAAGCTACTATTGGTGAGTTGTGCAAGTTTAATTCAATTTACACAGCATAGATTAATGTATTTTGTCTCCCAAACAAGTGTATACAAAATGTATTTTGCACAGATAATGACTAGCACAGTTAAACTTCAGATAATGCAAAAGATTTATGAATCTATGTACATTAAATGAGAGGTTTAAAGTAAGCATTAAGAAAAGCTGAAAAATTAATGTCATGAATGACAAAAACATAACTGACAAAAAAGCTAGAAAAATTAAAATTGCCAAGTTCATTTACATAAGGAAATTCATTACAAATCTATTGTAGTGTTCTAATATACATCATGTTTAATCCAATAATGGCTTTTTTTTCCATGTCTTTAATAATCTATGATTCTTCCTTGAAAGAAAATAAAAAGCCTTAGCTATCATAGTTCACTATCAAAAGGAAGGAAAACTCTTGAACAGTGTGAAAAGACATATGATTTGATGAACCCTGAAAAATAAACCAGGACTATGTTTTTAAAAAGAACCTACAAACACTAAAAATAGATCTTTGCAAGTTAAAAAAATATCACATCATGTCTAATAAAGGTTTCAAACAAAAACAACAAAATGATGCTCTTTACCAAAGACCTAATCTGATTTGTCATTTATTCATACTTTGTAAAACATAATAAATAAAAATCAGCTTCAAAAATGGAAAAAAAATTATCTTATTAGATTTCAACAGAGCAAATTCTTCACAGTATAAATGAATATGATAAAGAAGCAAAAAAGCGCAAAATAGTATTGTTAACATGATAAATACCTTTCAGGAATTAACAGCAAAAACACCCTAGTACCAACTCTAAAAATCAGTGCCCAAAAAATAAAATCACAGATTTCCAACCATATTTCCAATACCTTTATATAAAAAAAAAAGTTTTTTTCTCACTTATGCCATATTTCAAACGCAGGATGCCTGCTTTTTTATGATAAATGATGGACTAGAATTTTTTTGCATAGAATATCCATGTTTTGAAAGCAGAGATTGCTTTATTTTTTACAAAAAATGTCAGAAAAATAGCAGGTATAAAAGCAAAATTAAAAGGTTGCATGAAAACTTATGCAGCATCAATTTCTGTCTGAAACCAATCACAATAAAGTATGAAAACGCACATAAATAAGTATGTCACAACAGGCAACAAATCAGAGTTGTCTTTAACCTGGATTAGTGATTGGTTTCAACTATTTTGTATTGTGTAGATCATCTTGACTTTAAAAGAGTAGAATGAGACAATATCCTGGCTGATTGTTTTGAGTTCTACCACATATGCATTTGCAATGTCAAATTTATTACATACTTTAAAATTTAAAACTATATGAATGTTTGACAAGAAAAAAATCCATCTTAAATTTAACACAATTAAAAAATAAATTTTCTTGAATATTTAATAAATACAAAATGATACTTAAGAAACAAATGATCACCGGAAGGTCAACATTGAAAGAAGAAATAATGAGAAAAAATGAGAGATACGTCATAATACTTAAAGCTAATTAGCACTAGAAAACCAAAATTTTGCACTGCAAGAATGTCACCCAAAATTTGAGTCAAAATTCAGAGCATTCCCCAATTTACAGCAAGGATACATAACATAACACAGGAGAAGGAAACAAAAACAAACATCAGCACAAAAAGATTTTGACAACTTGTCAAAAAATTAATCAATATCAATATGTTAAGAATATCACAAGAGGAAGAGCAATAAAAAAGTTCAACAATGCAGGAGGAAAAATGAAATCAAGAACAAAAGAGCAAGAATAAATTGGAAAAAAAGAAGTAAACATAGGGATGTGAATGTGAAAATTAAATTTGCTGTTTGTGAAACATAAAATTATTTAACAAGATCCCAAAAAGTTTCAGGGTGAATATTATGCAAAATGTGTCTTCCAACGTCAATGGTTATGAAACATTTTAAAAAGCTTTCAGCTGTATGGAGGATTTTCTTCATTCACGACTTCCCAAGACATTTAGGGAACACAAAATTACTCAAAGGTACATATGGTACAGGACTATTTTGGGTTTAAGACCACTGCTTGATGATATGAATAGTGTAAGCATAAACTAGTGACATATTAGGCTTTCAATACAAAGAAAGATCAGCTTTTTGAGAACAGAGATGTCACATAGGTAAGTGCTGTCCTCAAGGTGGTCAAACAGTAGCCTTCCTCTCCCATTAGATACCTGTAGATTAGATGTCAATAAATTGTATTATAATACTATAAATACTAACAAGTTCGAACCCTTTAGGGTCTTAAAGCAATATCTTAAAGATATAGGGGAGTAAAGAAAAAGAAAAAAGAGAAATAAAATTAATGCAAGTAGTGTGCTTTGTTATCTGGACCATAATTTCCTCTCACTTGTAGTATCTGAATGGAAAACTTCATCAAATTTTGATATTTTACCAACATAAAGCACTGAACATATTATGCATACAAAACAAATATTTCATATTTGTAAAAAAGAATTGGTTGAAAAAAAAAATAAGATACATTTTTGCATAATAAAATATACATGAAAACTTCTTAAAATGTCTTATACATTGCAGTGAAATTTTTCTCACAATAGGACCAAATGCATAAGGTAAGCACTCTGTTAATTCACAGACTGAGCATTCTCATTAGTCTGGGATCTCTTTATTTTTAACATCTTATCTCTTTGATCCTGCAGTCTTCTGTGCTATTCCTTGAAGCTTGTTTGGTACCAATGTCTAAACTAAAAAGATTGAGATACTGCATAGTATGGTTTAAATTGTTTCTTCTCTGAAGGAAAACTAAGAATGTTTACCCTTCTTGTATAAACTCTGCCATGGCTTGGCATTCAGAAGCAAGCTGCGGAGTTGCACTTTGTATCACAACATAGCACAGAATGGGAACCAAGTCATCTGCTCCTCTGCAATATCACGAATAAGCAAAGTTCTAGAAACATTTTTAAAAAATCTGATGTGAAACTACTGCTAGTGTAAATTTCACTCAAATAAATCATTTTTCCCCTTGAGCCCTTGCACCTACATATTGAATTTTATGGTGCTAGAAAAAAAGACTTCTAACTGTTAAAACTATTTCTGATGCAAATGAAAATACTTATGAAAAGAGCTGTATAACAATATAATTTTTAGTTTTAAAAAGAATAAATAAATAACCTTTTTAAATAAAAATATTCAAATTTCATACATGCTTGGTGCTTTCTTTCCTCCTCCTTGCTGAGACTTGCCATAGTGATCATCTACACATTCACAAATGAGGCGACACACTTTCACTTGAAAATACAATAGAAGATATTACGGGTTAAACATAAATAATTTTTATATATTTATCTTTCTTCAGTTCCATCTATTATTTAAAGTTGTTTCTAATTCCTACAGTATAAAAGCATGGTGTCTCCAATTCTTTAATCTTTATCTTTTAATAATTCATTAAACAAAAATGCTTGAAAAAATTTCACCAAAGACAATAACGCTCTGTAAAGTAAGAAGGCACCCTGAAAACATTGTGATCTTAATGTTTCTTTGGCATTTAACAAACATTAAAAAGGCTAATTTAAAACTGACCTATACATTCTAGTTTGCTTAGCATCGTATAGTGATCTCCAACTCGTTTCAACTCTGTGACAGCCTTCTCATATGGCTTTCTTATTGTCTCAATTGAATTCTTGGATGATGGTAGCTGCCCAGGATCAGAGGTAAGCCACAATTTTTTATTAACATTCAGGTCACCTGGGGTGGCAGAACGATACTTTGTCATGACACATGCCAGGACCTGCTCTTGCCTGAAGTTGACCACCCTGTATACAATTCAATAAAATAAAAAGTTATTAAACAGGCTTGAGAAAGAAATATTATGATTTATCTAGGAGGGACTTGAAATTTATTTATTTATGAACAAAAATAATAAAAAACATCAAAGTTGTTAGTACCAAGGAGATTTCTTGCAACATTTACTAGACATTCAAAAACAGTACAAAAATATCCGGATGTCCAAGTCACGTTACATATTTTTATCATATCATAGCATCTCCTCGCAAAATGCTTGTTTTGAAAGTCATCCCTTTTCTCACAAATATAATTTTGGTCAAAGGTATGCAATTTGATCTTTACCTTCCTTTAAGCATATAAAGGAACTAAGAAAAAAAAACAAAGCATAACCACAGCTCATCAAAAATCAACAATCATGTATTTAAGGAGAAGGAAAAAACAAATATCAACAGTTCTTGTCTGGAAGCACACTCTCCTGAAAATTCCGTGTGTAGTTTTTTGACAATAAATTGCCGATTCTATTTAAATGTTTGGAAAGTACAATTAGCTTTAACACAAACATCATGGGAGCCATTTTTTTGTTTCCATATTTTTAAGTCTTAATTTTTTTAAAACTTAATCCCAGAATTGCTTTAGTGAAAGAAAGATCATCTTTCTATTTTTTCAAAGGGATGAAAATATATCTTATCTTTTGAAGGTAATTCTCTTAGTTAGAGAAATTCAGATTTTACATGGACAGCACATCACGAGTAAAACATATTGTGCAAAATATACAATGTTAAAAATTATTTGAAAAAAGTAGATGAAAAGTTAAAGCAAATTAATTGCATAAAAAAGAACTTTCAACTTTCACTTGAAAGAAATGAAAAATGAACAAGCTCACCAATAATAAAATCAGCCTCACAACATCATTTATTTGCAGAGATAAGGGAAAAAAAAAAAAGTGTGTGTGTGTGTATATGTATGTATATATATATATATATATAAATACACACATACATTTTGTTTCTTTTCACATTAAGGTATGATGATTTCTTTAGAAGACTAAGAAAATTGTTCAAAAGAAGCAGAGAAAAATAAAAATGTCCTATCATCAAATAGTGCCAACTCATTTTAATTCTTACAAGTTGTGTCGACAAGTTCAGAATGTAATGTGAATCTTACAACAATGCAAGTTCCAGTCCAAATAATAAACCAACAAGAAATTTATCAAAAGAAATGTAGTTATACCTTTTAAAATAAGCATACATAAAAAAAAGAGCATACATATCCTTAAATATCATAATACTTACAATTCTAAAAACATAAGCACATTGTTTTGTATTGAACTAAATAAGAAAGTTGTTCGAGATTTGACACTTTTCATAAAATTAATTCAAAATCTATCCCTTTCAAGGTTTTTAACATTCAACCATACCATACAATTTTAAATGAGCCTCAACTTAACTGCTTTATCTCCATACCTAAACAAAAGTAGTAATGATTTCCATATTGGTTTGAAGAAAGGTTCTTCTAGTGATACAGCACATTGATCCTTCCCAACTGGTGTGTCCAAGGGCTGGTATGCTATTGTCATCAGCACTAAGAGCTTCTCTATGATAAAAAGGAACATGAAATTGTGCTACTAAAATGTTAAAATTCTAAATCAACAACACCATCACTAAAACCAAAACTAACAATACATTTGAAATCCCTCTAACACTCCAATTGAGCTTGTTATTGAAAATGAGTCATTTTGCAGCATTTAGGATATGGACTTCATAAATGGAAAATTCTTTTTTTATCTTGAGTGTTAGTGCATATACAGCTTTCCTAAGAAAGGCACCAATGGGAAGTCAAAATTCAAATAAAGTGAAAAAAATGCAGTAAAAGTTTGGGGACATAAATTTCTTAGCAGTGGTGATTTTAGAGCTGCACTATGGTTTAATTCTGAAAAATAGGGTTACTTTCTACCAATTCTGATCACTTAAAAGATATTGGTGCAATACTTTTTTCAATATCAACAAATTTATAGAACCACTCTTCAAATTTAGTAGTCATTCCACCTTTGATATTATGATCCACATGACTGGAAGCTAGTCTGTCTGTATCCTATCTTTTCTTTTGAAAGCAATGATTTTTATCATAAATTTTGTCAATACCTTGTTGAATAAAATATCTAAACATGTAGTTCTAGTCGAAGAAAAAAAAAATTCAACACACTCCAAAGAAACCTAACAAGTCTTGATTTAGATTTGATCCTTTTCAAAAGTGACGAGCTACTCATTTGAGCTGGATATAAGACAAAATAATGTTTATGATGATCAGGCTTTTTCTGAACAAGCTTCTGTTGGGTAAGGCTGAAGTAAAAAGAAGAGGCCCTAACCTAACCCAATGATAGTGTAGGGGTTGACTCACAAAAAATGTTTAACAATTATCAGGACAGACCGTCTGAAAAAGCAGCTACCAATCTATAATAATAATAGCAATAAAAATAATACATGGAATGATACTTAACTCAGAATATCAGCAATATGGACAAAATACAAAGATATAGCGCTGTAAATATCTGGGACTTGGAAAACAGGCATTAAACAGAGTAGGAGCATATATGGACTTCTGAACTTCCTTTGATAACCATCCATCTAAACTACCTTTACAGAAATATTTCTGACTATCTAGTGATACAAGTTTACTCACCTAGATAGTGATGGATATCTTCACAAATGGTCTTGAGGTGACTCTCACATGCTTCATGGCTAAGCTTGGCTATTTTCTTGGCTTCTTCAAACTCAGCAGCTCTTTCTTTATAACTGCTGTAGGGAAGACTTTGGTACATGGCACTGCTGTCTTGATGCTCGAGAAAACTTGATTGAAATTCATGACTGACAGATCTACTAGGGTGTTGGTTCTCATCTACCCTATTTTCCTCATCAACTGGAACATTTATCTCTGGTGAAGTCCTTGTATATGATATACTTGAGTACATAATCTCTGTAGCTTCTTCATCTTCGTCATCAAATAAATAATCCAGGTCATCATCCTCCTCCACATTTACACAGGCCTGCAATGCACACCTTTTGGTGACTTGTTTCATTAGAAGTTTAGCCTGTTTCCTCTCCCATGAAGCAATCTGCTTCCTTCTCTTCACGCCCTCTTGTGGCGTACCTTCTTTGGATTTAGTCTTATCCCCTTCAGCGTGTTCCAAAATACACCTTGAGGTACTCAGATCTTCAATTTCATTCTCAGTTTTACAGTTTTTATTTTCAGGGCTAATGACTGAGTTCACAACTGCAGGAACATATAAATTGACATTGTCATTTGAACTAGTATTACAAAAAGGGGGAATATCACACTGCTTATCACCTAACTTGCTATGATCATCAGCAATTGTTTCTTCTTTGAGCGAGGACACACTTAAATTTGACTTTGACATGAGACCATCTTTAAGTCCTTCTTCCTCAGGATCACCCTCTTCAAACGTTTCACGATTTTCCCACACATCACCTACAACATCCTTCACATCTTCATACACTGGCCACAAATCGTCTGAAAGGGGAACCTAAAGAGATATACATATGAAAAGGTCAAAATTGTCAAAAAAAAATATTTAAAATTGACTTTTTGAAAACCCATTGATATTGAGAAAGGAAATAATGAGTAAAACCATGAAGCAATAAATATCCAAGCTAGCATACAACCTGTTGTCCTTGCCCAATCTGATAAAATTGAAGGCTAAACAAAGATACAATTGATCGTAAACCAAATTTTATACTGGCATCAAGCTCCACAATCATAATTCATATTTTTCTTTGAAAATATTCTGATCCTATAAACTAGTGAAAAGAGCCCATTACAATATCACTAACTATTTTTAACTCATTGAAAACACAAACATCACATTTTTCTATTTTTATGAATTTGCCTCCAAAGAACAAAATCATAATACTGATAATATATTTTACGTTTTATCATTATTAATATATTGTCTCATAATCTGCAACTTTTTTTGTTTATATGTAACCCTGTGTCTGATTGCTCATGGCCCTCACTTGTTTTTCTGTTCATTTATCTGTCCCTTTCTATCTCACCTTGATTTGTGCAAGCTTCTTTGTTCGTTTTTGTACCAAGGGAAACAATCTCTGATAGATCTTAAATTGATATTGCTTCAAGAGCTCAGTAATTGGATGGTCAGAACATCGTAACACTTCTTGCACTAGTTGACATATCATCACAGGGTCCTCTGGCTTTTCTGTAAGTTTTTGTCGCCATTGCTTTAACCAGTGCTATTCGCAGAGACGACGTGCAGAAAAGAAAGCCAAAAATAATATATATATATATACATACATAAATGTAAGCCCTATGCACACTTCATGGAGGAAATCACAGTGTTAAGAGACACATCGTATGGATTTACATAAACTAATACCACTTCATGATGCCAAAATGATCTGCATTTTTTTTTTATAATTTTGTCTCAGTCATTCCTGTAATATTGCATAAGTAGTTAAAGCTTCAGGCTGGATTAAGATTTTGACTTGATTGATTTCACCTTCTTTAAATTCAAGCCATAATTTAAAACTGAAAAATGTTTTGGACAATCACTTACCTAAATAATTATCCTAGATTCTTTTGATGTTTTTTTTTTCTTTTTTACAGCATAATTTTCATAATTTATAATAAGGTAAGAAATACAGTTAGACTATTTTCACTTTATCTTATTCACAAACTATTCAAAGGGTTTAAGTTCACATTGCAAACTTACAGCTTCATTCTCATATTCAAGGATTTTTTTGTATATATTCTTTTGCTCCTTTTCCTCTTCAGACATACCAGATGGCACTGAAAAACGCCTTTCAAAATGGCAAGAACAACATAGAATTAAGAAAATGGTAAACATGAAAATTAAAGAAATATCTATATTTCAAACTCTGAGGTTTTTAAAAATTCTTAGTCAAAGAATTTTGCAACTAGAAGTCATAAGTTTCATAACTTTTATTTTTTTTTGGGGTCAAAATGTGACAAAATCGAATTTTAAACTATACTCTAAAAATAACCTCTAGTCTACTGAATCAGAGGTCAAAGACCTTTAAACTATTGATGGGGAAGGATAAATGTACAGATCTCAGTTCTACTGATTATTTGGTCCTTTCAAAGAGCCAAAAATGAAATCGCTATGGAAGTGCATTGACAAGGGATACATGGCATTGAATGGTATTTAAAATTAGCATACTGTCTCTGACTTTAATAACCTACTTTGCCGCCTCCTGCTCTAAACGCTGGTTTCTTGCTTGCATCTTTCTTGCTAGCTGAAATTCATCATAATTTTTAGAAGTTTTAAAAGTTCAGCCTTTTATAGTTGTAAAATCAATGTGATCTATAATTTTGGGGAGACAATTCTATTCTCTCCCATAATCCTTTCTGTCATACATCTTAATCTATGAAATAATAAGGGCATACAGGAAAGGGTAGAGAAGTATCAGGTTTAAATGCTTACTCAAAGACCTTTTTTATTTTAAAATGTATAAAAGATAATACTTAAATTCAAATCCTTCAAATCAATTATCTTACGAGTATTTGTTTTTTTTTTTACCTCTTCCTCTTGTGCTCTGGCAATGGCAATGTTCTCCATCATTTTTCTTTGGATTGCAAGACTCTGTGGAGACACAAAATTGTATGGCCTTTCGCAAATGTATTTTTCACAGTTTATTTTGCAAGCAAGTAATACTGCATTGTTTTTTTCCAGAAAAAGTCAACCCATATTTGCTTGCATTTGATCACATCATTGTTGAATCACAGTGAAAGTTGTTCATATATACATGCAAACATAACAATCTATATTTTTTACCAAAAAGCTGTTGTTAATAACAAAAAATTCAATTTTTAAGTACAATTTGTTAATGAATAAATTCCACACTTCAACTGCGGACTGAATAACTTATACGTTGAAAAAATTGGAATTCAATCACACAAATAGCCATGTATATCTGTAACAAACTGAACTTTCACTTCATTATCTTTGGTGAACCCAAATGTCTTTTAAAAAAATCTTTATGTGTGCATGAGCAATGTTTATATGTTGCCTCAATCTTAAGATCGCAATTGCAAAAACAAAATAATTCTAAAAAATAAAGTAAAACACGATTAGATCAAACACAGATCCCTACATTTCTAAATGTTCATCAAACTAGTTAAACTAGTTCCAAGTTGTAACAAATATTCTTCAAAAAAGCAGTCATCAATTACATTAAAAAAATGTCAGAAATTTGACAGATCGAGGCTTGAAAAGAATTCTTTCATCACATTTGCAAATCTAAAATTTTCATCAAGTGTCCTACACAGCTGTTGTTCTTCAAACAAACCTGCTCTGCCTCTCTCTTACACTGAGGACATATCATACTTAGACATATCAAAATTACCGAATGCAACCCAGGAATGCATGCTCAACTGTAAAATAAAAGACACAGAAAAAAAAGCAGGATGCAATCTCAAGAGCGCACTCTTTACCTCCATTTTAGGCCCATACACGAGCAAAATCAACTCATAATTTGCAGCATTTCTACTCATTGGTTTCCATTTTATGTATGAGTGGGCTTACTTGAGATAACAGTGGAAAGATGACTAAAGATAAAATTCACTTACATAATTGTAGGCATTAAAATCTGATCGGTTGAGTCTTAGCATTCTGGCCTTAAAAGCAACCATCAGGGATTGATTTTGTTTGGACGCAATTTCCATAGGAGTCAATGAACGGGACCTTGGAAATGAAAAAGAATTAAAATAATACAAAATTGTGAACTATTTTGAGGAACTAAAAAATTAAGGTTTGAAAACATTTTTCAAAGAAATTTTCCATTCTATTAGAATATGAAACAATTTTGGTGTTTTGTTCAGTTAAAAAAAAAAATGAAGTTTGTAATAATACATGCTACCGGTACAAGAACTTGACAAGCACATACTTGAGAGCCACAACAGCATGGGGATTATTTTCCGTAGGGAGTGCTGGTACAGGATCATTAAAACCACCACATTGGTCTTCTGCTTGAGAAGTTCCTACTGTAGCTATGCTTTTGATGGATCCTGTATTGCTATATTGGTTAAATTGGGGAACTGAGAAATAAAAGAAAAAGACTTGGAATCTGCTCTAATTTTACATTATCTTCTAACAGTTCTCAATTTAAAGCAGAAATTTAAGTTTAGATTCTCTAATTCACTTTTGCTGTGAATCCTTTCCATTAAATAATATAAAATATTTTGACACAGAATCTCTAACAATTCAAATTCACTTTCAAAGAAATGTAGGCACACTTTGTAAAATTTCACGTCATTTTCTTTCCAAAGTATAGACAGATAAAGCCTTTTCTATAGATTTATCTATTTATCATTAAAGAAATATTTGAGTGAGAAAAAACATACCACTTAAAGGCTTTTGATAAAAATGAGATCCACCCTCATTTCCAGACCTCGATTCTGTGAAACTTTGTTGGAGAGCTGAAGGTGTAGGAGACTGAGATTGAGAATTTACTGGTGTTAAACCTGTGAAAAGATAATCAGAACACATAACTCCATATAATCTTACCTGCATAATCAAAATAGAAAAGGATCAACAGAGAGTAAAGTCATATCTTTAGAGCATACCCTTAGTTTTTTGTTGCTTTTTTACACAATTAACTGAACAAAACATAATTTATCCGGGATACACAATTTTATACCTCATGAATGTGTGTTTGATTCTACATTCATCACAAATTTCATTCTCTTCAAATCCAAATATAGCTAATTGACAAGTTGATTTTATATTTTATAGTGTCCTATGAAGCACCCCTTTAAAAATTGCCTCTTGGATATTTGCAATCTTCAATCTTATTGATAAATCTTTTCTGATACATTTTACCTGCATTATGTCATAAAGAAACATCTTTATGACTCCTAGTTTTCAATATGTACTATTTGCAAAATAAGTTACTGCAATTGAAGTCAGAGGAGTAGAAAATAGCAAGTTTGAGACAAACACGTGAAAAAAAAAAAAAAACATAACTCAATGCTTACTTAGCAAATTAATCAACAAGTTTTTCAATATAATTATTGAGCTTGGCTACACAATGCCCTAAAAGGCAAAATGAACTCTCAAACCGAGCTGTAAAGAAAGACAAGCTAGTGGATAGTTTTTTATGATGTGAGCAAAATGCAATGCAGCCCTAAAAGTATGATGGTTGACTAAAGGGTGCTAGAAATATCTGGACGAGTCTAATTAATCAAAAGCAAACTTAAATGATAAATGCCATTTAATAACTATACCTTATGTGCAGCCCATAAGAAGAAAAACATAAAAAGGGGTAAAAGCATATTTTTAAAAGAATTTCTTTACTTACTGATTGTTTTTATTAGCTCAGCCACTCTATCTGTGCATTGCTGGATCAGTTTCACCTGTTTCATGAGGGTATGATTTACTACAACTTCACCACCTTTAAGAGAAAATATATGACATGTGGTATACAAAATTTATCAAATAAAATACATGTATTGCTGTTTTTACAGTTTAACTATGCAAAAAAAAAAAAGCCAGCTTCTTTTCTTTCTCTTTATATATGTCTACCAATAAATGCAAGAGAGTAATTTTTGTATTCAACTTTGAGGTACAAAATCATTCTCCACATTTAGTTGTCATTCTTTCAGTTGTTTTCATCAAAGTTAAAAACTGTGTAAAAAAAAATGATTCTAACAAAACTTTTCAATAATATAATCTCTCAAGATGAAAAAAAAGTTCAAAGTATATCTTTATTTACACTTTAAATTACATAAAGTATCTAACTTGGGGTGGCTAGAGTAAAACAAACTATTGCAAAACACAAATGTTTACAAATTAAGTTCATAGTACTTGATAAGTGAAAATGTGGTGATGATACCTTCAGCTTTCAAAGCCTCCATAAGATTAGATGCAATTGCAAAAATGCATTCCACATATCTTTTGTAAGCCTCCTAAAAATAAACATGAAAGAAAAATTAAGAACAAAATTGCTCCTTAAGAGTTGAAAAATGCAAAGGTTTACTTGAATTTTTAATTTTGACTATTTTTTTTTCAATAAAAATCAAAAGTAAAGAGAGTTAATGACTTTTGGAAACAAAATGTAAAAGAAGATGCGAATAGCGGTCAATAAATCTGTGTTAAAAAAATGCAAAATCTGATTGAGAACTATTCACAGATTTTTAGGTAAACAAAACTGATACAAAGATAGTACTGATTGTGATTCCAGAAATGATACACACATATTACTACAATCAGAATAGAACCTTTCAGGAAATTTTTCAGAAAATATTCACACCTAAAACATGGCATCAAACAAAAAATAAATCAAGTTACTCCTTAATGACTGACAGAGTGCCAGCAAAATTGGAAAGAGAGAGAGGCCCATAAAGAGGGAGGGAGGGAGGATGGGAGAGAGAGAGAGAGAGAGAGAGAGAGAGAGAGAGAGAGAGAGAGAGAGAGAGAGAGAGAGAGAGAGAGAGAGAGAGAGAGAGAGAGAGAGAGAGAGAGAGAGATATCAAGCACAAACCTAGATCTAGCTCGAGACTGACAAATAAGAAGAAATCATGGAAACATAAGGACAGATGAAATGGACAGGGATCGAACTGCACCTCGATACTGCATCCATAGCCTTGCCGAGACAAGACCAGGCACTTAAACAATGAGCCATCTACATCTACAGAAATAGATGATTCAGGAATAGTGACTTTCATGCTAGCTTGAACAGACTAAGAAGTTGAATCGCTAAGAACAATCAAGTCCATATTTTTACAGGATATAAACAAACTAGCCTCTAAAGGATCTTAGAAAGATGCAAATTTGACTGAGAGAGACATAAAAACAGAGAGGGAGCAAATAAAAGTCAAAAAAAGATAAGATGGACAGAGGGGGAGAAAAAGAAGTTAAAAATACAGACAAGCGGTTATGAGAGCTAGCCTTTTGAGCAGCATCATGTCCACATAATTATATGCAGATTTTGGTTTATGCATGAAAAATCTCATTAGGTACATTACCTTTTCATTGTTTTCATTGTCCAATCTTATGGCCTCACTGATTTCTTTCAACAATAAACTCAAATTTGTCATTGCCATTGTGAAATTTAGCTTCCTGTTCAATGATTTGAAGTTTTTGAGAATCCCGGGTCTAGACAAAAGACATAGTGAATAATTATGATGAGATATTTATTACACAAAGTGCTAAGAATAATACATTTTATAGAATTAAACCATTTCCCCTAATTTTTCTTTGATAAAATCAGATTTTATACAGAACTATGGGCATAAAGGTCAATTATGTCCTACCTATAATGTCAAAAACTTATTTTTGCCTTAATTTTTAAATAATAAAGGTATAATAAAATGTCTTAGCAGAAAATATCATATGATGAAACAGGAGTGTTTTACAAATTTTTATATTAAATATCTCTGTAAAAGCCAAGTGAATCAGGCAGATGTTTTCCCTACATAATATAAATATGACGGGAAGAATTAGAAAAAAAAACTCCCTCAGTCTTCACAAATAAAATATTAAGATTGAAATATTGAGTCTATTTTAATATGGAACAACATACTTTCAGCTGGAGAATGATTAGTTGTTTTGTTTCCATTAATGTCAAAGGAATTAAGACATTGATCATGGCTGATAAAAACTAAATGAAAAGCAATAAAAATGAGTGATATTATATTGATAGTAGTTGATGCTATCCAAGATAAAGCGCATTGACCTAGTTATGACCTGTAAACAAAGATGTCAAAGTAATCTTATTATGCTCAAAGCCTAACAGTTTATGGAATTGTTATGTATAGGGGCATGAAAAAAGCTCTCTTTCTGCCTGTGGGCCATAGGCACTGATGTTTGACAAGAAAAGACTATCCCAGCATTTCTCAAAGGTAAAATGACGCATGACTTAGCTAATATAATTATAAACTGCTAACATCTTTTAGGCTTTGAATATCAAGCATTTCATTCACCAATCATGATCTATGAAAAAAAGTCTTAAACAAATCACGAATACGCGTAATGACAGATTCCAGAAGCACCTGTCAGACAATGCAACTGCTATAATAGCTCAAAGGAATTACCACTACCGCCTGTAATATCTTCTCTCCCATCCCCAAATCAAACATTTCTCAACCCCTAGTCCTAATAAAAAGTTGGGAGTGAATATCTGCCTCTCATTACTTTTACAGAATCACACAGGAAAGTCAAAGCCTTATTACAGGCAGCTTTCGATTAAAAAAAAATTGTAGGTGGTGTTGATTATCTAAAACTCTTTTTTTTTTTTTTTTTTCAACATAACAGGTGACTGATATTGTAAAAAGACAACTATAACTCCCATTTCTTCTTCTTCTCAAATGCCCTGTCTGGAACAGACATCGGCGATCATGATTCTCCACCTGTCCCTATCTTCCGTCATCCGCAGTAAGGCTATGTTGTCTTTGTTGTTTCCTGTCACAAAAGAGCTCAAGCTATCAAGAAATGTAATCCTTTGTCTACCTCTGCTTCTTGTACCTTCTATCTTGCCTGTAAGAGATAAAAATTCCAGTCCCTTATGGCGACATATGTGGCCTAAAAATTTCAGTTGCCTTTTTCTTATTGTTTTTATGAGGGATCTCTCTTGATTCGTTTCTTCTAATATCGATTCGTTTGAACCACATTTCCGCTGCCTCTAAATTTTTCTTGGTTCCTGCAGTTATTGTCCAAGTTTCGCATCCATATAAAAGTAGAGACCACACATATGTTTTCAAAACGCGTATTCGTGATTTGTTTAAAACTTTTTTTCATAGATCATGATTGGTGAATGAAATGCTTGATATTCAAAGCCTAAGATAGTCATGCGTCATTTTACCTTCGAGAAATGCTGGGATAGTCTTTTCTTGTCAAACATCAGTGCCTATGGCCCACAGGCAGAAAGAGAGCTTTCTTCATGCCCCTATACATAACAATTCCATAAACTGTTAGGCTTTGAGCATAATAAGATTACTTTGACTCCCATTTATGAAGTTTAAAAACAAACAAACATGAAAGTGACACTTCATATAGTGTGCCATATGCGATCACTACATATTAAATAAAGCCATATTGTTGAATTTACTCTGTTATAAATTTAGGAGCAGCGAATAAAATACAATGAAAGTAATTTGATATGTTTGGCTGATAATGCTTCAGTGAACAGTGAAGTCAGATTGCATCTCTTTATGTGAAGTATGTGATCATAGGTCTTATGACTGAAGGTACGAAAAGAAGTTCAAAATCAGCAAAAACCTTAGAGTAGTTCTTCATTTTCCAAATCCAAATAAATTGTGATTTACAGAGTTCAGTTTCTTAAACAAAGGACTACTATAAAAAATATCAACTTTACCAGCTGCTAGATTACTCTCTTAAACTAAAAGTAATATTTTGAAGCAAATATCATAAAACATTAATATTGTTCTCATCATACCAAAAAGCATACATGTACAAAGTCATGTATATGTGAGACAACAAGTAGGTATATCAAGAAAGATAAAAAAAAAACAATAATTAAATTTCCTCTCCCTTACAGATCTAGATTAGATAAATTCATTTGTAAATTTTTATCATCAAACCCAATCAAATTTGTGATGCCTGTATATTTTGATCTATTAATTAGCGATAGGAATGTGTTTCAATTCAGATTTATCCTTAGCACATCAAAGTAAATAATTAGTTACATATATTTAAAAAAGAATGATTTTGGCGCTTAGTGACTAAATGTATCCATGTTTTTCTTTTGGTTCGGTCATGATTATCTTTCTTTTCCTACTTCATGGAGCTGCTGACAGCGGCTCTATGGCAAGAGTCACAGATAAAAAAGTGCAACTGTGAGCAGCCGAAAGGACGCGTTCAGTTAATTTTAAAAAAGTACAGGCACTCAGGTTTTTTTTTTTATGCCCCATAATGAAAGCTTCCATGCATAATGTTATCCAATAAGTTTATAGATCTATTTATCTATAAATTCGCCAGGCATAACACTTAAAATAAATTTATGCAATGATTACCGTTTTAATTTCTAATTAGAGTCTAGATCTAGATCTAGATCTATATTTTTCAAAAAAAAAAAAAAAAAAAAAAAAAAATTAAATTGTAAGTGTAACACTGTAAGGCTGTCATTCTAAGCACACAGGACCACAAACTCAAAAAAATCAAGTAATTAGCTCGACATGTTTTAAACAACCTAGAATCTAAATCTAGATAATCTAGATCTTGTCTTTTTTTTTCTAGATCTAAATGTAGAACTAGAATCTAGATCTTGAATCTAGATTTCTAGATGTAGAGACGAGAATAAGACTAAGTTCTCATCTAAACTAGACTTTGTCAAACTCATACCGAGTGACATGTCCTCTCCTCAGGAATCGGAAGACCCCAATCTTTGTAGTGGTTTTAAGCTTTTGGATCGAACAATGTTTTTGATTTTATTTTGAAGGCTGGGGAAGATAAAAAGCCGACGTGCACACGGAAGCTAGACCTATTGAAGGCCAACCCATTGTTTGTTTCTAGACTGACCTTTGACCCGGCATGATAAGAGGCGGCACATTATCATTGATTTTCTTTACACGAACGAAAGTGGAGGAAAAAAAAATATTTCCGGGTCCTGCATACTCAATATTGTAATTTTTGTGTTTTTAAGAGCTTTAACTATTGTACCTGCCTCTTTCGTGGACGGTACAAGAGTGGCTGTGAAATAAAACACTAAAGATAGTGGTGAGAATCTGTTTACCTCAAAATAATGCAGTCACATATTATAGTAATAGCACCAGTTTTGTTCCCCACCTCAAAAAAGGTTGCGATCTTAAATCGAGATATAGGCTGAAACATTTTGAAAATTAAGCTAAAAATCACTTAATGTATAATCTTTAAAATGGTCTTATATTGATAGGATAATTTAGAATGAATATTTTATAGCTAAAACAATGTTTGCAAACATAACATTTATAACGTTGAGTAACATTGTTCTTATATTTCTTATACTATAATATAAGCGGTTTAATTGAAATTATAAAAAGCAAGCCCCCCCCCCCCCCCCCCCCCCCCCGCCCCAGAAAAAAAAAGAAAGAAAACCCCTGCACACATAGATTTTTTAATCATATCAGTAAAGTATAATATGAGCCTTGATTAGTGGAAACTCATATTATTCAAATAATCAATACCATGGGGTCCATAGGTAGGCTATCTAAAACTTTCTACCAGGACATCCTGCTTGGAATTACATAAGGTGACTACGCAAACAAATAAGCAATAAATAAATGAAATGATGATGATGATGATGATGATGATGATGATGACAACAACAACAACAACAACAACAACAACAACAACAACAACAACAATAATAATAATAATAATAATAATAATAATAATAATAATAATAATAATAATAATAATAATAATAATAATAATAATGATGATGATGATGATGATGATGATGATGATGATGATGATGATGATGATAATAATAATAATAATAATATAATAATGATATAATAATAATAATAATAATAATAATAATAATAATAATAATAATAATAATAATAATAATAATAATAATAATAATAATAAATGCTCGTATATGTTCTGCCTAAATTATAGGCGACACATGAAATAATAAAGGTAAGGACCTCTTCACTTTGCTCCAATACCTTTCCTCACAAAACTGGCAGTAGCAACTCTAGTTTTCGCAAAACGTTTGTGGCGGAATGATAGCGAAGGAAAGGCAGATTAATTGTCATGTTCAGTGATGCTTCTATGTTCCATCGCGCAAGGGAACATGCCCCCCCCCCCTTTTTTTTCCTATCTATCTCGTTGTTTGCATTTTGGGGGGTTGCTTTTTTTCCCGCACCCTTCATAATTATTTTGTTTCATGTGCGTAAATTGGAGGCGATGATATAGAGAAGCCGGATAAAAAGGATCTTTATTTATTTATTTAAATTTTATCAGCCTCTGCCATGTGGGAGACTTCTGCTTAAAACTTAATATCATATATTCGGCAAATAATGTCTTCTAAGACAATGAAATAAGTTTTATGACAAACATGAACGTCATAGTAGTAAAAGTTAAGTGGTATAATTATGTCAAGTGACATCGAGAATCTAATGAAATTTATCTCTTTGTTTAAAAATAAAAGTATTGTGTAAGAAATCATTGAAGACTCTTCTAAAATTCCTGTATAATTGCTAAATCCCATATTTGCTGGAGAATCGGTATAATTTATGTGGATAATACGCTCACCCTATGTAAAGGTAAACTTTATTAAGTAACCGAACACCACTCTCCGAAATGCTCTTTTTCCCCTCGATGACTAATCCAATTGCAATATATAGCTCTTCTTCAAAATAAAAACAAATTCAGTATACCAGTTACCAATATCCTTAGAGCTGGATGATTTTAAGTTTATAGGCTAGTTCCATAGTCCTGACACTATGTTAGAACTTGAATTGCAATTATAATATCGATAGCAGTATCGAGCATAACTTGTCAATGTAAACAATAGTCTTGGATTGTTTCAAGATGGTTGGTGGCAAGGACAAGAAAAGGAAATCAAATGTGTGTTTAATCAAACTGTATAACGTTTTTATGATTCTTCTTCATTGGATTACTAAAAATGTCGACCTAGCCTTATGAAATTCATAAAAAATACTAATTTTAGATTTGTAGAAGAATAGATCTAGATCTATATTTTCTAGATCTTTCATAGGCTTTAAATCGGGCATGAATTAGAAGATCTATCTTTCCTCTGACCTCAAGTGCTTTATATTAAAGAGAATATAAATTGTTTCCGACTTTGAATTCTTTCATTTAACTTTCTCATTACTTTTGCTATGTAGGCCAACATAAAACCTATTTTTACAATCTATTTCAAGTCTTACATCTAAATTTAATGGCCTACATTTTAATCTGCCAGGAAACTCCCTTATTGATGTCGGCACCCATTCGATAATTCAGAATGTGCTCCACCAATGATAAAAAATGTAACTGACTCATCTAACCTTATGTTGGCATGATTTCATAAAATGCAAGTTTTGCCATCAAATGATGTTGGTGCGAATTCGTTCGCTTTAGGACTGATCAAATTTAAAAGAATATTGCTGTAGTACATTAGTCACTCTGCTTAAACTGCTTTGATGTCAAAGATACAAAAAATAGGATTTTTTTTTATTACTTTCCTTGTATCTTAACAACGTAGCATACATTTTGGCAGAAACCTTACTATAGGTTTTGCTGCAACACAGTTATATATCATCACCATGTACTACTGCTAGTTACTTTCTTAAAATCTGAAAAATGTAAGGATTTGAATTGGTAAATATCGAGATAATTGGGTCTCAACATGTAGAAATCTGTGGAATTTGGATTATTCCTTTAGAATCCTTGATAATAGTAACTGGGCTTGAAAAACATCTTCGTAAAATTGAAAGTTTGTATGAGTATGACTAAGCACACTGACACACTCTTCTGCCTTCCCTTGAAAAGTCAAAGCAAAGATCTAAATTAACCAAAAGAGAGACAAAAGAAAAAAAACAACAAACAAGTAAAAAGACTACACATTTATACCCCCTACTTTATTTTCACTAATGTTCTTTTACTTTAAATCATTCCCATTAACATTGCTTATAAATATTATCCTGATCCCCATCAAGTCAATTTATTATAATTGTACATACAAAGAAAGTTGAGGTCAGAAAGTAAAACAGCACTTCTCCAAAAGATCTATAGGCAATTAGCTGTTGTTTATTTATAAAAGCGAAGTGCAACTGCTTAAATTCAACCCAGGAGGCATTGTCAAAATCATTTCCATTAACATTGCTTATAAATATTATCCTGATCCCCATCAAGTCAATTTATTGTCATTGTACATACAAAGAAAGTTGAGGTCAGAAAGTAAAACAGCACTTCTCCAAAAGATCTTTAGGCAATTAGCTGTTGTTCAAAAAAGTGAAGTGCAACTGCTTAAATTCAACCCAGGAAGCATTGTCAAAATGTAGTGTCATGGTAATTTTTATAGTTACAGCACTGGTGAAGCTTAACCCTAGTATTGCGCACCCATTATATTTAAGCTTTGCCCTGACGATAATCTGGACCCTGCGGTGCCATTAAATATACGGGCTGAGGTTCCGAATCAGAAGCTGCAGCACCATTATTATTAATGGTTGACTGCCAGACCTGTTTATATCATCTTCTAAACACCCCATCTCACTCTGTAGACTTTATATCTTTTCTAAGAATATCAACCGATGAAAAGGTGACAATTTCTCACTGTTTGAACTACTGGGAGGCGATCGAGTGCCCCTGAGGTGTGAAGAACAAATTGCAATTTAGGCACATCTGTCGGAACCATGTTACGAGATGGGTAGTTGATGTTACTGATACATGGGAAACCGACTTCCTTCGCATGTGGTTGCTATGAAGACTGAAGAGCAAATAAAAGAACTTGACAGCGGTGACTTTACCACATAGCCCTTACCACATGGCCCTTCCCTTCCCCCTTACTTGCCCCCACTTCGTCCCCAATACAGAGTCCTGACAAAGACTTGGCATGACCACTGCCTCCTCCCCCCAGATTTCCTCGATTCATGTGGATTGCAGTTAGTAGTGGTGCTAGTTATAACTTAACGTTATTGGCCAATTTTTGTAATAGCATTAGACCAAACGAATCTTGTTACCGGTCAATCACACCACAGTCTCTTGTCACTGTAAAGCCGAGTAAGAAAGGGAGGAGTTTACTTAGGTGTCAAGAATGGCATGAGTTGAGAGCGAGGTGTGTATGTAGGGTGTAAAGCCTTTGCCTTTGTTGTTGGTGAGTTTGATATTCTGTCACTACGTGTCCAATGGCAGGAAAGTATAGGCTGGCGAACAGATTGTTGAGCAAGTTTTTTACTTGATGTCTCACAAGTTGTAAGAGACGATGATTATGGGAGCGCCTGATAAGCATAAAGGGCGGACCTTGCTGGCAACGGTACAGTTTTCGGCCCTATCTGTGGTAACCGCGTTAGCAGGATGAGGGTTAAGAATTGACTGATTAAGTGAGATTAAACGCCAAAACTAGATAGCTGAAGGCAGGTTTAAAACAGTTACATAGAACTTTTTTGTTTTTAATTCAATGCTCTATTTCAAAAGTACTATCTGGTAGTCTCATGATTTAAAAATAGAAAATGAGTGAGTCAAAAGTAGTAGTACCATTTTTTCAGTCATACTTTTTCTACCATACCTTTTATCATTTTACTGTCCTTTTTTGGCCGAGAAAGTTGACAAACTTGACTCTGCCAAAAAATACCACCCATTGAAAACATTCAGGAATAGTCATATTTACATATCATTTTGATGTTTTATCCTACACAGGTGACCCAAGCCTTAGTTCCTACTGCAGCATTTGCAGGTTCTCCTGATTCTGCAAAGGCCTCAAAGCATTCCTCCTCACAGCTTAGAATGGCTCCAGCAGCCTCTTCAAGCAAACAACCTAGACAAGCAGCATTTGGGCCTCCACAGCCAGGCATCTTAGGGAGGCAAGATCTTTCTGATGAGTTCAGTGAGCCTGAGAGCAGTTTGTTTGATTACCAGCTAATGGATGAGGCAGGGTAAAGAAAATTTTTATACTAAATTTGAAAGTGAAAGGCAACAGAAATAAGGCATTAGTTTTAAAAACTATGCAAAACCATCAAGATTTTTAGATTCAGATTTTTGCCTTAAAGTATGGAGTCTAATCTAAAAAGTGTTTTTGTTACATACCAATATTATTGAAAAAAATATTGTGTGTGTTGTTTTTAAGATGAAATTAATTATTTACCTCTTATATTGCATAACTTTCCCATCTGTTGCAAAAATAATTTGGAGCAGGCATTCAACTGTAGGATTTGGTACTTGGCCAGCACAAGGCAGGAGTAGAAAGCAAGCGCATTCTGAAGCAGCACAATTTTCAACAGAATCCTATGGTATTTATTCAGAACCTGGTAAGGAAATATTTTATTTACTGTTTGACATGACAAATGTTCTCCCAGTGCCATGCTAAGGTTATGTTATTTAGAAAACACATGAAGCATGGAGAAAAAAAAAAGAGTGACAATGCAAATTTAGCTACTTTTGGGGCAACAGCCTTCTATGCAAAAGATGTAAAAGGCACATGTTCACAATTAATCAAAAAAAAAAAAAATTTAAATCATTCCCTGAATCCATAAATACAGCTTTATCCTCAATTTTCTCTTCTCTTTAAAACTATTTCCTCATATTCAATTTGGGTTTGTAGTTTGCCAAAATAAACCAAAATTTGTTACTGGGCAAAAGAGGTAAAGGTATTTAAGCACACTCATTTTCTCTCTTTTTTTTTTGTGTACAGACAGATTTGAAAGTAGAAGTTAATAAATGTAAGTTTTATCATTTAATAATTTAAATTTCGGAAATTTGAAAATTCCAAAAAGCAGTGAAAAAAAAACATACATGTACTTTTTCTTTTTTCTACTTTTGAAGCATTAAGAAATTTCTTATTCAGGAATCTTCATTGAAAATGCTTTAAAACATGAACACTTTTGAGTGGAGACAACTGTGATAGAGTACCCATTTTTCATATGTTACAAGACAGATTAGCATTCATGATTTTTTAATAAGTTCAATTCAAAATTTTTACTTTTACAGATTTGTAATTTGGAGCTTGACTCTGACTCTGAAAAAAAAATACAAATATCAAATTTAAATGTAAAGTTTAGAAGTATTTCTGGAAATAAATCATAAAACTATAAGCTCAATGATTTATCATGCATTAGCTGATCATCCCTTCATAGCTCATATGTATATCAATGCCACATAATTAAGTATTTTATCACTTAGCCAATAACTAAGAAATACAAGCCTTTCCAAAACTTTGAGTATGAAGTCATTGGCAAACTTGGCTACCCCAGTTATTCATTGCAATTTAAATCACTTACAATAACATCTCATGAAACTATTTTATTCTTTAATTTTTATTGATACACTGTAGGTCCTAAAATCTCTCAAACTTTTTTGTTTAGTGAATCCAATAATCTATATATTTTCAATATAATCAGATTGGGAAAGTAAGAGTGTGTTGGGGTTAAAGCTACCTGTTCACTTAGTTCATTAAATTCAGTTCAATAGATAAAAATGTTGCTGATATCAAGAGGAAACTGATTGGTATTGGTGCGAGAATACCTGATTAATATTACATTCTCCGTTAATTTTTCTTAAGAAGAATTGTTGCTTAAGCAAATGTGTTCCTCTTCACACACCTCTGTAGGTGCTTTGGAGAGGAAAGGGGATGGAGACCAACCTATGGCTGGCTCAATTGCTGATCTTTATGCAACACCAATGAAGGTAAAAAATTATGAATGAGTATATTGAATTTTCTCAGGAATACTACATATAGTAGGTGCAAGTTGTTCATATTTCCAAAATTTTAATGTAATTCTGCATCCCGATGAGTGCTAGAAAAAAGTTGAGTGCAGTCAAGGTCTCCATGCATTTCAAGAGCCACTAAATAAGATCCTTGCCAATGCTTAGTCTTTAAAAATGTGCTTTCAATATTAAAAAAAAAGGCCATAAGGTTTTGGAGATGGGTGATCATGCGATAAAATGTGCCCCTAGATTCATTCATCAGAAATACCCATTTTTCTTTCTTTTTTTGTACTCATTAGATTATGTTCATTATCATATTTGTTCCTAAGAAAGAAATTATATGCTTTTTATAATGATGTTGATACTTTCACTTTTTTTCATTTGGTAAATTGGTTAGTGTTCAGACTGCTTGTACCTATTGTTACTATATATTTGTAAAAGCCTTTTATTACGAATTTAATTTTAAAATAATTTTATCTTTAATTTAAGAAAGTCCTCTGTTTAGGCTCAGCATCCTATTTGTGGATGAAAAAATAACTTTATTTGAAAGAATATTCTTTTTTTATTTTTTTTCTGATTTTTTTTTTTTCATTTTTAGATAAAAAGCTCTATGAGAGTTGCCACTTCCAACAGAGGAGCAGAAGGTGATGGGGTTTCTCTGACAAGAACACATCAAGACGTTCAAGCTGAAATGCAACGAATTCATGATCTGCCACAAGAAATGAGTGAAACGGTGAGATTTGAAAGTTATATAATGAGTCATTAGAAACTTAGGTGACCTTTTTTTTTAATTAAAGATTCATGATAAGTCCATATTTAAGGGGAAAAATAAGGGAGTGTCATATAACTCATTACCAGACTAACTAAGCCGACTTTGAAACGCGCTGCAGAGCCATGATGGATAATAGGTGGACAAAATTATTGTAGTGCCCATTTAAGTTAAACTTAAAGTTTGACTCTGATAACTTGATAATAATTTCTAATTGGTTTTGAGCTGAATGCAGTATTTATTTATTTATATATTACATCAGAGTCTTCTATTTTGATCTCACATCTTGGTGGTTCTGGCATTATCAGATTTCTTTAAAACTGACTTGCAACTTAAAGGAGTGAAAAAATTATTAGTTATACCTTTTTCGTGTTGTTGATTCACTTTATTTTTTTGAGACTCAATAATTCAAATTTCAAATGAGATGCCAAGCTTGGCTTGCATCAGACATCCGACATGAACTATTAAAGAGCCACGGGATGACACATCATAAATTTTTTTTTACAAATTTTGGAAACAAACAGAGGCGCTGCAACTTTATGTATTCTGGTTTTCTCTTTCAGATGTCAAGATCCTCTAGACAAAATGTTCGTATTTCTGCCACATATCCTCCTGTGTCCAACCAAATTGACAGTGGTCGGGGCTCGAGCCGAAGAGGTAAAAACAGTACCATTGTACTCCTCTTTGATTTTTGTTTATTTTTATAAGTGGACATACATGAAAGTTTTTCATTTTGTTGCAGTTTTTTTCCTTTTCAATATGTAAATTGCAACCTTCAATAAATAAGTCAAAGTTAAATTGTTATATTTTGATTTTATGTTGGCTGCTTTGCTTTTGCTCTTCTCTTCTATTTTTTTTTCATTTATTTTAAAAGTTTTTACATCTAACTGGAATTTTTTCCCTTGATATCATTTTGTCCATTTTAGAGGTATTGTTTTATTTAAAACAAATTAAAATATGACATTTATTTTTAATATTACAAAATTAAGGGCATGACCTTTCTCTTCTTCATTTGCCTTTGCCTCCTATTACACTGGCATGGCTGTGTCTACCCAAGACTAACATGTTAAGTGCATATCATGGATGCCATTCCCTAACCGCGTATGGAACATTAACAATTCTGAAAAAGATTCTAAATTGCTTGATTTTTACCTTATCGTTATGAAAATAGTAACATTGATGAAACTTGTCATTATGATTCAGCAGGTGAACTAAATATATGTTTAATAAAAGAATTTGCCTTAAAACTGGACATGTGCTAATAGCTCTCGATAAAATGATTTGCTTTTCGCGCATGGCCAAGGCCACCGCCTTATGCATTAAGGGCCAAAGAAAATCCGCTCGTTTAATGAATAACAGGTGGGTGGTATCCACGCATTACCATGATGACCACCATGCGCGTTTAGGGCTAAAGAAAATCCACTAGCTAACTGAATGGCGGGCACCATGTCCACCGCCTTAGGCGTAAAGGACATAAGGAGCTAAAGGCTGAATTAATAAAGGCTCTATTAAGTGCAAAGAAAATGTTGTTTAGATTTTGCTTATTTTCAAATAACTTCATACTTGAAATTTAAAATTGTCATGCAGTTACATGAAGTAGAAAGACATGAATGTATTCATAAGATAGGAATCTTTGTTTTATGAATGTCCTATACATTACAAAATCAAGACAAGATTTTAATGAAAATATGTAAATGGCCATCAAATTGCTTCAAGTAATAGTGGAAAATTTATAGACAGTCAATCAAAATCATAGATAGAAAGGAAATGATTTATTATAGATGGCTAGATAGACGGTAAGAGAAGGGGAAGAAAAGTAATGCGGATCACAGAGAATGAGAGACAGATACAGAGAGGGAGAGGGGGAGAGAGAGAGAGAGAGAGAGAGAGAGAGAGAGAGAGAGAGAGAGAGAGAGAGAGAGAGAGATGCTCCATACGCGTTTAGCAAAACCAAAATTATAGAAGTGTGCCTTACTCATGTAGCGAAATGAAGGGATTAAAGCCATTCAATTAGTAAAAAATGTCTAAATATTTATATCAGAGATAGAGAAGTGGCTTATTCACCATTTTTAATGATAAAATTGTTTGCACGCAAATTGTTCCATACCCAGATAGTGAACGGAAGCGACAAAATATAAATAACCTTTCTACAAAAGACCACAAGTACAAATTGTTATAAAAGGCTTTGAGATTTAAAAGCACAGGTTATGCATTTGAATTGTGATTGAAACAAGAAATATAAACTAGTAAAGTGCGACATAATTATTAAGTATACAGTCAAAATAAATACTCAAATTCAAGAAAAGGCATACCTTCAAAAATGAAATCTGCATCTGCCCAATTGAAATGTTTATTGAGAGTGATATTAACAAAACAAAAAGTACACAACCCCCACATAAGTGAATTATCAGACATTGTCAAGTGTCTGATATTTCTTTACAAGACTAAGTAAATAAAAGGAGAATTAAAATGTTCTTTTTATCATTCAAACAAAAGGATTAGTAATATTGAGACATATAGCATTGGAAAATGAAAACACAAATAAACAATATTAATACAAGACACAATTTGTCTTCTTCTGTGCTAAGTATTTCATTTGTCCTTTTTCTTATTTGTTTCATTCACTTCTTATAAAATTAAAGGTTTATTACAACTCTTTTCTAGACAGTTTTCTGAACATCTTCTATTTTTTTTAAACCTACTGTTGCATCTTTTACCTTCTCTATATCCTTTTATTTTCTCTATAGCTCACTCTTTTATGTCTGAGTCTCTGAATGTCAGTCTATTCCTCTTATTTCTTTTTCTTTTTTATATATGTAAATTACTAGCATTTTTGTGGCTGTCTATCTACCTATCCATCTGTTTTTATCGATCCAAATATATCTTTATCTATGGTAAAATCAGTCTATCAACTCCCCTTTTGCTGTTTCTTTTTCTCCTTCTTCAAAGGTTGCCTTAATTATAGTGACATAATGAATTCAAGGTCTTATTTCTGAATGAAAATGAGAAACGTTGCTTAAACTTCAAATTTGCTTCTCAACTCATCCATGTTCTTTTGGGTCATTTTTTTTTTATTTTTCCTGTTTGACTTTGTTTTATTTTAAGTTGCAAATTTCAGTGACTTTCTAATTTTTTTTTCTTTTATTTTTGTCGACTGTTTTCTTTGTTCTAATATCTTCCCCTTTTTCCAATGAATGCACGCCCAATTCTTGGCACCTGTGTGGCCACGTGTGTCTTTGTATGTGTGTTGTGGCAAATAGACAGCATAGAAGAGGACTCAGCAACCAAAGCAGCAGCAGCAGCAGTAGCAGAGGGCAACAGCGAGGGGAATGATCTATCCCCAGATCTAGCCTTGATTGCTGACAAAATGACTCAAAGCCGTAAGAAGCAGGCTCTCCAAAGCTTCTCCTCTTCCCTTCAGCATGGAGCTTGGGAAGATGAGGAGCCCACTAGTGTTAAAAAAACAGATGGGGGCTTGATTGACAATGAGGAAGTCCAGACGCTTTTATGTGAGGCAGAAACTATGAGCCGCACCAGCTACCGCCCAAGTATGGAATGTTCATATCTTTAAATATTTATAGATATGAGAGAGTATCAACAAAATAATGAGGAGAGAGAGAGAGAGAGAGAGAGAGAGAGAGAGAGAGAGAGAGAGAGAGAGAGAGAGAGAGAGAGAGAGAGAGAGAGAGAGAGAGAGAGAGAGAGAGAGACAGACAGACAGACAGACAGACAGACAGACAAAGAAAGAACAGACATACATGCAGAGGGTCAAGAGAGCTTTACCCATTTGTGAACTTAAATTCTCTTCATTATATCAAAGAAAAGACCTTATCATATTAATATTATAAGCATTCCAGCCTCTTAAGTTTGTAATTCAAAACCTTTGCAAGACTTAACGGTAAAATTGTGCGCATCAGTTGAGAAGCTCAATTAAAAAAAACTTTTTTTTCTGGCTTTTCAGAAAGTTGAAAGATGTTAAGTCCAATCACAATTCTTTTTTTCCATTTGGAATGGTTTTGAAGTTTAAAATTGGAATACTGGCTTTAATAGCACCACAAGTTTAGTGAAAAAGAGATTTTTATAAAATAAATAAATGGTATTAATCACATGATAAAAATGCATTGCTTTTTTTTCTTCAAGCATACTTTGAATATAAAAATTTTGAAACCTTTTCAGGGATTGTTCTTTTCAAAGACATGCAGTCTCACTGTAAGATGATTGCATGCTTTGTCAATTAATTAAATTACTCACTGCCTATATTGCATACAGGGTCACTTTCAAACTCAAACTTTGTTCAAAAGATGTAAGTAGTAGAGTTTTGATGTCATAGAGCTTGCCCAAAATATTTTTATTTTTAACATTTAATAAGATTAAGTTTCTTGAATGATCAAGTTAAGAAAAGATAAATTTAAAACTCACTATTTTTTTTTCTCATTTTCACATATTTTGTTATCACTTGTGGCAATTGTAGAACATTTTTTACGATTCAACTTAAAAGAATAATATGAAACACCTTATTTGTTGTTGAAATGAAAAACGATACATTTTTGGTTGAGCCAAACATAGGGAAGCAAACTTTAGGAGTTCTCAGGCATGTTTAAATTCTGGTTCATTGTAGATATTTAGGCTTTAAAGAGGCCAGTTTGGGAAGATTCCTTGAATTTGAAAAAAATTAAGTAGCCTTTGTTTTAAATGCGGAATTATCTATATAATGGTACTGTCAGATCATTTGATTGTTGTCAGTACATATTTTTTGTGTGCATCATGATTCATATGTCTGTCCACAATAGCTCATATGTGCGTCGACTATTTGAGGAACATAATAATAAGTTATAAGTCCCCATGTTCATTGATTTTTATTTCTGTGGCAACAGGTCACTCAAAGTCAGGATGAATAAAATAGTTAAGGAAAAAAGAATTTTATATGTGCATCTTACAACTTTCCTCTATCATTTTAGAATTGAATAAAATATTTAATCAGATTAATCTGCCCCAACACATTAAGAGGCAAGTTCCATTTTTTTGGTTTTATTTTCTTGTTTGTTACTGGCTTAAGATTTGTTTCATTTGAATATGTCAAAAAAAAATGTATCGTAAGCAAAAAAAAACAAAAAACCAGATGATACATCCTTTTATATCATTTCTATTTCATAAAAAACTGAAATGTGTACAAAACTCCTTTTTTTATGTAGAAAGTTGGTGAAGAAAATTTTTGCAAATAAAAAAAGTTAATTTACCATAGGACATTGTGTCAGAATTTTTTTTTTGAAGTACATGCACCTATCACCATTTATTATTATTTCATTGATTTTGTTTACACAGACACAAATACTATTTTGCGTCTACTAACTTCAATTGAGGTGGAATTAAAAGCCTAGGAATGAGATCAAGATCTAAATTGTAAAAGTAGATAAAAGAATATTGAACTAGCTTCTACAAAGTTAATCACTCCACCCCCAACATTTAATCTATGAATTTATTGAGTCTTATTCATTTGATTATTCTTTTCTTCCTTCATGCATAAATAATGACTTAACTCACTTCTCACCAGAGTCATCTTTTTAAATTTTTTTTTTTATTGCAACTAGATTAAGGTGTAGGAAGTATAAAAAAAAATTTGTGGAAAGACTTGCTTATTTTTTTTTCATCGCTATTTATCTCCTATTTTCTAAGAATTGTTTTAAGTATTATACATGCATATGTATATATACATCAATAGAAACACAACAGAAAGGGAAATTCTAGTAAAGAGAATAATGACGGCAGGAAAATGAAAATGTTGCCAAGGTTTTATTTGCTTAAGTGCTAACATGTAAAGTGCCCCTGATATCCTTACCAGGCAGGCTCTCTGGGCGTAGCAGCTCGACTCCGCGTGGTGGTGGTGGTGGTGGTGCAGGCTTTCTACCTGACATGGAAATGCAACAGTTAAGGTTGCAAAATGAAGAAATGTTGTCTGAACTCATGTCACTAAGAAGAGTGGCTGAGGCTATTCGGGATGGTGGTGAGTAAATTCTGTAATCATATCCTTGCTCATGTCATGGTTAGCATTCTTTCTCATACCTTTTACGTTTGTTTTTTTTTTTTTGTTTCTGATTTATAGGGTACATTATCAAATTTTTAACATTAGCTTGTGGCCTTATGTCCAGTAAACCTTAGATATTTTTTAACATACAGTTATTTTCTTTAATATTTGAGATGAAAATTCACATATAGTAATAACACATGTAATAAAGATTATTGTTTTAGTCTTTATTCTTGGTGCATGTATTTAATATTCTCTTCTATTACTGCAAGTAACAAAATACTTCTCATATAGTATAGTACATCGTTTTCTTGAAATTGAAATTACCAAATAGCTGATCATCTGATTCTCTGATTTACAGGATTGTCTGCTGAATTAGTTTTTCTCCTCAGTTTCCAAAAGAATTTCAAAGAGAGTGAAAGAATAGTGAGCCATCTCTATTTTGATTCACATTCCTTAGGTTTCTGGAAAAATCTCAACCAAAGAGCAAAGAAAAAAATTTTATAAATTGTAAAGCAAATGATGTATGCAATGTGGGACTAGATATGTGCAAATCTGTTTTGTTGAAGCAGATAGATTTAAGTACAGACTCTAGAGACTCACTGATGAGGGTAAATTACTGAAAAGATAAAGATAGTTTGTTTCTTGACAATCAAATGCAGTATCTTTGTTTAATTGATGGTTTTGATTAAAAAAAATTTGCTCTGAAGTAGATAAAGTTTGATAATTATACTGTTTGAACAAAAAAAAATATTTTGTGTTACATAATTCAGTTATCATATCACTCGAAAAATAAATATCATAACTTAACACAAGAAATTCTGTTATTCATCCCAATTGGGTGGTTGCTTGAGGGACTCTGGTGGGCCCTCCATATTCCCTGAGTTTCTATCATCTTGCCGTTTCCAACCTCCAACCGTGAAATCATCATTCTTGTGCACTTGGCTTGTAAAAATATACAATCCACCAAATGATTACCAATGCTTAGGTTCCAAAGTATTTCTGTTACCAATTTTTAAACATGATTGCTACTCGTTGTGAAACCAGATGTAGAGAGTGCCCAAGCATTGCACGCTCAGCGACAGGTGGAGGAATTGAAGGAAGAGAGTGAGACTCTCAAGACAACAGTTCACAGACTCAATGTGGAGCTAAGTGATCTCCAGGCTAAATACAGGCCAGTTGATTCAGGTCAAATCAAACAGGTGAGATGAACTTAATTTGCCAGTCATATACAAGCTCAGCTCAATATATGAGATTAACTTAAAATGCTTGTGTTAGTATAGAAAAAAATAAAGCTAAATATTGATTAAAAATATATAAACAAAAAAATTCAACCACCTTTATGTAGTGTCTTGTTTGAGCTTAGTCTTTGATAATACGCTTTATCATCTACAATTTACAGGCAAAAGATGTGCATGGCTTGCCATCTAAGGGGCCAATTCCATCATGGTTGGTGAGTACATTCATTTTACATACTGAAAGAATCTGTAAATGTTCCTCTATTAATTTACATAATGTATGTTATGTAAATTATGTAAGTTATTTTCCAAGCTCCCTTCCATGATGCACATGATTTAACAATTTAAGATACATTTGCAGTAAGCAATCATGAAAAGAACTTAAAAAGCAAAGAAAAATGTGGCAAGCACATTTGAGCACTGTGTTTGAACACATAAAAATATTTGCAGCTTTTTTGTGATACAATTTCCTTCAAAACTAAAGATAATTATAATTGCCTCTCCTAAAATTGTTGCTATCTCATGCCTTTTTTTGTGGTCTTAACATGGCATAATGAAAATGATTATTTTATATCAATTCATTAGTTTTCTTGTAGCCTTAAATTAATCATTTCAAGGAGCCTTAAAGTTTTGAAACTATTTCTAGCTTTAAAATTAAAGAAGTTTTATCAGGGTATACCTTTGTAAAGAAAGTTAATATTACATTTTTAAACTAATTTTGTCAACTTCCTTATAATGTTGAATCTAAGACATTTTGTATTCTTCTTTTAAACTTGTCAGATAAGCAAAAGATATCTTACCCCATTGTTTTTGGCGTATGATGATCATTTAGAGCACAAGGATGAAGTTATAAAAGAATGTAAGGTAAGTGTGTGTGGACATTATTACTAGTGTGAAATAATGAAGAACATGAAATCATCAAGGTAAACATCTTCTACAGTCATTAGCCAGTCAATCAAAAATGTGGGACTTTTCTCCCAAATCTGGATCTAGAACTAGATCTACAGAAGAGTTCTTAGGCTCACTTAATAGTCAAGAATGAAGAGAAAAAAGTAAAAAATTTGGTATGAGTTTATCTTCTTCTTCTCCTCCTCCTCCTCCTCCTCCTCATTATTATTATTATTATTATTATTATTATTATTATTATTATTATTATTATTATTATTATTATTATTATTATTATTATTATTATTATTATTATTATTATTATTATTATTATTATTATTATTATTATGATTATTATTATTATAAACACTTCAGTCTTTATGTCTTATTATTATGTTTTTTAGGACCACTGTTATGATGACTATAACTTTATATTATCAAAAGTACAACTACTATTACTGCTAATGCTGCTGCTGCTGCTGCTACCACTACCATCATCACCACCACCACCACCATTACCACTTTTTTTTATTCATGTTCTTGTTTGCATGGACAGGCTGAGCTGGCTTCTCTGAAGAAAAAAGCAGAGGATGTACTTAAGGAGAATCAGAAGCTCAGGCTGTCAAGTGGGGGCTTTTCAGGTCAAGGAGATACTACAGAGTGGTAGGATTTAACAAAGAAATCTTTTCATCTTTGTCTTTTTACTTTTTGTTATTTTCTGCATCCTTGCTGTATACTGCCTTTTTTCTATGATGAATGTTAATGGCATTATAGTTATTTTGTTGCACATTGTTATTTCACTGAATGCAAAAAGTTCGGGAAGTGTCAAAATATTTATAATCAACTGTTGACTATTGGAATTAGGATTTTTGGAATGTAATTAAATGCATTTTATCTTTTTCAATGTGTGAAATTTAATTTTAAATAAAGATTTAAAAAAAAAATGTCAATGCATCCTGCACCTCTCATCATGTCATAGCTGCAGCACTATAGTATGATTTGCAAGCTTGAATCCTCAATTAGTCAAATTCATTTGCATGATTCTAATATTATCAAGATTATAATGAGTTTTTATATTGATTGTTGATTAAAACCACAGGTAAATATAGGTCATAAGTTTGTGTCACTTACAAGCCAAAAACAGAAGAGACGGTTTGGATTATATTTGCCTTTTTGTGCATTAGGACAGGCTCTTGCTTGGTTAAGTTTAGTCAGCTTGAACAAAAGAGCTTTGAAGGGCTGATTCCACTTAGATAAATCAGTGTTTGGAGTTTTACACACATTTTACCCTCATAAGAGTCACAAGAGTTTTTCTCTTTTCCAGGCACCAGCTGAAAGAACAGGCTCGGTTGGTGTTGGAGGAGAACCAGATCCTCATGGAGAGGCTTGAGGTGCAGAGTCATAAATCCAAAGATATGTACACAACGCACATTGGGGAGAGTGAGTATACCTTTTAAGACCATAAGCTTTATTATGGATTTGAATAAAAAAATTAATATTGAAAAGAAAGTAATAAAGATGTGCGATTCAATGATGATAGGATCAAAATTTTTGTGTTGAGACAATAAAAAATTTGAATCTTGATAAGACCAAGTTATAGAACAAATGTAATCCCCAAATACCTTTGCCTAAAAAATTAGTTCATTGATAAAGTCTTAAAGATATGAAATGATATGGAACAAAAAGAATGTTTTTGATAAATTTTTTTAGGCAATGAACATTTATTAAAAATACATCTTTAAACTTTGTCTTTCCTAGTTTCTCGCATGGCAAAGAAACTGGCTACATGTGAGGGGGAAAAAGCGGATTTAGAGAGGGAGCTTGATGAGATCAGACTTAAATATAAAGAACTCAAGCACAAGCATGACCAGACCTTGCTAGACATGGGCTCGCAGGTCAATGTTCACACCCACATCAATTCTATATCTGACCTCAAAAGGTGAACTGAAAATCACTGATCTGCTTTGGGTCTTTATTGTAGTTTTACCAAACTATCAATTTTTGCTGAGAACTATGTATGATTCCTGTTCTCTTCAGATTATTCATTTTTATCCGCAATCTTTTGGTAATATATAGAAGTTGTTTCATGATTAAAACAAGAAAAATGATGTTAAATGTTTTTACTCCTATATTTTATATTATGCATTCCGCCATTTTGTAGGAAAGAGCAAAGAATTTTCCATTATAATTATGCCTTACGACAAAGTGTTAACATTTACTTTTCAGGTCCGTAACAGAAGAGAAAGAAAATGTGAGGAAAGAAGTAGACTCTATAAAGATAAAATTGAAAGTAAGTATTTAATTGTAGATAAAATTTTGATTGAAATCTTATGTAATCCATGTTCTGAATCAAATAAAAAAGCTTGTTCAAAGATGTAATTTCAGTACTAAATTTTATAATCAACTTTATTTATAAGTGCTTGATTTCTAACTGTTTCACATTTAGCATTTCTTTTAAAGCTTCATTGTATGTATATAGAAATGGAAAATACGACAAAAGCAGTTAACATAATTATGATTTTCACTTAAATATCATCTTTTTACTTCCAGGCATCTGAGAAAGAATGCAAGAGTCAGGCCTTGTATATGATTGATTTAGATGCTGAAAATAGAAGGCTTAAAGCTGAAATTGAAGCCATGCAAAAGTCTGTAGCGTAAGTCAAATATTTTCTTTTTTACAATTTGAAATGCATCATGATTTCATCACATTTTTGCAAAAAATTTGCCCTGTAAATCTTAGAGAAAATATTATAAAGATATTCATTAGCTGAGTCATTCAGTCAATACGTCCATTTTTCAATATTTTTAAACACCAACTTAGAAAAGTAAACAGAAATGCAATGTTTGAAATATATATTCCCAGAAATCTCCAAACAAATTTCCCACTTTTCAAAAAATTATGCCTTTACTTGTATATTTGTACATGAAGTTACATTTACAAAGAGTTAAAGATCATTTCAACCTGATTTAGGTGATTGCATAAAAGTAATCAATTTAACTTTTAACTTTTTGAAGTTTAAGACAAATTTTAAATAGAAAATACATTTCCATCTGATTTAGGTGATTGCATAGAACTAAACAATTTATCCATAGCTTTTGAAGTTTTACATATATTTTAAATAGAAAATACATATATAGGCTCAAAAGTACAAGTTATTAAAAATGTGTTTTGTCGACTTCAATAATTTTCTCTTTAATACTTAAATCATCTCAAAATCGAGTTTTATGAAGTGTGCTGCTCATGACTGTGTTTGTCAAATCATCTAGTAATTCTTGACCAGTTTATCTGGATTTCATGATCAGTCTTTATTTACCATCTATCTCTGAGTCCTGCTATGGTCTTGCTTTTTTTTTTTTTTTTTTTTAAATAAAGCAATGAGATCACCGAACAACCTATTTGTCAGAAAATTTTTGGAAAATGTCTTTACTTTAAAAAAATTTATCTCCAGACGTACTCAGCAGAAAATGCTAGTACTTCATAGAGCAGTGGAGCTATCAGAGGATAAAGAAATGGTGACACAAGAGCAGCTTGCCAATGTTATCAAAGTGGTAGGTGTTCCACCTCAGATTTACATGGTAAAGAATTGTAAATTGTTAATTTGAATCCTTGTTGCTCCTTATATATAGCTACCATTTATTTGTGATTATTCATCATTTCTGAAGATAGATAATCTCCAAAACAATAATTATGTTTAAAGGGAAATTTTTGTAAAAATCAGATTTAACGAAAGGTGGACCTCTGTGAATTTTAAATAAAGTACAGTGTACCTCAAATTCAACCAGCTCGGACCAATGAGACCTTGGGTTCAAAGAGGGATAGATTAAGTCCCGTTTTTTCCCGTCTTTGCCTCAATAAATTAACCTTTGATCCAACAAGTGTCTGGCCTCAATAGAAGAACAAAACCACTTTAAAAATTACCTTACTCACTACATGGTAAGCTCTTTGTTTGGGCCGAAATAAAAATTAGATCCACGGGCGTGTGTGATTGAAGATGTGTGAGTATGCGGGCAGGTGTGTCAGAGGAAAAGGGAAGGGCCAGTACAATAGTGAGATGTAGAAAACAAAACCCTCTGGGCACTCCAAACCTAGTGCTAGTGCTCAGTGCAAAGCACAATGGCAGAAAAAAAAGAGAAGAAAAAAAAAAAAGGGGGGGGGGGGGGTGTGCGCTGTGCAGGTAAGAGCGTCAGTGAAGGGAAAGGGGGATTATGGGAGGTGAAGTTATGGGGCTAGGTGATTTAGAAAGGTCCGGAGAGAGAAATGCAAGATCAATACATGTAGACATACAGAGAGAGAGAGAAAGGGAGAGTGTGTAAATAGAAACGAAAAACACCACACTTGGAGGATAACTTGGTAATTATAAGGGATCCAAATGGACGGGTGTGTGTCTATAAATAGTATGATACAAGGTCTTAAAGGAAATAGGCACATAACTTTATAATAACGGGACAAAAAAAAAGAAATAAGAAAACTATTATCAATTCAACTTATAAAGGTTTCACTTTGTAAGCTTCGTCAGTATTATTACAAAATCATGCTTTCCAATCAACATTCAACCCAAGGAGAATTAATACACATTTTGTGATTTCCTTTCTTGTCACAAATTTCACTCTAATGTACATTCTTGCAGACGTGAAACTAACACACATACACACACTCTCTCTCTCCCTCCCTCCCTCCCTTCTCTCTCTCTCTCTCTCTCTCTCTCTCTCTCTCTCTCTCTCTCTCTCTCTCTCTCTCTCTCTCTCTCTCAAAATTCATGGAACTAGTGATTTGGAACTGTTTCTTTATACTCCAGGAATTCACACAAGCTGATCCTATTTAGTTAAGCACTTGATATTTTATTCTTTTATTACTACAATGACTACTACTGCTGCTACTATCATTACTACTACTACTACTACTACTACTACTACTACTACTACTACTACTACTACTACTACTACTACTACTACTACTACTACTACTACTACTACCACTACCACTACCACTACCACTACCACCACTACTACTACTACTACTACTACTACTACTACTACTACTACTACTACTACTACTACTACTACTACTACTACTACTACTACTACTACTACTACTACTACTACTACTACTACTACTACTACTACTACTACTACTACTACTACTACTACTACTACTACTACTACTACTACCACCACTACTACTACCACCACTACTACTACCACCACTACTACCACTACCACCACTACCACCACTAGCACTATATAGCTTTTATAGTGTTCTAGGAAATTAGGGTTTTTTATGGATTTGTGTGATTGGAAAGGTTGCTTGAGTGTTGACGTTGATAGCACGTGGTTTTAGTGTCTGTAATGTATGAATCCAGAATGTTTCTTTGTTTAGTAGGCTTATCATGTCTGCTGTGAGCAACTGGTCTATTGGTGTGATTTTTGTGTGGTTAATGCTGTGCCCGGGAAGGTTAAAAAGTTTGGCAACAGCGTGTTCTCTATCATTGTTAATGTTGAATCTGTTGTGTTACACCATTTGCGTAGTGTTTGGGGATGTTGCATGGTCTGTTGCCTACTGTGTCTTTTCTTGATGCAGATGAATGAACTAATAGATCACGGAGATTTTTGGGCCTGCAGAAAGCTGCCATGGGGAGAGTCAGGATGGCTTTTTTGCATCAATCTGGTGTTTGGAGGATGGGGAAATGTTTTTTTAATATGTAGGGAATGTTCAGTAGGGTTGGATTATACAATTATACTAAAGGGATTCTCTCTTTATCTGTTAGGGGTCTCTGTAAGGTCTTTGATCTAGGTGTTTCTAAGGCTTTAGTTATGGAAGCTTGAATGTGTTTGTGGGGAAAATTGTGTCTATTGAGGTGGTGTTTGAGATCGGCGGTTCTATGAGTGAGTGCAGCTTCTGATGAACAAATTCTAACTAGTCTAAATGCTAGACTGCGCTTAATGTGCTGTGGGTGGCATGAGGATCAATGCACGTAGTTGAAGGTGTCTGTGGGTCTTGAATAGAGGTCTGTGTGTAGAGATTTGCCTAGAAGTGGGACCATGATATCAAGGAATGGAATGTGAGTAGGCGATATGTTGAATGTGAATTTGATGGAAGGGTGATATGTGTTGGCATGTTGGATGAATGCTTCTAGTTTGGCACGGCCATGGGTCCAAATGAGAAAGATCTATGTATCTTAGCCAGACAAGTGGTTTGTCTGGGAAATAACACAGAAGTCTCCTCCCGATGGCCCCTGTGAAGATGTTGGCGTATTTAGGGGCCATACACGTACCCACAGTAGTGCCGTAAGTCTGTAGGTATGTCTTGTCATGAAAAGTGAAGAAGCTGAGCATGTGGATGAGGTGTATCAATGTGCAGATGAAAGAGGGGGAAGGTTTTGTTCCCAAATCTCTGCCTTCCTCCAGCGCTATGCAACAAGTGTCCATACCTTCCTCATGTGGGATATTAGTGTACAATGTGCTAACAAATATTGTACATAGAAGGGTATCTGGATGAAGAAGGCCTGTCTTATTAATATCATGGATTTTTCAGAGGAAATCCATGTCATCCTGCACATATGAAGGTAACTGGCTGACCAGATCCTTCATAATCATATGGTAGTCCACAAATTGAGATATTATCTCTGTGGGTTATCCGTTACCGCCTATGCTGAGCCTCCTTCGGTTCCCTTCTTTGTGGATCTTGGGAAGGATATAAAACCTTCCCAGAGTGGGATGAAGTTCGAGGAGGGCTTTACCTGTCTCTGAGCTTATTTCCTGATCCTCTATCCCTTTATCTATTGCTTCTTGAATCTTTTTATTGAAACAATTGGTAAGGTCAGAGGGCAGTATCCTAAAATAAGTTGTATTGTCAAGTTGCCTAGTGCACTCTCGAATATAGTCGGTGGTGTCCATAACCATGACAGCCTCACCTTTGTCAGCAGGTGTGGAGTTAGCGGCTGAGAGAACAGGTTGATGACTCTGTGTGTGTTAGTTATAGATTGTTCTCGTAGTTTTTTGTATATGTCATGCTTAATAAATCTTCTGTTACGAGTAGATTTGTTTTTGACCTTATTGAGTTGTGGTGTAGGCCTGATGTTATGATCCTGTGGTTGGCTGTGAGAGGTATTATCATTGACTGCAGTGTTGATGGGTTGCTGAAGTGAAGGAGCTCAGGAGGTAGGAGATGGGATCGTTCCAAGATGAAACCTCGTTGCGGGACCTTGGTGGCGGCTTCTCTTAAGCTGTATAGGTGGCATGCCTCTTGGTTTGAGTGTGTATGAGAAATATTTTTTTATATCGTCAGCGTAGATGTGACAAAGAAGTGAGAGTTCAAAGCTTGTAAGAAGAAGAGATTAAGGCTCTTGTGTCTTGTGTTGATCTTGCATTTCATGTAATATCTTCTTCGTTTAATTATGAGCGATATGAGTCCACGTTGTCTTAATTTGAAGGTATAATGAAGCTGTCTTTTTTATTAGTCTTGTGTCGGAAGATTAAAAATTGTGAAAAGCGAAATAAACTTCAAAACCTCAACATAATTATAGCCACGTCCGTTCATTTGGTTGAGCAATAAAGGGAGGAAACTCATTACATGTAAAAGTTTAGTGTCGGGTAGGTTCTCTCCCTTGAAGATATTTTTTTTTTCATTTTAAATTTATTTTATCCAACAAGAACTCCGGTTCATCGAGAAAATACTTTGAGACCGGAGTGACTCGTTATAAGCAAGTTTATTGTATTGTCCAGCTTGTACCATTAAATAAGAGCTATTTTTTGTTGTGAGACAACCAATGTTGAGACCTGGATGAATATAAATCAACAATGCAATAGATGATTAAAATATAAGGATATCTTTTTTTTTTTAAATATAAGTTACACATAATTTGAAACCTGAATAAATTTTTGTTTTTGAATTTCGAGTATGGAATGCCATAAAGAAAGAAAAAGTTTTCATCATCCCTAATACCTATAATTTTTCCTTTTTGTTTTTCTAGGCAGAGAAAACAGCTTTAGAGAGGGACACAGTGTACAAAGTAGTATGTGTTTTTTTTTTTTCATGTAGCAAAAGCTAGCTGTCACCAAAAGCAAAAAAAATGTTCCATGCATTCACCATGATGGTTCAAGTTCAAGAAAACAAAACAACAAAAATTTGAAAAAAATTTATCATACCTTAAAAAATTAATTAAGTATAAAGAAAGTTAAAAGGCAAAAGAGTCAGGGAGAGAAATCTTTAAATTTGATTTGGATATGCGATATGCATATAATTATCTATTCAATTCTGATTAGCTGCAGATATCATTTATGTATTTTTAAAAATAGCATGTTTCATTTCGCTCTCAAAATCTCAGGAGTTTCTAGCAAATCAGGTTATAATCACATGGAATTCACAAACAGTTGCTACTGAAATTCTTTGAAATCAGCATATCTGTTTTACAACACTTGTGCTCCCAGTCATTATTTTTTTATCATGATCAAAACAACAGCTCATTTTAACTACTCCTTTCCTCTTCCTTCTTCTCAAGGCAAGGGAGCAGCAAGAAGAGTCTAAGTTGACAGTCAGTAAATTGATGAAGGGTAGTGTTACTGTGGGCAAGCTGGAAGAGCAGCTTAAGGTACTGACAAACAGAACAATGAAATAAGTAGATAACAATTCACTCTTTTATTATTGTAAGTTTGGAATGCTTAAGAATTTGACTTGAAATTAAGAGAAATTGATTCAGTCGCATGTATATAGCAGCATTTCACAAAGGAGATCTTTTATGGAATAACCACCACTTTTTTTTTTCTTTCAGCTCTGCCGTATGAAGGCTTCAGCAAAACTCAACACAGTTGCTGACAGGTGGGAATATTGTGTTACTGGTTTTTAAGATTAAAAAAAAAAACTAGTTTCTCACTGAACAGTGAAGTTTTCTTTATACTACTTAAAAGCTGTTACATGAAAATTATTTTCTTGTTTTTTTTTTATACTCATCTTCAATAGGGTTTGAGTGAAATATTGTACAAATGTAAAAAAATGAATGATAAGCTGTAAAGAAATCAATATCTCTTTGAACCATTTAGCACATGTTGCTACTTTTGATGGAAATGTGTTGTTGTTTTTTTTTGTTTTTTTTGTTTCATTATATCTTTCAGAAGTTTCCTGCGTAAAACATAGAGCTGAGTGTAAAATAATACCTTTTGATGATCCTTGACTGAGGCCCCTTGTTTTGATGTAAAATTGTGTCATGTTTTTTCATTTGAATGAACCAGATTGAAGGACCAGGATGAAGCTTTTAATAGGCAAAAGCAAGAATATGAAAGGGAGATTCAGTACCTTCGGCTTCTGGTCAAGGAAAAAGAGGAGCTTATACAGTCACTAGAGCAAGACAAAAAGTGGGTTTTTAACTATCTTATGGTTGTAATTACCCTTGGCATGATTGTGTATAAAATGTCACTAACCCCACAGCCGAAGTGATTTCCAACATCCAAACTTCTGTTCACAAAAATCAGCATTTGTGTACACTGCAATAAGTTTATGTCAGCGCTACACTTAGCACTCTTAGTCCTAATAATAAGGAACAGCCATTATGGGAAAATTTTAAAATCTTAAATAGAGGTCTAAGCATTAGAGGAGTTGAAAATTTGCCAAACTTAGTTTACCAATAAACAAACTGACAATGGAATGAAAACTGTTGAAGGTTTGTGAGCTCTGCACTCATGATTATGTGGGCCAAAAGTCTGAGTTTATTTGTTGGTTTAAAAGTAATCTCTTCCTAAGTTCTGATAGAAATGATGAAACTAAAACAAAAATAGCATAAATCATGTCCATAATAGTTGATGAACTATCACTTTAGAGTTACTCAACATTTTTTCATGTGATGACATTATTCCTTGTGAAAAGCCTTACTTTAATTTTGTGTTGAAGAAATTGATTGATCAAAAAATGAAAAGAAAAATATATATATAATTGAGTGTTGCTTTTTTACTTTATTGTTTCTAATTCTATATTGGCTCAACAAGTGGAGTTAAAAAATCTTAAAGAGACTCAACTTCATTTATTTTGCTGCTTCAGACTGACGGAACAAGATCTAGAAACTATGTGGCAGGCAGCAACATCTGAGAATAACCGTGTGAAAACACTTCTACGCACTGGGGGACGCAAGTTAGTTGGGAATGTACATCTTGCTGACGCATTGAAAGAGGAGATGGAAAACCAAGAGTTGCAGCTCTTCTCTGATGACAGTGCTGCTATCTGACATTTTATTATGGAATTCTTTTCACAAATTAAGAACTATGAAAAGGGTTTCTGTTTTCTTTTCTTTTTTCAAAATCTAACCTACAAAGGAGGTCGTGTGATGAAGCTATGAATAACTAAAAAAATTTTCAGATGATAGGTTTTATCTCTTTTTTGCAGTAATCATAATCAAGAGCAAGGTTATTTTTTTTAAGCCTCTTCAAAGCTATTTTGCCTTTTTGAGAACTGACTGAAAGTGAAAGCGAAATGTGATTTGTAAAGATATTTATCGTAATATTTACATATAAATTTATTTTTATTGATGTGCCCCTGTACATGTTATGTATATATATAACATAACACAACATATTATACACATACATTTGTTCTTTATCCGTCCAGTAAGTGCTCACATGAATGTTTCATACAGCCCTAATTGAATATGCTGGGAACCACAAGTTTCCTTTCTTGGAAAAACTGCGGACCACTACATACATTCTATTTGCAGGATGTATACAATTTTAAGCAAAGCTTGACCTGATTGGTGTTTTTGATCCTTAGCTGTTTAAGTGCTGTCTATATTTTTTTTACAAACCACAAATGTGACTGAATAATGATTCTTGCATTTTTAGTACAATTTTAAATATTTGTATGATGTAAACCAATTTTTTTAAACAGAGATATGGAAGGAAAAACAATTTATGTACCATACATATGCTTTGTTCCAACTTCTTTCAGGATCTATAGATGTCAAAATAAAGCTAGAGTGGTTTTAGATTTAAGATAGGTGAATATATTCTTCTGCAGTTGGGATCCAAAAGAGTGGGGAGCTTTTCCTGTGTGTTGATAATCTCATTCGAGTCACAAATTCCTTAGAGCTGATTTAGTCATTTACATAAATTTGCACTTTCTTCTTTAAATTTATTGATTTTGTTAATTTATGTGGGAAACACTGGCTTGAAGAATGAAATTATTAATACAATATCCATTTTCTTTTCCTCTCCTATTTTCATATGATATAAGGACCTATTTCAGGGAAAATCTGATATGTGAATTTGTTTTGGAATGGACTTCAAATTGAGAGGATCTATTTAAATAAATGGAAAATAGTTAATTTCATTTATCCACCTTATTTCTTTTTTCTCTTGTCGGAAAAAGATACCCTACATTTGCAGTAAATTTGGGATGAACTGGAGAATTATTAAACCTAATTTGATTCCAAATGAATGATTAGGTTATGATTTAATAAAGCCAAAATGCAAACGAAAAACAAAAGTAAAAATTTCGAATTATAATAGATGCTTGCCAAGCCATCCTTCATCAACTACTGTTCAAGAAATTGTGTAAGAATGAGTTAATTGGCCATTGCCTTCTACTTTGAGTTTGATTTACGGCAGTATACCGTGCTTCATCAAAACTGGATTTACACCAAGTAAAGCAGATCATTTTTGCCTCTCTGCTTTTTTCTTTCCCCCCTCTGATAAATCATATGGCAGGAAAAACACCACTCAGTGAAAATTAATTTATAGATGATGAAATAAGGCAAATTTGTAAATCATATCTCCTTTCTCAGCAGCCTCCAATATATCTTACTTTTATTGATGTTCTAAATCTTTCTTTCATATAATTAGATGAGATTAGCATTGCGGTGTCATTATGAGTAACAGACTGTAAGCAAGTACTTTATTCATAACAAATTTTCCTTTAAGTATTTGGTGCTTACATAATGTTTGAGCATTTTTAACTCATAAATCTTTAACCCAATATTTATTATTATTGTGCTATGCTTAGCTCACATTAAGTAAAAAATAAATGACATTTATCCCATGCTTTTGATGTTATTGCATGGATTAGTTAATAGATAATGGATAAATCTATTGATTTAAGTTCATCTGTCCTGGGAAAGGAAATAATCGCCAATTGCAATTTATAAAAACTTCTGTAATATGTTCATTGACTTTGATCTGAAATTTTTAGATGTATTTTTATTTTTACCATTAATATTTATAAAGATTTGCCCTACACACACCATTACAAAAGCTTTAAAGGAATTACTCAATGCCTCATATTTGTTAATTTTTTACCTCATTTGCGAGTGCTGTATCTTCACAGAGAAAATGACTTAAACTGGGTTTTTAAAAATCTCTACACATCAAACAAGCAACAGAGGCAAAAAAGCTGTTGTTGCAACTATGTTCAAAATCAACATTTAATTTAAAGATGTGCTTTTTACTTTTACACATATCCATAATGACAATATTTACAGCTTCAAATTATAACTAAAAGAAGACAATTTCATATAAAATTTTATTCACCTTAAAATCACATTATTTGTCATAAGAAATAGTGAGATCCCATTTTCACATTTTCCATACTGTCACGTGAAACACATGAATAAAAATAGACACTTCACAAAAAAGGGTTCAGCAGAAATGTCAAATTTCACCAACTAAGAGCAACCTCATAATTTAAAACTTATCTAAATACATGCCAAAAACATTGATTTATTAGAGAGAATCAACAAAAGGAGACATTTATTTCTAGAATACTCAATGATCAGGATTTATTTGTCTCTTCAACTTAAGAAAATATTTTGGTACATTAAAACAAGTTTGATGTATAAAATACCAGGTATTTTCAAGAAAAAGACAGATGCTTCAATTACAAGTTAAGAAAAACCTAGTTGATTCATAATGGACCACTGCAGGACTATCTTCTCCTTCTTGATCTGCTACCACTTGTACTACGACTTCTGCTGCCTCTTGATCTATCTGTTCGCCCTGCTCTAGCTCTGTCCCGACTCTTGTCTCTTTCACGACCGCCACTGCGTTCCCTTTCCCTGTTGCGATCTCTTTCCTTTTCACGTTGCTTTTGCCGCTCCAACCTGGCAGCCTCCTATTGAATATAAAAAAATGTTAAAATGAGAGTAGAAATATATAATGAACTTGTTTAGTACATACAAGCAGAAGTCATCTTTATCATAAAGTAAACTTCAAACATATGCACACATTTGCACATTCCCACCCACTGTCCAAATTCCAGTGGCTTTGACTGTTTGATTCTGCATCAGGTTCTGCCAGCTGCCAATTCCTGCTCCCTTCCCGATCCCTCTCTTTATTCATCTTTTTCTCCCGGTGTATCCATACTTTACGAGAGCTGCCAACCTTACAACACAAAAAGCATATTTGTACGCATTATTATAGGCTGTAAGTGTAAAAATTTATGCCACTTTTATGAATTTCACCCTGTGGCTTAGCAGGTTTAGTCTCTTTTTCTCCAGAGAACTTATTTCTAGATCGCAAGAAATTATAATTCGCAAACTGAAATTATTCAGAGAGTAGATATAGCACCGACGAGATCTATAGATGGTAATTCATGCTATAATTAATGCACGAACTAAATAAATTCTTGAATTTCATTGGTTGATATTTCTAGTAATAAAAAGGCCTAAGGTAGTGAGCTTTTCAGCACTGCTTTCTAATAACTACTTGATACATCTAGTACAAAGAAAAGTTTTTAACAACTTAAGAACAGGGGATACTTGATCTAGGCTTGCTGGGTAGGAAGGAGATAAAAGACCATTCTCTGAATTATTAATCACTAATTTAGATGGAAGTACATGTAAAATAAAAACCACTCAAGAAAAACGCAAAAATAGCAAAATCTGTTATAGACGCATCTCTAGCTAAGAAGACAGGCTACAGCAGTAACGTTTTAATGGTCAGTTTTATTAAATTGAGATTATTTTGTAGGTAGCCTGTAGTGCATATGTACCATAGGTACTGCTACCTTTTCTCTTGTTTGGAACAATTTTACATTTTTTGGGTCACAACTGTGCTCTTTGTTGGCAGCCCTGCTTTGCCCCATTACATGGCTAATGTAGCCTTTCTATCCCGTGCAGTACCAGTACAGTAATAAACAAGTATTCTTTGTCAACATACACACATAGTTTTTAACTGAATCTCAACTAGATTTCTCAGCAGAACATTTTATACTTCTAGTGAGCTTGTGGTTCGTTGGCCCCTAGGATGGGTATGAGACTAGTTTACTTGATGCAAGATTTTGTTTGAATCTTTGATTTGAGGAAAACTTTATACTATAATGCAACATTATCATTAGCTTGCCATTCACACGGAATTTCAGATCCCAATAAGAGGTTCAATGTCAACAGGCTACAATGCGAATTCTAAAACTAATAAGTAAACTTACCCGCTTTTTTAACTCTTCTTTTTCTTTCTCTTCAGCAGCAGCTATTCTTTTCTGTTTCTCTTTTTCACGTTCCTCTCTCTGGATGGCTCTTTGCTGGGCCTTAAAAAAAGGAAAAAAAGTCGTAACAAAGAACTTTGAATGGCAAATACTTACCAAAAACTTGTAATAAAATGCACACGAAATAAACTTTAATTATAAATGAACAATATGCAGAGCTAAAGTGATACCAAAAAAAAAACAACAAAGAACACACAAGTTAAGAACATGTGATGGACCAATTGTCATCATTGTAGGCAAGATAATAATTCTTAACCATTTACCATTGTATGACGAGGAGTTACATGAACAAAGAAGAGCAGATAAAAATCAGAGAAACGTACAAGGTTTTTTTTAAAAACCACTTACAAGACATAAGGTTATGAAAAACTCTATTCATAAGCAATCTGTACCAAAGGAATCTCAGGTAAAAATTGTTGAAATACTTGATGCAACCTAAAATCAACTGATTAATTCATACATGAAACAAAGGTGTCATTGATCACAAAAAAAAAAAAAAAAAAAAAAAAATTTAACATGATTAGAAGAGTTTAATTAAATTTTAAAAAGTATAATGAAACACTGGCCTGGCAGAGGCCTTGCAGGTGAGTTCTGAGGTAATTCAAATGTAGCACTGAATCTATCTATCACAGAGATTTCCTTTCAAGTAAAAAATTAAACAGAGCATGCATTTTTAGATTTTGAAAATGGTACCATTGATTTGAGGTGAGAGCCTGTTATGAAAGTGGTTTGGCACAATAGAAAAACCATCATAACTGCTTTTACTTTTTTAAATTCACGAACTCAGTTAAAAATAATAATCAGCAAATAAGTATGGTTTTAACACTATAATCAAAAAGCCCTCATCAGAGAGCAAGAAACTGCATAAAAATGCTCAATGTCAGAAACTCACATGTTTAAGTGAGTGTGTGTATCCTTAAAGGCAGATTTCTGACACAATTTGTCAATATCAGTCTTACATCTACATTAACCTATGGACAACCATCTTGTAAAGCCCTGTCTCTTTTGCGACACTAACTGATAATAGATATGCCCTGACACCTCTTTGCCATTCAACTTGTCAGTTTTGCCTGAAAAGATCTAAACATAAGAATCAATGACAACACATAAGATTGTTCCTATAAAGACTCGCTACACCCTTAAATATCCTCCCTACCCCTCCATGATAGATTGTTTGCTCTCTCTCTGAGCACTTGAGACAGGCCAAATTTATATATTACAGAAGAACATGATAAGGTTGAACACGTATCCCTCCAACTCACACGTTTTCCCCTTCTGACTATCACTTTATTCCCATCTTATTTCTACATTTTTATCGAACTAGTTCAAAGTTACCAAACATTTTACTTGAACAATCAGCCCAAAATTAGAGAAAAGAATCTTCTCATATGAAATTTGACAGAATGTGACTTTTATTACATTCGCAGATCTTAAATTTCAATCGTGCTCTACACAGGCACGCCTTACCCCTCCCTTTCACTGTGTAGAAACACTTTGTGGAAAGGTAGCCTAGCCTATCCATAATCGCCAGGGAGAGAGACACCCCTTTTCCCTCCCCACGTTACTATAGCCTAGTAGTCTCATACACCCGGCCCCAGTTGTCTGTCTCAGCGCATCTCTAAGACTTCAGAGGGACAGATTGTAACCAAGATTTACTTGTTCCACATGCACAAGACAAGGGTAATGATGAAAGGTAAATCTGTCTGCGCCCACCCTTTGCTTGATCAATCAGTGCATAAGTGTGAAAAAAAGCTGGCAGGTAAGATCTCTTTATTGACGTTTAGGACACTAGATAGCTAAAAAGGTAGAATGTTGGACTGATAATAGTGAGCTACAAGTTCAAACCTTTGCAGGGTCCTCTGGTGGGATTAGGTCTTGCTCTGCCTTGACAGACAGCTCTTGTCTGGTTACTTAAAGATTATTCAGGAACAATCATTGGAACATCCACTTTGGACTGAATATATGCCTAGCTAAAAAGAAATTTGTGACTGAGATCTGAATGAAGACCTAGTCTTAGATCTAGATCCAGCATCAAAAGTTGGGAGATCCCATAAGCGCTGGGGTTTCGACACAAGTTTTTACATAAAATGAGTTGGGAATAACATATCCCGTTGTTCGGAGGTATCTGTCTTCTGTCTTCTATTCGAAGTTCTAAAAGTAGGGAAAATCAGCAAATCCAGTAATGCTTGGAGTTGTATGGAAGTAGCCAAGAAAACACGAAGCCTCTATACGTTGTTAACATACTTCTAAATATTCCCGAAAACGCAAATCCTCGGGGCCAAGTGCTAAAAATAGATTTGTTCGAACACTGCATCTTCGTACATATAAATATTCCCCAATGAATTTGAAGAATCCATGCTCTACTGTATATCATTGGTTGATATCTTAGCTTTTCCAAAAATGGTGCCTCAGGATGGTTCTCTAGAATTGCCAATGAATTGGATCATACCGCTCATCAGATGGCATGGACAAAGCCATTATACTGACTTGTGGGGTCTCTTTTGGTGACATTTGGAAAAAAAAACTGTTAGATCTAAAGGAGATCTTTTCACAGGCTTTTCGACATTTTCTGAATCAGCGGCTTTCCTTTTCCTAAGACAATAACGGACTTCTCCAGATCTAGATTATATTGAGGCATACCCAGAATTAAAATAGATTTTTCACTGAAGACCTTAAACAAAAGATCTGTCTAGATAATACTTAAGTATAGAAATTGCTAAAAAATCTACATCATCAAGACCTCAATAAATTAATACATCTAGACCTATTCAAATACTTTTCTGTTCTTAAAACAGTAATAAAAAGGATTTAGCTTAACTCAATCCCACCTAAATAACTCCAGCTTAGGTAAAGCCCTGACCCTAAGAGAAGGGACGTAACTCCGTACAAAAAATAGATCTATACATTAAAAAAAATATTATAATAAAACAAAACAAGATAAAATTTTGAAATAAATTTTAAAAAAAAACTAAAGGTGTTGAATTTTTAATAAAACAAGATTTCATGATAGTAAACCAATTTTTTAAGACTTCTCCTTAACTTCAGGCTGACTCCACCGCCATTTCATTTTTTAACCATCAACATCCCATTTCACTACCATCTCAACATCACAATCTGACTCCCGATGTCATTGTCAAATGGACACTGTTCATTATTTTATGCTGTGTTGGGACAACCATGCAGATAGCCAAAATAAAGGGTTTCTATCGCATCCCTAAGATGATTCAAGTGATCACCCAGCCTAACTCACAGTTGAGATCTCGCCTAGGCCTTGAAATCGCGGACAAAAACGGTCAATGTCGAACTGGATTTTTAGATCTACATTTAGTCCGAAAACGAAACTAAACTAACCAAAAAAAAAGTCTAAAGTGTCCTCTAAACGTAAATGAGGTTTGCATGAGATTTCAGGTAGTTATAAGGAAAGAAAGTGAAAGTGAACGGGCGATATAGGTACACAATATAGAGGTCCATACGGGCCACGGCGGGCGGTATAGGTGGGATTGAGTTAAAGCAACAAACAATTGAAGGTAGACAAAATTTTTTTATCTAGAACAGAAATACAATAGTTATGTAGAATTTGTAACCAATTGAGGCCTTTAAACCAAGGCTTGGTTGTGGAAATACTAATCAATATCAGGATGTAGAGCTCAAAAACAGATAGTGTGGTTCTGCGCTTAGAAAAATTTGAAAAAAAAAAAAAAGAAAGAAAAGAAAAATATTTGTACCTGTTCTTCTGTGAGTGGTAACCAATAAATACAAGGTGTGGCTTTAGTCTTTCTAAAGAGATCATCCAAAAGCTTTGCAGGTGGTTCTTCCTCTGCTTTGGGTTCTGGAAATAAATTGTTTGGTTCATTTAAGTTTTTCTGACACTTTTGAATCCAAATCCACCATAACAATCTATCCATTGTTAAAAATCTAAATGTGCTACTAAAATCATTGAAATTCTTGAAAAAATACTAGTATAAAGTGAAAAGCACTTAAATTGAAATCTAGGAACAGTTACAGGCCTAATCTTTTTGGTTTTAACATATTTTAGTACAAACAAAAGGCAAAAACAAATAAGGGTACAAATCAATTTAATGAAGCTTTATATTTTCATTGACATGTTTCAATGACTGTGTTATATAGTATCATTTCAGTTGCCATAAACACTCTATATTTTATTATTTTGGTGTCCATAAAGAGTCAATCTGGGCTGGACAAACTATATGAAAAATGCTTCAACATTACAAATACAATTAAATAAAAATAAATTTAGTTGAAATACATTTGCTAATATTAATGAAGTTCTAATTAAAGATGCAAAGAAAACTGGTGCATGTGCTTTCCGTTTTAAAGAACATATGAACTTATTACTATTATGATGTCTTGTATTGCCGTACAAATAAAAAACATAAAACTATACAAAAAAAAAATATATATATATATGTATATATATATATTATAAAACTATTTTTTTTTTAAATCAAGAGAGCATTGGAACCAAAAAGTGAATCCAAGGTGAACTCTGTATCACTTAATATGGAAATAATCTTTGTGGAGAAAAATTAGATTTCCTCCCAATAAAATTACTCATGTAAAAATTAATATTATACATTCTTCCTGCAAAATTTACATTTAAGGAAGGTTTGGAGAAGTAATAAGAGTGTTGATAGGAAGAAAGAAGAAAGAAAAATAATATAAATAAAAAATTCTACATGCTTTCTATCTATCAAAGAGGACAAAAATGAAATACTGAACATAAAAGCAAAGCATCCAGACTTAATAGCCTTGAAATCCCAATCTATCTACCTTTCTGTCGTTTTTCTTTTTTCTTTTCATCCTCTCTCTTTTCTCTACTGCCATCTCTTCGTTTTCTCTGATCTCTATCCCTGGATCTTGATCTTCGTGCTGGGCGATCTCTATCTTTTGACTTTGAGCGGGACCTGCAATGTAATAGTGGTTTCTTGCAACTAATGGAATAATCATTAACAACTAAAACAAACATGACACTACATCCATATTCTTAACTACATAATATCAAAAACATTGAAAACAAAGTCCAAAAAAGTTGTTTTCCTAAAGAGTCACCTTGAGAACTGCTTCATTTTATCCTTATCCCATTCTCTTATCTGTGGAGGAGGGCGTTCTCGTTCCCTAGTAGATTTTTCCACCTCTTTACGTCTCTCTCCTTGCTCTGCAGCAGAATGCTTTCCTCTTGCATCCCTGTCTTCCTTATCTTTTTTTGGTTCTTCCTTTGATTCACGTTGAACGCGCTGCTCTACATTCTTTCTCAATGACGGAGGTGGACCTTCCCCTCCAGATTTTCTGTGAATAAGCTATAACAAAAATGATAATATTAAAATTTATATGTATAAGCTATCAAGGAAAAATATATTTGAAAATTGCCACTTAAAAATATTCTTGAGCTGATGACAAGCATTCTATAGCTCTTTGTGGGTCAAAATCAGGATTAAAAAAAAGAAGAATAAGAAGGAATATTTATAAAACACTGAACCCCAAAAGACTTTCACAGCTGCAAATTATTATGTATTTTATTGAGATGAATCACAAAATTTAGGTTAAAAAAATCCAACACACTTTGACTATCTTTGAATTTAAGGATTAGAAATTGGTTTGAAATTTAGCATAAATATCTGGAACATATTATTATACATGCGATTTTAACTCAATCCAAATGGTATGAAAATTCTGCATTAGAAGGTCTGTTTTTGCTTATATACACAGATCATAAAGCATAAATAAGCTAAAATTTCAGAAAAGTACATTTTGTAAGCTTTTTCCTTAACTTCAATGTGCTGCTTCAAGAGCTACATTTGAAAATCAATAATTGGTCTGTATATTGAAAAAAAAGAAATTGGCTGTTCAAGTATCAAAATATTCTAGCCAAGGCTATCTTATCATAGACCAGTCTGCCCATAAAGGAAAAAAACTTATGCATATATTTAAATAATTTAGTTCCATTCATTTCTTTATCAGAGTTAGGGTAGAAAACAAAACTTTCAGTTTAAGGCCTGCTTTCAAACTAGCATCCCCCAGAGCAGAAATTTTCAGACCTTATAGCATTTCTATACCCAAAGGACATTCGAGGTCTAGGGGGTGAGCAGTGTTCAAATTTGGGTGTTTGATCTATAGAACCTACGGTCCTGGTGATCTATTTTATGGAGGGGGGGTATCCAATGATACACCCTTAGATATTCTGAAAAATGAAAATACAAATTTCAAGGATACTTTTTTAACCAAAAATCTTTAAGAGTGAGAGGGAAAACCACCTACTCAACTGATATTTTGTTATCATGATAAACATTTAAAATCATCAACAATGAATGAGATTTTCTTTACAATATAGGTAGACTGTTGTGAAGCTGAGCCACATTATTTTTTATTACTAAGAAGAAGCCTGAAATGTATGTAAGTTTTAATGTTCAGTTGTGAAATCTAACGAGCAAAAGAATTCCTTTGATTACTGAATTTTACCAGAGATATTGCAACCTCCACTTTGCAACACATTCTTCACCCTAATATATGGGACAGCCAATTTGATGGTTTAAAAAAAACAAGTTAATGATGCAGGCTGCATTCACAAATTTACAATAAATAAATTTTATACTGTATATTATTGTCATGATTATCTGCCTCTGAGCTGATTTAGAGAGCTTACATACAATTTAAGAAGTCTAATATCACGTACATTGGTAGTTTAACCCTTGAAGACCGGCCCAGGTTAACAGCTAACTGATTTGCCAGGGCGAGGTTGCTGAGCCAGTAACAGTTGTGAAAGCTCCCTTTGGCGCACTAACAGGTTCAGTCAAGTGAAAATCAAATATCTAGGATTTGATACGCTATTTTATGCTCTGAAGTTTTTAGATTCATTTTCTGAAACTTTACTGTTTTATCTTTGTGCTTGTGTTATTTTTTTTTTAGAGCTTTTTTGTTTCATTTGGGCTATACAATAAGAATTAGGGTAAATGACACACATAAAATCATGTCAAGAAGAAAAATAATACGATAATTTTTATCGATAAAGCTAATCACAATATCCCCTAATTTGCTAATATATTTCCAGCTTTGCACAATGATTAATCCAATCACTATGTGCTATTTTGTGCCAATCATAATCTGTAATACAAAGCTCTTGAACCAATCAGGACAGCCCATCAAGTCAATTTCATACGCGTCTTTCATCTAAAACAAACTTAAAAGACCCAACAGGCATCAAAGGAACAATTCACTACTCATATCTATTTTGACACATACTCGAGAACCCAATGCCACTCAAGTTCACCCATTCCCCCTTTTTTGGGGGGTGAGGGAGAAAAAACACACTATAGCATCATTGCTCTATATCTTTGTTATTCAGTTTTAGTAATGGTATATTTAGAGACAAAATAGAGTTGTCTACAATCGATTGTAAAATACACTTGGATTTTTCACGTCATCGATTCAAAGGTATGAAGTAGACTGTAGCATCATTGGTTTCATATTGCAAATGAACACCATGCACCTGTTGCCTTGTCAATATTTGGATCCTCCCTCAAGTGGGTTTATTACCTGTATTTCTTGTGAAGATACAATGTGCACTAAGGGGGAGTGACCCTATGATGTCACAAAATGTAAATAAACCAATGAGGACCATTACATCTGAGACTTATATCTTATTTCACTGATGCTCTAATTTGTCCCTTTAGATTACTGTTTCAACTGATGGGCCAAGTGCCACGCCTCTGACTCAGCCAGTGGAAAAAGAAATGTAGATTTCATAGTGAATAATGATTACTTGTTTATAACTTCGCTTACAGTAAATCTAGGAACTTCAAAGAAGCTGCAAAATTATTGGCTATTATCCCAATATCACATGAATTCAATCATTACAGTCACATGACGAGCAGGTAATATTTTTGATAGAAGAGAGTCATCACTAATACTGATAATCAACAAATCGTAGTTGATAGCTAACTTTAATTCATAACACTGCTCTCCGTTTAGCTAGAAGTAAAGTGAAAAATTATCGAATTTTATTGCAAAATCATATCAGATTAATAGTGACAGTTTCATTGTAGACCGCTAAGTGATTTTCTCTCAAGAAGAGAGACATAAATCATAGTGATAATCTGCAACTGCAAACCAGTAGCCAAAAAATGCACCAGCATAGTTTACTTTTTCATAACTTTCTTATCCGTGAAGCTAGAAACTCAAAAAAAAAATTGCAAAATTAATTTTGCAGATTCACAAAATCAAAAGATACAGCCTCACAATAGACTGCTTAAGAATTTTGAAAAAAAAATAACACATGTAATCACGATGGTAATTGAGTGAGTTGTACATATAAAACTGACCCCCTGTGAAAACGTTCCCAAAATGTTGTACATGAACAACTATCACTTTTCACCAGTTATGTAATGAAAAACAAAATGTGACTTGGTCTTTCGTCAATTTTTTAATCTTTGTTGGCAAGTCAATATATCCATAAGTTTTGTCATGCAAATGTCTCTCTTAACATTGAAAAAATAAGTTTCGTTAAAAATAAAAAGCTCGATGGAGACTCACATCTTCAATAGTAGCAAAATCTACTATAAGGATTTTAGGGTTTGACTGAGGCCACCTTGTACCATGAAGCGCTGCTCTTGTCTTTACTGCATCTTCTTCAGTCTTGAACTGTTTAAAATAAAGAATGTTTTCCCCAGTTTGAAAGTGATATGAAAAAGAAAAAAATGAAAAAGTGAAAAAAAGAAAAAAGCCAGAAAGCTTCAGCATGAAAACTCTAATATCTGTAAGAATTTACTACTACGTTGCAATTTCAATTCACACAGGATATCACTTACCGATAAAAGCTCTCACGGCTGTTAAAGAGCGGCATTTTAGTTTGCCTGCCACATTCGTGAAGCAGCCTGTAAGCCGATCGGGTCATGGGGTCAAACACCCCAGCAGAACAGGAATTCCCCTTTCCTTGCAACTCTAGTTATAAGATCTAATGTTCATACTAAAACAATGGAGAATTTAAGCTCATACATGAAAGGAAGAAGTAAAAAATTCATATAATTTGTTAAATCAGTATTTAAACAATACTAAAATATATTTTTTTCCCTTCACTTCATTTAATGGTTGGAGTTATTGAGCATTTTAACTAGTACATGAATTTGGAAAGTGGAATAATCTTTATCGTATGACAGGTGGTGACGTTTTTCATGGGACATTTATCAAAAAGTGAAACAGTTTTTGAGGATGAAATTTTTACAGTGTTTCATATATATGTTGAACTTAAAACCCACCGAAGAATTCTCTATTTTCATGATAGTTCACTTCTTACAGCGCTGGTACAGTGTTTTGATATAAAATGATAAATCTAAACAGCGATACAACATTGTAGTTCAAGCTGTAGAGGGTCAATATATATGAGAGATCTGATCTTAACTATGAACAAAGTTATAAACACACACTAAGAAGAAAATGAAACATGTAGGATTGCACATATATTCACATTGTCTCATTTTACAGGTAAGTCATACGTTTACTTTGCACGGCTGTTTGCTCTAACGCTCAGGGCAGGAATTTAGTTTTGGAGACCGGCGAGAACCCCCTTTGTGCTTATGAGACGATTTTAATTAAACGGGCGGCTGGCAGGCGTAGATTTATCACCTCCAGGTAATTTGATCTGACAGGCTGGGTCGGCGTTTGCAGGGTCTGTGCCTACGCATCGTGGCGCCGCTTTCTGCACTAGAAATCGTACGTATATGCGGACATTCCATTAAATTTGTTACTAAATTGTAATTTTAAAAGATAGTCAAGTGTAGTACCATTTAAAAGATCTTTTTCTGCTGTACAAGACCCACTAAAATTCATTGTCACATCGCTTCGTATCGCGTTTTTATCAATTCCATTCTGTGGTACGTGCTTTTGAAGAAAATTGTCTGTTAAATTCTAATTAATTTCCTAATTATTTTTTTCACATTTACATTCCGCGATTGTTTTAAAGACAATATATGCCTTTACTTTACTTATGATTTGATTAAGCGTGTGTGAAAAAAGTTAAATGGGCTCTCTGTTATTTTTTTTTAATGATCTTTTTCCTTTTCAGTGTGCAACCTGCCAGGGTTTTTATCATATACATTTATATAAAATACATATAACTACGGCTCTTAGAAAGGTGGTCATTTAACTTAAAGACATAATTTTAATATTTAGAAACGAAGAAAGCAGTCAAACAAAGCTAGAGGCTGAGACAGACGGAGTTAGATCTAAGGATCGAAAGATACAAATGACTGTAAATAAAGAAATACATAGTAAAGAAAAATCAATCACAAACATAGATCTAGCTCGAGACCGACAAATAAGAAGAAAGACTCGAAAACGTGTCGTCTTATTTGTAGGTCTCAAGCTAGATCTAGGTTTGTGATTGATATTTCTATACGATTTACTTCATTATTTACAGTCATTTGCATCTTTCAATCCTTAGATCTAGCTCCGTCTGTCTCCGCCTCTATCGGTGTTTGACTGCTTTCTTTATTTCTATAGCACAGGGAGAGAAGGATAAAACGAGAGAGAGATGAAAAATGAAAGGGATAATAATAAAGAAAGAAAGTTAATGCATGAGAGCGAAGAAGAAAACTGGAGGCAAAAACAGAGAAAGACACACGCAGACATACACAGGGAGAGATAGATATATAGATAGATAGAGAGATAGAGACAGAGAGCGAGAGATTCGCACACAAAAAGAAAAAAATAGAAGGGGAAGAGGAATTATAGAGAAAAGAGTGAGAAAGGAAGGGTATGATTAAAAAAGGGGTTAGAATTAAAAGATAGAGAGAGTAAAATAATGTGGAGGTACAAAACAATAGAAAAATTTATTTTTTTTTAATATATTTAGGTTTAGTGTCGATGTGAAATAAGCTATGGGAGGCATTTTCGCTCATTACTTGTCGTCATAAGTGATTTCTCTTACCTAGACATGAATAACATCGCGTGCGGGTTTGAAAATATATAAAAAAAATTCTGCGATCTTGATTCACATCCGAACGCCAATAGAGCCGGTTAAGATATTAACCAGATAAAGACTAGAACCTTTTGCCTTTTCATTAATTCTTTTTTTGAAACTATAACTCGTGGGCTGTTGAAGATATTGATGTTTTACTTTTACCTTTCAGTATCTGTGTCATCATGACCTAATAAAAACCGGCGTTTAAAAAATCCTATATAAGCCTTTTAAAAAGGTTTTTTCAGAAATTTGAATAGTCAAGATAAATGAAAAGTATCTTAATTAGGGAGACATTTCTTGGTTTTCAAAATTCAATTTGACAGCTAAAAATTGCTTTGTTTTCAATAAGAATAGATACAAAAAACATAATCGTTGCAGATCTAAATTTAGCCGTGCCGAGGAGGCTGGGTGAACTAGGTCAGAGTTCGCATGGGCACGGCGGGCGTCATGGGATAGGCCGGGCGAAAACTAAACGAGCGCTGGCAAACAGCCGTGTTTGCCTTACGTTTTTCAATCGGCGGGACGTGTGCTAAGAGCTCTGTCTCTGTAATATTCTCATGGATTTATTCAAACCTGTGACACCTATGTACCGAAATTTATTTACGTCAGAATATTAATAATATATTGTAAAAATCTTTATTTTTTGGTTACCAGAAATAATTGTGCATACTAAGTGAGTAACGAGCCACTGATAAAGTCTGCACAGTTAGAGAAACTTCAGATTGTTTCCTCTATTAGTTAGTTAACGATCTATCACCACAGAGTCTTCATGCAGTTTTTAATTGTGTTCATTTTCTAGGTGCTACTCCATATTTAAAAGTTTCGGTTTGAGGCTACTAAGGAAATCTATAATGCAGAGAGTTATTTATGAGTAGTTCATGCTCACCCGGGCATGTGGAATTATTTAAAAAAGTCATAAAAATCACTGAAAAACTCTTCGCACTTGAAACTTTCACAGTGTTTTTTTTTTTATCCTCTAAATATCACAAAACAATTTTTAAGCCATAAAATTGTTTCACTTTTGAAATATTCCTATTAAACTGAGGTGTTATAAAAATCATGACTTTTTTCAGTTCTTTCACTAGAAGTATGAAGATTCACCTGCACCATGTAAACACAGTGCAACTGAGACAAAAAAAAATATAGCGCTTCACTCAGGAAAATTTCAACTTTAAAATGAATATATATTTGATTTACTTGGTGTTAATGAGGTCAAATTTATTGCAATGCAAAAGCAATTAAAAATTCCCAATATTACATTGAACGACAGTGCACCGTCACGCATGGGAACACTCCGCTGTAGCAAGCTTGACAGGTGATTGATCACCAATTCACAAACTAACTGTGGATGTCTGAGGTAGGCCATGGAAGCAAACTAAGTTGCTGCTTTTTGGTCTATTTTAAAAGCCATGCTCTAAGTGAATATTCATTTATGTTGGTGTTTAAGGTGAATGGGGACAATTTTCAGGGGAAAAAATAGAATAATGATAACAAGATTAAAGAGCAAATGAGCACTTTGTAAAACTCTGTATCTGCTTTTCAAAATTTTCAAATCTAGTGACTTTAAGTATCACATTCTTCTTCGCTTTTGAAATGGTGTTTTAGTATCTAATGCCGTTTACAAAGAGTCATTTTATCCCACTTGGATAAAAATTTATTGGGTAAAAGAGATTGCTTCTCAAATTTTGGCTAGATGCAAATACAAAGTTTTAGAAAAGTGAACTTTGACTATGATAAATGAATTTTGCTAACCGCAGCTAGACAATGTGATTTGATGTCATTGATCCAGAAGTGCTCTTCATCTAATTCTCCAGTTCTCTTGAGCAGCTCCTTAAGCTGCCCCAAAGTGAATGGCCGCACCAGACCTGCAATGCGCAAAACTCTATCTGGGGGGTGACGGGCCGGGGACATTTCACCACGACCAGGAACTTTTTCTGGTTCATCCACCACTGGCAAGATTGGCTTGCTTGGTCGTGTTGTTGCAACTATTTTAGCAGGTTCTGCACTCAGGAAATTAAAAAAAAAAAAAGAAGGCAAAGACAAATGAAAGTTAGGAAATTTCATTTTTCAGTTACCAATGGGGGAGGGGACAAGGGAAACCTTACATACAATAAATAGCAATAATAATTTCAAATAGAACAATAGAGAATTCATCTTCTTCAAATTGTACTTAGATAATTTTTAATTAAGAATTCCTATATTTCTTTACAACTAAATAATCAATCCCAGTACCTCTCTTTCATTTTCTTTGCCAAGACTTACCTTTAACAACTTTTTCCTTAGACAAAGTCTTATTTTCCTTGCCCTCTGATGTTTCTGCAGCAATGATCTTTTTCTTTTTTACCTTCTTCCCTTCTTTAACTACTTTTTTCTTGACACTCTCTTTTGTTAGTGTTTCATCTGATGGACTTGATTTTGCAATCTGTAAAAGAGAAAAAAGTGTCAATTCAGGTAATAATTTGATTCCCCTCTGTCAATGCTTGACTTGTGTATCAAGGGACACACACACACACACAAAAAAAAAAAAAAATATATATATATTAGGGTTTAAACATAAATAGTATGTACTCGGCTACAAACATTAGAGTAAAACAAAGTGTCGCTTAATACAATGTAGAACTTTACTAAGCCTTTCACTTCTAACCTTCTTTTTTGGCTCTGTTGGCTGAGTTTCGCCCTCATCACCAGAATGTTCATCATCCTCTGCCATTTTTTCAGGCTCTTGCTCTTTATCATCTTGTTCAGGTGCATCTCCTGAAGCTTCCACTTTTCTAGCATCTTCTTCGTCCCCAACTTCAGCCGTTTCAGCTGCATCAGGTCCTTGGGGTGAATTCTGGTTAGAAAAAAAAAAAAAACATACCCAAAATACAAATTAGACAGGAAAATGAGAAAGAGGGATAGAAACAAAAGGTGAGAATTCATTTTCATACCATGCAATCCTCTTATCTCTACAAATTGACAAAGATCTTTTTTCTTTATATACAATACCTTTTATGTGAGCTTTTCTTTACTTTGCTATGAAAAAAGTTTGAAAACCTTGAAAGTGAACCTCCCTAGCTTCTCCTTCATTGGTTTGCTTTACCTTTACCATCTTCTATTTTCTCTTTCACCTCTCGCTCTCCATCTTTTTGAAAAAGCTAGTGTCAAAGAAAGCTAACTTGCTGGTCATTAATTGTCGGAGGTAGTAGCAGTTATAGCCGCAGGAGAAGCAGAAATAGGAGGAGGAGATGGTGGTAGCAGAAGTAGTAGGAATGGCAAAGAATTGTATAACTGAAGTTTTAGATAGTGCTCAGTGGTGATCAGAAGAATGCTTTGAGAAAAAATAGCTGAAAGAATGATTGCCCTTTGAGGTACTGTGAACTTAAAGTTGCATCTGCTGCCTCCATCTTGCCACTTAGAAGGCATTGCTTAAACCAGATCACCACTACAAGGAGTTTCCCATATCTCCCTGGGTGACTTGCAAACTTGAATAGAAGGAACCTAACAACTACGGTACCAAGCAAAATGCTGCACTTGCCGATGAAATTGTTAATAGCTAAGATGGGCAGCAATATGTGTATCTTATAGTCATTATAATTAGACAAACAAGAAGAGAAGTCATTAGGCCTGTGAACATTCATGTTGCAAGCTCTTATTTACTTGTTGCCCTATCTCAGAATTGCTCACCAGCAAAAATGATACTTTGCTTCTACATATAGGGCATTCTGAAGTTTGATTGCGAAATGCACAATCAACTTTGATCTTTTTTTTTTTCATATATATATATATATATATATATAGAGAGAGAGAGAGAGAGAGAGAGAGAGAGAGAGAGAGAGAGAGAGAGAGAGAGAGAGAGAGAGAGAGAGAGAGATAGAGATAGAGAGAGAGAGAGAGAGAGAGAGAGAGAGAGAGAGAGAGAGAGAGAGAGAGAGAGAGATGGTAAAGTAATCTTACCTTGACAACTGTTCTTTTGACTTTGACATCTCGTCGATCTTCCTCATGTTCATCATAGTCTAAAGTGTTAACCACTTCAGTCTCCATGTCAAATACTGTCTCTGAAAGCTTTACTTCTCCAATGAGATTCTACATTTCAATGAGGGAAAGAGCAAACATTTATTTCTTTAAAGCTGAAATTTAAAAAAAAAATGCTTTTAAACCATTATTACTGTAAAATTTACATGGGTACTGCTAGCTTGAGCTGACTGGCCTGCAAGGTGTAGTCTCAAATATTTTTTTGCCTTGCAAAGACTTAAAGCAACAACAAGGCAGTTTATTCTCTGTATAACTTTGAAATCTAAAAATCTAATGTGCCTGGTTTTAAAAGAAAAAGTACTTTTTATACTGAAGGCTGAATTTATTTTGAGCTAGAAAAGGATATGGAAGAGAAATGTCCAGGTAAAACGCAAAAGGCATTCATCCATATTGGAGAAGAGAAAAAAAAAGGAGTGAAATACTAAAAAAGATGATTAGCATCATTATAATGGAAAGATGATGAATTGTTATGTCCCACAGATAAGGTGCTGTATAAGTGCAGACATCACAAGATCTTCATGATTTAAGCCTAGATATAGATCAAGGTCTTAACTGGAGATTGATTTTAGAATTCTGATTGTCTTACTTCTATTTTGGATATAATGTGGAAATAATTAGATCTGGATTTTAATTATCTTGTCACAAGCAAAGGTTTAACTCAAGCAAGAACAGGCTTATTATCTAGACAGAAACAACAAAGAAGCAAAAGAGTTGGAAAAGTTATAAAATCAGAGGAATTTGTGAATTGGTTAACCACTGCAAGATTGTAGGACTCATCTGTTTACTTTGGAAATGAAAAGGTCTACTAGCCACTTTGCTGTGCAGTATTTCTCATCCAACAATAAAACAGTTAAAATGTATTTATAGTGTTTTTTATAATGTGGGTGCAAATAAATGAGAATCTTTTCTTATTTCTACATAGCTTTAAGAATTAGCTGTTTCCTAATAGTGAACAATCTGACGTTGATGTAATATACTCTACGAAAACAGTTTCTCATATTTTCAGTTTTCATATGACTTTATAATTGAAATACATTTTAATATACTTCTGGCAAACAACTGGATAGATTCTTGATTCGCAATTTTTTTTTGCAAGCAGCACTATTTCTAAGCGTTACAAACTCTTGCATTAGCAGACTGATTGTAGCATCTTGGTATACGATGTGACTTTTTTGTTTTACTCCTACTCATAAACAAAACTAATGTTGCAGATTTTTCAAAGCACCCTTTGGACATAATCATGGGTGCAAGCCTGCTGGAATTGATTGAACTGCAAGATTAGGTCAAAATTATTTTGAGTCAACAACTGTCAAATACTGTTATCTTTTAGCACAATGGTTTTGTTGTTTTCCATCTTCATCTCTCTTTGCCAAAACTCTTTAATATGGGAAGTATTTGTACCATTCAACAAATTAAACTGGCTTAACCACAAAAATTATGGTGTCTGCCTGTGAATCACTCAATATTATCTATAAATTCTTGATAATGGAAATAAGTGTCCGTTTTAATTTTATTGGAGGCAGTTCAAATAAGAAGTAAAAAATAACAATAATGATAAAAAAAAAAAAACTGATGATTTTTCCCACCCCTTATTTTATATTGCAAACAGTGTATGTGGCACTTTTTTATATGTCATAAAGAAAGTTCCAGGCCTTCTGGACCTACTAGTAATTATTGAAAGCAATAATTGCAATAAACAAACTTGTCTGTTTCAGAGGCAAATAAAAAATCTGACATAAGACATCTAACCTTCTTAAATATCTATTTAATGTTAAAAGGATATTAGGCTGCATAAGCACTTTCATATTGATTTAAGCTCTCTTGCGTGTGCTACTGAGAAATATAAATTATGCGCTAAACATTGCAGTTGGTGTTATTTGATATCGATACTGTACCATGCAGAAAATATTGAGCGTTAAGCCCAGACATTCGCCATGATGTATCTTTCAAACTTTAAATCCAATACAGATCTTAATATAAAAAAAAATCTTTGCTGTAAGAGGCAAATTTTGTTTTAAGCATTGATTTTTAGAGAGTGGTTAACAGCGAAGGAACAAAAGAGGAAAGGAAAAACTACAGAAAAAAACTGTTGATGTTGATCATGACGATATTTGTTGATAATGTTGTACAAAAAAAAAAACCCTTTTCAGTTGAAAGATCAGAAGACCTTGTCCCTTTGAAATTACATCGACATAAAATCTACGACTACACTTGCGAGTGATTTTGTAATAGTGCTGGACTTATTAACAATCCAGCTGTGATGGGGGAAATATACTTTACAAGCAAAGAAAACAGGCATGATTTTGCTCAATCAAGAATAGGTTATTATCCGTTATAAGTCTTACAGAGACAAAACAGGATAAGCAAGAGTATAAGATGGAACAAAAGAAGGTCTTGGTAAAACTGGCTCTGCTCATCACAGCAAATAAGATGGAAAAAAATGTGCACTGCAGTTGTACAGTATGTGTTGATGCCTTGATGTTCCTGTTGCCTTGCTCTGCCAGTAAGTCCTTTAATTAAATAAGATCTATTTAATTTTGTAGAATTCCCACATTTTATATTGCTGTACCCACATAGCCTAGATCACTTTAAGCTGTTAGTTGATTGAAGGAATCCAGCATTTGATGAAGAAAATAGATTAAAATTTAAATTTTCATTGGGAGAAAGTGTGCATATTAGAGAATATTTGTACATTTTATCCAAGATTATAAATAATTCAAATTCTCAATAACAGGGACTAAGTGAACAAGTTGACTGTCTTTTTTTTCATGCTATTTTTCAAATCATGAAAGAAAATCTACCTTCAATGAATCTGATGAGATTTCCATACTTGTAGGTTTCTTTGCAGCTGCAGGAACCGTTTTTGAACTCTTGGAACCCCACTTGCGTTTCTTTGTTGTTTTATCTTTCTTCACCAAAGTGTCCTCATCAACATTTTTTGATGGCTGATCTTGTTTATCAGCTGCTTTCTCGTCTGATTCTTTACTCTCAACATCTGATAAGGCGACACCAAAACATCAAGAAAAACAATACGTTTCAATGTAACTGATCAATCAATCTGATGACAAAGTACCAAAGAGGAACCCATAGCAATGATTTATATCAAGAAATATTTCAAGCTCTTCTATAAACTACTTTTTGAAAATTATTTAATGTTGTTAGCAACCAAAGACTTGAAGAAAGCATGCTTTGAAGTAAGAAAAAGAAAAACAAAAACCATTGAGGCCATATCACCTTAGTCTTATATATAACATTCATTATCTTTTGATGATCTTATTATTCACTTTAACACGCTCTCAAAAATATTTGAAAAAAAAAATTAAAATGATTGAGTGCATAACTGAATTTTAAACAGTTGAGCTCACAAATAGAGCTAGCTCTTCAGGGTTCATCATTTAAAAAAAATAATGTAAGAGATGACTGTCTAATCAACGCACAGATTTTCATGAGGCATGATTACTCTCTTAGAGACTAGCTATTCAGTAAACCTGAATGACAAGAATTTCAATGCATTGATATCAGTATACTGTGTTAAAATCCACCTTCATCCTGCTTATCATTTCCAGAGACAGTGGCTTTTTCTCTATTAGTCGAAGAGCTGGTCTGAACCTGACTTTCTTTGTCTGCGCTCTGTTATAAACCAGACACATAAATATATGAAGAAACATATCAAATTTATTTTTTTAAAAGAAATTACAGAGCTTAAGAAATACCTTTGTGTAATCAAAGAAGACACTTTCTCTCTTGTTAAATCTACGAGATATGCGAGGCAATTTGGGTAATTCAAACACAAATATTGAGCTGGAGAGTATCTGGTCTTTACTTTTCCCCACAACCTACTGTTGAAATATCTCTGCACATAATTTTTTATCTTATTGTTTCAAGGGGCAGAAGTTGCATTTGGTTTGTCCAGGTTGCCTCTCATATCCTTGTCAAAATATTCATTTATTTTAAATCCACAAAATTAATATCTCTTATTGAAAAAAAAAAGAAAAGAGGAGATATGACATTCAAGAGCCCCCCTTCTTTTGGGTAAAAAAAAATGTTGCATCTTCATAAAATAAATAAAAATTGATTGCTTTGTCCTGCTCTTTTAATATTAAAGAGAAATAAAGCTGAAATTGATCTGATCTTTGTTAAAGCAAATTTTATCTTAATGTTCAGAAAAAGGCCCTTGGTTTGTAATCCTGAAACAGAACTTGAGGTTTATAAAACATTGCCTTAAACCATAGGCTGATTCCTGAAAAGCAAACCAACGTGCAGTTAAGCGTTGAAAAAAAAAAAAAAAAGGAACATCAGAATTGAACAGGGTTACTGAGAAGATACCAAAAGCCAGCCAGCAGGAGTACTAGTAATTTGCCATCAATGATCTCATCTTTGGAGGTTGCTGCATCTGAATCACAAGTGCTCTGATGTTCTTACTGCTTAACAAGCAGCAGGTTGAAAAGGCTCACTGGGACATAAGAGCAGATTGTCATGACCGCACATCCACACAACTTGGCAAAAGAGTCCAAAGATATGGAGAGTAAAAGAACCTTGATTTTAGTATTACTTGGAATTAAATCTAGAGAGTTCATACAAAAGCACGATGAAGAGTGTTCAAACTTGCATGTTCATGAGAAGTAGAAACAGGCTTGTACACACATTATTGATGTTACATCATGACCATATAAATGGTGCAAGTATAAGTCTGTTTGGGGACGTCAATAAAATCTCAGCGTAAATTTCTGAGTTAAGAAATTGATGGTCACTTGAAGAAGACACAAATCCTGCTTTCATTAAATTGTAATCTTAGCTAACTGTAATTGTTCCAGAAATGTTGATATGATATTGTCACAAACGAGAATCTTCAGTTTTCACATTTGCATGTAAGGAGAACATTGGAGTATTTCCATGAATCCAACGTATTTGTATATGTTAGCACCGTGAGCTTGGTAAATGTTGGTGCTAATGCAACATCTGCAGAATCATGTGACTATGTTTAAAGTCCTCGAGATGAGCACACACAGCCACAAGAGTCTTTCATCAGAAATCCACAAAGAATTACAAAGTCTATACATTAAGATCTGTGTAAAAATTGTCTTTCTGATAGCCAGGAAAGAGTGTATGCAGCTGTAGAAAATAACACCTTTTAGGCAATCATTTGGAAGCAGTAGAATAGTTGGCATTGTGGCAGCTGGACCACACCTGAGCCACAATAAACTTAGTGGACTGGCATGGGTGCATGGTGCAGTGGTTGCATTGAGTTGTTCACAGAATCATCCGGAAGAAAAGTTGTGTCACATTCAACGCTGGCAGCTGAGTGCTGGTAACATCAGTGCAACAGTTTCCCTTTCTTTGAAATGTAGATGGTGATGTGATAGTATCAGCCTGACTGGAGACACTTCGAGACTATCTCCCTCCTTTCCTCCATTTTGTGGGCTAAGCTATCAGGTTGGGAGCAATGCACCAGGGTAAGGGATAGTAAAACACAAAAGAGAAAAAAAAACAAAACAAACAACACCCAAAACTTGGCACCACTAGCTTCAAAAGGATAAGTATTTTAACTTTATATATTTTATTGAATTGAACTATTTTTTTGTCCCTTAACAACTTGCAAAATGAAAAAAAAAATAAACACATACGTTTGAAATGTAACAATTTTGCTCTTTGATCTGCAAAAGAGCAACCCCATTTCAGATGGAAAACAAATGTATTTATCTTAGGGACCTAGCCTCACGAACACCTAGTATGAGACCCCACTTTGTATCACATTTAGGAAATCAACTCACCTGTGATAAAGGATTTCCATCAAATTTTTCCCTGGATCAAAAAATGATTTACGATGAGTTGTTTTGTTGTTTGTTTGTTTTTTAATTACAAAAAATGATAACTATAATCATTGATCACATTCATCCATTTAGAACATCTTTTTAATTTACATATTTGCTTTAATCATCAAGAGAACCTACAAAAAAAGGACACAGAAGATTTGAAGTTATCAGGCATGGTTGTTCCTTGAGGGAAGCCTTAAAAAAGAATTGATAAGGCAATAACTTGTCTTAAAAGTATCTAGGAAGAAAGCTGTAAAGCTTTTGTGGACTATCATCAGACCTAACTGTTAAAGATTAGAAAATGAGTTATCGCTTTTATCAACTGCAAAAATTGCTTACACCATACTCAAGACCTTAATTAATGTGGAACAAATTAAAAAAAAAAAGGAAGCACACCTGTGATCTTGAGCAGTTGGGTTGTCAGTAGCTTGAGTTTCTGAATCTTGATCCTGAGGAATGATGCAATTTAGTATTATTCTTAAACCAATTAAAAACAATAACAAAACAAATTTTCTCTTCAAATCAAGCAAACCAAAATTTATGAATAAAGTAATCCCCAATTCATTTTCCCCCTCCCCTCCTTAACTCCTTTGCGCCATACATGACGTACGTCAAATTTATCTTTATATAAAAAAGGACAAGATGCTCTACATGACGTACCACTTACGTCAAGGTTTTAAGCTAGATTTAACGCACTACACATGTCAAGCTTTATCAATCCAATATCTCAATTACATTGATAGTAATGCTTAAACTAGTTAAAAATGTGTTTATCGATATTTTTTTCATATAAAATGGACTCTTTTTTTTTTTTGTGTTAGAATTTCTAAATGGTACTTTTTCCATTTGGTGCAAAACTTCGGTTTTCACTCTGATCCATTCACAAGTCTGTGCCTTTGTTTTGCTTTGCACAACAGCTATTCACAATGGAGAATGATGAACAAATGAGAAACAACGTTGCAAAGCTTTTTATGATAAAAAACAAGTACTAGATCTACTGTTAGAAGATAGCAGTGACGATAATTTGTGTTCAGAAAGCTCATGATTCATTTCTGAACACAAAAATATATTTTTTTCATACGTATATTCCTTCAAATAAGCACACAATAGTCTCAATATAAGGCATAATCATGTTCTTGAAGTTTTCATACGTTTTTTTTAGCTCATATCTGTAGCTGTGCGTAAATAACTCAATCACCCAAAAAAAAATCCGTCATGAATGGGTTAAACACAAACTTTCCCCCATCCATGTCATGCATGTACCTTAAGTTATGTTTTCAACACAATTTTGACAATCTTGCATTCTGAAAGCCCAGAACTGTCAAATCTACAAGCAATATTGGCTCCTTAGTGTGCAAAAAAAAAAAAATTTCACACAGGCATTACAGTGTAGATTTCATTATTTCAAGCATCATGGTGAAAAGTGGATAAGAAAAAAATAGACACCCATTACTTCATTTACATCTTTTTATGTCATTTACCCTTCTCTCTAGATATGTTAATAAACATTGAGTAAACTGTAATGTAGTATAGTGATGTACATAATGGTCTTTGAAGAACTAAGGCAATATTTATTTCTATGTTTATCCAGATATTATTTGCTACTGTAATAAGCTGGGTTTTTTTTTTTACTTACCTTGGACCTCACTGGTTGGCTTCTCTTGTCTGAATCAGTAGATGCCAATTTTGATACCTCTAGAGTATATTTTTTATCAGCTTGACGTTTTGACAAATCCTCACGGGCACTAGGAGACACATCAGTGCTGCTTCCTGAGGAATCAGATCTTTCTCTCTTTCTTGGAGGTGGGGATGAACTGGAGCTGCTGCTAGATGAATCACTCCTTTGTCTTCTTTTGTTTGCCTCTATGTTCTTATCATCGTTAACTTGCTTTGATGTTTGATCTAATGCATTTGGGTATTTTTTCCCCAGTGATTTCTGCACATCAGTACTGTCCTGAAGAATATCAGTTGAAACGGTGAAATTATGGGTATCCTGCTCATGGTCAGGTTTAGCTTTTTCTTTGTCAGATACCGCTGCCTCCTTGTGTTTGCTTTCAGGCTCAATGACCTTTTCAGTCTCTGAGGAAAGTTCTGGGGCTTTATCAGAGTCCCCTTCATTTGCAACATATGTAGCTGCTACTCCATCTACTTCCCCACTATCCTTAGTATCTTCATTGTCATTCACAGTTTCTCCATTTGAAGGAGTGTCTTGTGACTTTTGCCAAGCTCCACTTCGATTTTCATTCGTTATATTTGCAATCTCGATGGTTTTTATTGTGCCTGCAGCAGGCTCTAATACCTCAACACTTCTTCTCACTTCTTTTACACCAGCAGCCTTTGCATCCTCTGTCATCTCTGAAACTTTGGATTCATCATCGCCCTGCTTTTCATTAGCAATGACATCTTCATTTTTAGTTGCTGGTGATTCTCTTTCTTTCGGAGCAAACTCAGAAGCTGTAGCATCTGTTGTTATGTCTGTGTCAGGTGGAGTCTTTGTTGTACTGATCCTCCTGCTGGACCTCCTAGTGGCTGGGGTCAAATCTGGAGAAGTTTTTTTAGGAGACCTGGATCTTGATCTGGAGCTTCTGGAGTTTGTTGAGCGGCGGCTGCGTTTCTTGGGCATGACCTCCTCTTCAGTTGAGGAGTGGGAGGAGGAACGGGACCCTTTCCTTACTTGTGGACGCCCTCTACCACGCCTTCCACCTCTCCTACCTCCTCTTACTCCTCTTGTTGGACGACCTCGCCGTGTGGTTGCCTCAGGTGTTGCTGATCGGGAACTGAAATTGAATGATTGTGAATGCTATGAAAAGCCCACTATTTGGATAGATATTGCAATTCTTTAAGTTTGATTACTTCATCTTAGGATAGATTGAAATGTAATTAACCATACTCAATAATAATAATAATAATAGTCACAAAAAATTATTTAATTGCATATATAGAAGTTATTCTCAAAGTAGCTCAATTTAACTTAAGATATCATTCAGATTGTCAGAGCTAACATTAGGCCTACATTTGATTAATTTCAAATATCATTCCATTTAATAACTCATTTTATGATAATGATTCATAAAATTATAAAATAACAGCTTAGATTTTGTTAAAAGGGTACAACTCTAAAAAAATCATTATGATCATGAAAAGCATTCCTACATGTGGGCACCTCTGAAATAATGGTCTCTCTTGGGTACCTTTGCGGTTATTTCTAAGTTCATTTCAAGTTGGAATGCACTTTAAGGAGTCACTTTGCTTGTGATATATTAATTGAAACCTCCGAGATATACCTTACAATCTTTTCTAGATTAGGAGCTCATGAACTTTTTGGTAATTGAGCATATGACCGATTCTTTAGTGTTCTCTTTACCAGTCTAGCTTCATGTTTCAATTTTTAGAAGTGTCCAATATCTTATTTTAACTTATTCCTTTATAAACGAAATTGCAAAAATTTATTCTCAAAATAACATATGAGAGGACAAATTCATTATGGCATTTTAATTAAAAGATTTTCATTTGGCTAATTAAAAAAAAAGACACATTAAATATTTTCCAGACATGAATAACAGCTTTTTAAAAAGACACAACTGTAAACAATATCTACATAATTATTAAAGTCATAAAAATTATCATGTATGTGTTTTGACAAGCATACTACTCTTGGTGCTACAGTTTCTTTTTTCTTCTACTCTTTCTTTGCTTAATTTGTTATCAATAAGCTGTATTCCAACAGCATTAATTCAGGGCCTAGAGGGGTAAGCTGTTGATTAACCTATGTGTTATCTACATATAAATGATTACAAAAATGTTTGCATAAAATACAACTTACATTGTAAAAGAAAAATAGCCCAAGAGATGATTCTAAGTTTCAACAAAAAAATTTTATTTGCTGATACCAACTCTCATTGTTCATATTTGGACCAATATTATGTTCACTATGTAGGCCTATCCCAAAGAAAGCAGAACATTGCCCTCATCATTGGAATTAATCTGATTTTACACTAACTTATGAAGTATGTTCTGCATTGCAATGAGTCAATAAATTGAGCACTGCAAAGTGGGATTCACCATGCTATCTGAAGGTGAAAGGCCTGGTGTTTTAAAAAATTGTCTTATTCCTATATTTTTCAACTTCGTCCTTAAACAGATTTTTTTCACTGCTGATAGAAAGAAGTTGAGAAAACATGTTTATTGAAATAAAAAAATTCATTTCATTAAATTTATAGGAGATTCAAACGCATGCAAAAATAAAAAAAGATGTTTGCCATGCCGGTCACAGAATTAAAGATCAAGTTGGTTGTCTTCATGATTGTCCACTGAAATCTTTTCAGTTGTGTAGTCATCTTGAGAATCACAAAAGACTCTAAACTCACAAACCTTCCATAACCATTTGGAGGCAATGTGTCACATGAAATCAAGAGGCTAAAACACATATTTCATAAAAATGAAAGCAGGAATCCTGTATCATTTCTCATTGATGTGATCATTTGAAGAAAATGATGCTCTTGCTTGGTGATTGCAAAAATAAATATAACAGAAAAAAAAAAATCTTACAATGAAAAAAGCTTGCAACAGATCTGAAAATCTCTATAAGGTGAAACACAGGTGAAACCGAAGATTTTGGTTTAAAATTAAAAAAAAAAAAGTCAAAATGTTATCCAGTCTTGCCTTTTATGTTATACGAAAGTCCTCTATTTTATCCCATTTTATCCCATGTACAACAATCTCTCCAATTCTTAAATCTATTACTGAGCCTGCAACAAGAATTTCTAAATATTCTGTACATAAACATTTTATGAAACCAATTCATCCCAACTTGTAACAGTTCTTTATAGCCTTAAATCACGAGTTAACTTTAGAAAGAATCTGCTCTATGATGAAACGGATTGGATCAGCCCTTATTCAAGTTTCCTAAAACAAAATCTCTAAATATCTTTATACCACTCTTTAAATCAAATGAAAAGCCTTTCATTTGATAAGTTTGCCTCTGTTAACTATTGGTATTGAGGACAATTAACCAAACGACATTTTCTCCGATCTGTATCCTGTAATTGATTTAATTCTTGAGCTGATCTGCTTTGATGAAGTGAAAGATGGCTATGCATTTATGGCAACACAATCCAAAGTCAATGGGTATTTAATAACTAAATACTGCATATTGAACAATTACATTTTTATTTCTTTGAACTTACTCTCTTAGCATTGCCGTGCATGCCAAATTTTTCTTAACAAAAAGTTTTATTAAAACTGCTACAGGCAATTCCTAGTTTGTTGTCAGTTTTCTTATAATAAGAGCAGTGCTTCTAACAGGGCCATATTAAAAATCACAAGTAACAGAAAGCTTAGTATGTAAAAGATTGCAATAGAGAAATGGAAGCTCTAATTTACTCCAGAGTTTCACTTTGTTTCAAATAACGAGAAATGATGCCTCTGCTATACTATAAAAACACCAAAGATCAGATTTCTTTTTTCCTGGGGAGAGGGAGGTGACTTTTTCTTTAGCACATGCTTCCAGCAAATAATATGCAGACCACAAGCCATCAGTTGGTCTATGTTCGTGAATAACAAATGAGTGACAAGAAATATTAAAATGGCAAATGAGTCAGCCCCAAGGATATTTAAAAAAAACCAAGGCAACAGCTTTCAACACATTCACCCCTTTGGACAAGATAAAAAAAGTATCAAAGGACTTTCATAAGTGGCAAGCTAGACAACAACAAACAGAGGAAATGCCACAGTGTAAAGAATTGAACGCGACCAGCAAAATCTAGAATTGTGGAATAAACTGTTTATTTTCTTTTTGTATATTAGAAGGTGTGTATATCTGTTCAAAACTTTACAAACTATGATACTAAATCAAAGATGAAAATCATTAAGATGCCCAAACCAATAATCAAATCAATGTACAGAAAACGCCTTTCTTTACAAGAGAGCATACAATAAAAGCAACATATTAACAGAGACAGTCCAGGGAACCTGGCAAAAAACTTTTTCTATTAAAGAGAACTTGTTTTATTTCCTTACCAGCAAATGGCCTAATAAAGAAGATAAGGTACTGGTAGAAACTTAGTTGACAAAATGAAAAGAGACATTTCAATAAAAAACAAATTTTCTTTGCATTTCTTAAGAAAAGGTAACAGGTATAATTTTCCTCCTTGAAAAAAAAAAAGGATGAATCATGCAAAGACATAACCTTGGACACCTTTTCTGGTATACAATTCTATTCCCAGAGAGGGAAGAATGAGGAAAATAACTAGACCACTCTGTACAGAAAGTATAAGTTACTTTGAATTTCTAATTTCTTTTCTTATTTCCATAAAGTGAACTATTTATTTCTAGATTTATGAATGGACAGTAGAGGATACTTTAAAGCAAACGAGTTAACAACATTGTAAGGTTTAAAACTAATTGTACTGGAAAAGGATAGAAACAAATAGAGTAAAATTACTCTTACAAATGTAAAAAAAAAAAAAATAATCATCTACAAATACATGTCATATATAAATAAGACATGCTTTTAAATTTTTGTGAATATCAAAGCTTTGAAGGAATTTCTTGCTTTGAACAAAAAAGTCATGTCATATATAACTAAGACATGCTTTTAAATTTTTGTGAATATCAAAGCTTTGAAGGAATTTCTTGCTTTGAAAAAAAAAAAAAAAAAAAAAAGTAAAGAGCAATACGATAATTTCTTCACTTTTTAAATCAAGTAATTATAAACAATCAGGATCATAGTTAACCAACATTTATAAACAGTTGAAAGAAGTACAAAATGGATGAATTTTTGCCTGCTGTTGCAAAGTTTTAAACAATCTGTTACACACATGTATATTTAAAGAAAAACAATTGTTCCAAAATATCTCAATTTTATATATGTATGATGTGTTGCTTAAGTTTTGGATTTTCTCCTTGAACTATATTACATGATACTTGTGCATTCAACCATTTTTTTAACAGAAAATTAAAAGCTTATGTGCCAGTTTTTCTGTTCACTTCATAAACACAGAATATTGAGTGCCATTTTGCAATTGTACATCATGGGAGCCCACAAATGACATAATATAATATCTACACCTATTGTCATATATACACAAACATAGAAATTTCATTCATTTGAACAACCTGTATAGGTTCAAAATGAGACCAATAATTTATTTAGAATTACGCCTCAGTGTTTTTTGTTTGTTTTACATGATGCTCTACAAAACATACAGTAAAGTAGAAATAAAAATGGAGATCTTTTATTTGTACGAGGCTTCCAAAAAAGACAGACTGAATTTTTAAAATTACAATAATGTTCAATGCCACAGACGCAAATTAATGTAAAAAGATTCATTAATGCCACAACATAAATAAGATCAGAAATTATGATTGACATAACAAAGGAATAAAAATTCCCATGGAGGCTTATGGTAAAAGAGTAATGTGAAATCTTAAATTGATGAATCCTTCACATGATGGCTATCCCAAGCCAGAATACATAAACTTTAATTCTTTTCAGCTCAAATAAGAAAGTGCCCTACTACTTTAATATGAATAAAAAGAAAAGTTTTTACTTCCTAACAATGTAAGGAGGGCATCAAGTATTAACAGTAATTGTAGAGTAAATCAGTATTAACTTTTACTTCTTTCATGGCCCTCAGTAGTGATGTACAACTAAGAGTCTACTGTACATTAAAAGCCATATGATTTTGAAAAATATGAGTCAAATTTCAAACTCTTTCTTTGAATTTTATTCATGAACGAGCCAACGAAAACGGAGAGCAACTTCTTAACCATCCGTTTGCAAGAGCACAGCTCTCAAAAAGCAATTAATTTCTTGAATGTCAATATCTCATTATTTCATAATTAGAACTTGATCCACAAAACATGTCAAACAATATTCTCTACTTTGTTGCAAATGTTATGCTCCAGATAAGCATATTTGTGAGTGTAAAAAAATTTAGTTGTAAACCACTGAATATTAAAATTTGGAGGAAAAAAATAAACAAGAATAAGGCAATTTCAAAATTTATAGTTATCCATTCTGACAGAGGACAATGAAAATGAAAAACAGGTGCAGGAGAAAAAAAAGGATATTACTGCATCTTTAGGGAGCCATACATGTGGATTACAGTGACTCTATTAACCATGAAAATCTCATCAGTGCATATGTAAATGAAAAATGAAAGTGATTTTTTTTTTAGTTTTTCTCCTAACCTAAGGTGCAATTTACACAAATGAAGTCGAATGAATGAAAGTTGCAAACCACAAAAATAAAAAAAAAAGCAAATGAAACATCTTCATAAAAAATATAATAGAACAAATAATTTTAAGAAAGCTTTTTTAAATCAGAATGAAAAAAAAAAGCACCTTTAAAAAAAAAACAGTAGAAAATTTGGTAGTGGTGGTATAAATTATCTGATGCATTTAGACTCATCAACCAAGCCTACTGCCATCTAAAAATGAGTATCGCAATATTAGTTCTTCTGTTAAAACTCCGTATATACCACCATAAAGTTTTAATCTTTTTAAAAAAGAGTTATATCATCAAATTGTCGTCTTTGGCTTAAAAACAAAAAAAAATCATTACTGCAGCATTTAAGTCCCCAAAACTACAGGTCTATAATCAACTCATTAGATCCCTAGCAAGCAAACAGAATGTACATTTGTGTATACACTTTTCATTTCTTTGAAGAAGATTCATACTCATTTGAAAAGCCTAAAAACCATTTGTAACACTTGAATAACAAATATTTAGTGGTTTCTGTATAAAAGTATAGTTGACCTTACCATTTTCGTGTTCTTATGAACTTTTGACTGTTAAGTTGTGCTTAAAATGCATTCTAAATTTGTTTAAAATAAGTGCATGCCTCTTACTTAAAGTCTTTTACCCTTATATTGCAACAGCCAATGTCACAGAATCACACCCTAGCACATGTTGACCTATAGGTATCACAGGATAGGGAAGAAAAAGTAATCTGACAACAACTTTGAAAAGAGAAATAAACCTCTGTGTTTTGGTAATGGTAGTTCTGAATAGTTAAATGCCCACCCTTAGACTTTTTCAAAGCCTTGTTTGGAGAGAAGGCCAGGCAGGCGCAACTTATCTTGAGATCTGGCTTGTTTGCCTAAATATTGAAAAAGGGGCAGTGAGTATTGTAACTGGGTGGGCATTCCCAGCTAGCAGCTAAGACAGTGAGATAGTTAAGTGGAGGCAGTTGTGAAACATTAGGTATAGTAATACTTCAGATTTCTTATGGAAAAAAGCTACCGACACGTAAATATTGCAAGTACAGATAACATCTTTATAATTGACCCCAACGTCTGTAACATCTGTATAATCTTCCCTTTCCAATTTTACACATAACCACATATAAAAAGAAGGCAAGAATGAGAACATGGACTGATCTTTAAACAATTCAATAAAAAAAAATCCTATTCTAAAAACCTTTCAAAATAATAATTCTGGTACTAATTTAGAAATGCTGGAGTTTAACTTGTTTACAATATACCTTCGACTGTGTCTATCTTGTAAATATAAGAGAAAATGGTTTATAGTTTTTATTATTTCCAAGAAAAAATATTTCTCACACCAAAGAGTTAAAATGTTGAAAATCATGGAAAGAGGAGTTGTAATGTGGAAAGCTGCATAGTGTAGCTATTCAAAATTAACATATGCCAGAGATAATAGAATAAAGAGGTACATATTTTGGGCATCAAGCATTTGAATCATTTCTGGCTGAAAAAACATGTAATAATTCCTGAGAAAATCGAGAAACTGCATATCCTATCTCATGATCTGTTACTATGTTGTAGTGAAACAAAAAAAAAATTAACAAATTCAATGTGCATGTATAAATTAAAAGAAAAAAAAAATTAAAGAATGAAGCAGAGAAACCACTGGTATAATTTTACACATATGATGCATTTTTCCTAAGCAATTTGACTCACCTTCAAAATACAAACACATATATTGAACTTTTTAAGTTTTTAAAATTTCAAAACAAAAAAATATTTTGTACATAGAACAACTGCCCTAGATAATACATGACAGGAGAATGAGAGGACCTTAAACTGCTTTCCACAATAAACACAGCTTGCATTTCAAATCAACAACAACAACAAAATTTAAAAAATAAAAGAAATAAATTGGGCTGTATCTTGGTACAATTTCATTTCAAAATAATAAGCAGACAACTCAAAAAATGACACTTTCACAACTTTGTGTGTTTGAACACAATCATTCTAAATTGATGCGAATGCGTAAATGTTATATTTTGATGCATAAAATTATAAAAATGGCATGTAAACTTAATATCCCCAACAAAAATAACAGAAGTGAAAATGAAAGGTGAATTTTTTTTTAATTGAGAGCAATGAGATGCCAGGTATGATAACATATCAACAAACTGTTGTTACCTTGAAGATGAGCCTGATCTTGTTCTTTCTCGAAGACTTTCCTTTTCGGGTGAAGGTGATCTAGACTTTTCCTTTACAATCCCACCATCTTGACCATTTTCTCCTAAAGGGGAAGATGCAAGATTATTTTCATTGAAAAGGAAACAATGGCAAACACAAAAAAGCATATTAAAAAAAATAGTAGCAAATCAAAATGAAAAGACATAGAAAATTTAACTGCAAGTTTGGGGTTTACCTTTGTGAAGACCACAAACATTCTAATAAAGACATTCTTTAGGTTAAAAAAAATGTCACAAGTCTGAACTTCAAGTAAATGGGAACTAAATTATGGTTGTGCTCTAAAAGAGCTGAGGGATCATGATATAAAATTTTTTTTTTATAAATTCTTTTCATGGTGATCTAAACTTGGCTTAAAGATGTCTACACAAACTGCTTTAATCAACCAATTTACAATATTGTTTGCCGAAAGAGGTAGTCACTGGATAGTATAAAGACACATACAGTTATATGTTCTTGTACCAACAGGGTGGAAACTGATTATTGAATCTCGTCTACTAATGCAAATTAAAAAAATTAATAAAAAAAATTTGTCTAACAAGGTCCTCCAACTAGCACCCACGTGAGTAAAAAAAAATGATTCCATCCCTTTCCTTACCATACCTATCTACAGTAGTGATGTTCCCTGTAATTTTCCCCCATAAATCAGACAATGCTGAGGACTAGTTACATAGTGCTCACCCAAAGTGTAAAATATACCCATTTAGGATCATGATGTGTTCCACATATGTGGAAAATAAATGCAGATGGTATTGAGTGGAAGTCGGGGGCTTGGTGTACATATAGTCTATTAGAATTGAAAGGGCCAATTCAAATTTACAGCCTAGCCTTTGAAAATGTGAGAAGGGACTGATCTGCTTCATGAAATCGATGTGGAAAGTATGGGCTTTTTTTTTTTATATGTATACTTAAAAACTGAAATAATGTAAAGCATAGTTTAGAACTAGATGAATCAAATAGGAACAGGTCCAGACATGAGATCTATATACGACACTGACTTAGCTGAGGTTCATCTAGACTCCTTTATGATGTATCAGTATGTATTCTGTTACTGATTTTAATGTTGTGAATGCTATTCATTTGCACATTGTGTGCATTTTTTGTTCTTTTTAGACACAGAAATGATCACCTTTTTTTTTATTAAACTAAGTTTCTGGTGGAGCTATGATCTTTCTTTTAGTATTTTGTGGGTGGCCTTAAGGCAAGTCAGTGTTAAAAGCTACTCCCAAAATTTATGTCTTTTTTCTTTCTTTGAACCTTGTAACTTAAGTCTTTTTGCATCGGTTCACAAACCTACATGCAAAAGTGGGGTAGGTGGCGCAGCATCGATTTATTTACCACTTAATCCCTGACAAGAAGCATGGTGTGGGTTTATTCATCAACACTTATCAGTGAATAAATAAAACAAAGTTTCGTGTTGAAACATCTATTCTTGGACCATATGGTGTCTGGTTGTGGCTTATGTGTTGCCTATTGTACTGCCCTCTCCCTCCTTTTGCTTCTATTGATTTTGAACCTGTGCTGTCCACTATGTAAGCTTACAGTCTAGTCCGTGTTTGGGCCTTGAACCATGTAGATTGTACTTGTTTTGGTTTGATTAATTTCTTAAGTCATATTCAGAACTGCTTTTTATCCCCTTAGTCTCTCCTTGTGTTATAATAGGAGGAAAAATGAGACACTGAGAATGTGTGTTGTTGAAATCCAACACAGTATCAGCCCTCGATCCACAACTAATTTCAACATTTTAGCAATTTTCCTTCATATGAATCTGCCAGTCCCACAGTGTTTCTAAAAACCAGCCCTGGTAACTACATAATATTATGTATAGCTCTTCACTTCGAAGTCACACATCATGGAGAAGGGAGGAGAGATGAAAATTTTTCACAAAATACACAAAAAAAATTTTAATTGTATAAATATTTGGTAGAACTTCCAAATAAGTGGTTTAGTATTATGTGTACACTAAGATATGATATAGGATGTATGTTGTACCGTTGATTTTTATTGGCAATTCATTATTGGAAACGATTTAGACTTACTTGAGGCATTAATAAGTTCCATGGCAAATATTGGCCTGATGAAAATTTAATCAAGGATGTTCTCAGATTTAGTTCTCCATTCTTAACAAATAACATCACCCGAAATAAACATTGAGAATACAATAACATTGATAAGCTAACATAACCATTCGGAAGTCCTATATAATGTTTGCTTATATAAGACCTGAAAGGATTCTTAATTACTAACTAAAGTTTTATTTGATTCCAAGATGGCAGAGTAAGATTCATGAACAAGCCTGTAATAAAAGCGCCTTGTTTCTCACTCAAGTTAACATGAAATAGATTAACCTTTTCCTGGTAAATTTGAAGACATCGGCCCAGTTCACTTTAGGCTTCACAGCTAAACGTTTCCTGACAAAATCGAAACTTGTAGTTTAATGGGATTTTAGAGCAACACAAAAATGCTTTTATCTTGAAAAGTGTTTGTTTGCCATGAATAAAACCTTCATATTCGTGTTCAGCATATCAAATTCATTATGAAAAATATAATCTTATAGCTTAGTGTGAGTTGGGCCAATAACTGCAATAATATCCTTTTCCTTACTAAATCATCAGATATCACTGAATCCTAAAGGCCCATTCCATGTAACGTGTGTTACATCTGAAGACTAGTTTAACTCCTTTGTAACAAGTTTATACAAAGCATATAAGTGACAAACTTCCAATTTTTTTTGTGTGTGTGTTCAAACCATTTTTTTTAATTTAACAACCACTGCAAGACTTTCTGGTCCTAAAATTTTAAGTGAGTTGGAAATAAACAGGATGTAACAGGTGTTACAAGTAAAAATTACATTTTTCAACTTCTGGATAAGCTTCATGTAGTTCCTGCAAAACAAGCAGCTCAAAGTGTTCCAAATTTTAACATTGTTTGTATTAATGGATAATGACTTTGTGGCCAGCTTTGCTGACTTAAAATATATTTGTTCCACAAAATACAGAAAAAAACAAATGTTATGTGTGTTACATTTTTTTTGTCATGTGTTCCTATTTCTACACCATTTTTTTTGTTAGTTTGAGACCATTTTTAGTAAAAAAAAAAAAAAAACATGGCTAACAATGAAACCAATATGGGTGATGTCTCAAGTAATGCTAAAAAGGTAAGCAGAGGCTTTTTTGTACATTTTTTTCAATCTTTATAGATATCATATATATACTAGCAGAAGCAGTAATTCAGTTTATTCAGGACTGTTGTCCTAATGCACCCAAATAATTGAACACTACAAATAAAGATCTTAACTAATATTAAAATATAGATCTATATATCTAAAGATTAGAACTGTAAATTTTAAATTTGCTGTGGATATCTTGTAAATTATTGTAATATAACAGGTGAAAAGTATTATGACTAGATACATTTTTTTACTCCAACTCTAAAGCAGTAAAAATAATTTTTTTTTTATGCTGTGTAGATCTACAAGGACAGAAGGTAAAAGAGAATAGATTTAAAAATTGATCATTTTTAAACAAATTGATCTAGAAAATAAAGCTAAACATGACACTTTTAATGGAAATCTAAGATTGCAATGCAACTTACATCTTTAAAAAAAATTCTTTTCAATGTAATTACCCTCTAAAATTTTGTTTGATACCTGTTGGGTAACATGGCCAATTCAAGTTTAAGATTGACTTTTTTGATGGGGTCAAAAATAAAGTTTATGTAATTCATGTTATGCACTTTCTTATCAAGATGTGTCATGTTATTAAAGCTGGTAGCACACGGAAACAATGTTGTAACACACTAAACATAACATGTGTTGCATAATTTCCACATCCCATCATAAGAATTGGAAAGATCTGAAGTTATTGAGTTGTTTGGTATTGTTAACTTGACATCATATGAAATTATCTAGAATTTAGCACTACTTTTCTCTTTGTTAGGATAACTTTAGTATATTCATAATTCAGTAACATGTGTTACATGCTCTGTTGGAAATAAATTTTTTATTTCTATTGTAACAGCAATGGTAGAAGATCCATGTTTTTTGTCACAGTGCTTTCCTAAAGGTGTTGATTGAATATGGAATCTCAAAAAATGACTGAGTATATAAATATTTCCTCTCAAAATGGATTTGTATAAATCATGACATTTTAGTTAGTGTTTTAGGTAAAATTTACACTTTCTTTGTCACAGATTTTTTTGCAGGAAATGGGTATTTTTCAATATTTCAGATTTAAAAAAAAAAACAAAACCAAAACGACATTTTTCTCAACTTTCAACAAGGTTCATAGTCAATTTATGGATTTTATTTTTCTTCAATGTGGTGGACCGTTCATGGAATGGGCCTACAATAATATACAGAACAACTAGCGATGCCATACCTCTCCTGAATGAGCAGACAAAGTAGTTTTTTTTACCATATGAAACAGTTGACAACTTAGCTGCCCTTAAGATTTTTCTAAGTTGGGGGACCATTGAAGAAATTATTATTAAGGGTGATAAGTTAGAATGTAGATGTAAGTCATAGTTCGGAAGCTGGAGGGCCTGAAACTAGATCTAGTTCAGATGCTGGAGATGGAGACTTTTCATTTGACGCGCCACCCCCCCCCCCCCAAACCCCCTCTCATTTTCACATTTTTTTTTTCAGGCATGATCAGAGAGATCAAACCAAATGATTTCAAATTTAATATTTAAGGTTCATTCAGGAAATAGTTCCTTTAGGTACGGACGTTTTTTTTACATAGAAACAACCCAATTAGACACAGAGCTCAAATAAATTAATTTTTCTTCTTTGTGTAACCCCATGCAAAAACCAAGCCCAATCTTTTTTATGGTCCCAATCAAATGAAGCCCTCTTTGCTGTGAAAAATTAGTCTGTACCTAAATGGAACTCTTTCCTTCATTCAATTTTTCTAAAAGGAACTTTTTGAATTATTTATAAATTAAAGTTATAACAAAACAAATTTAAAAATTGTATGTCATGATTTGAACCGGGTTACTTACTATTTGTCAGTATTTAGGAACTGCATGCAGCTGAGAAGTCAGTGAGTAAAGGGTTAAGTCCTACTTTCTACATTATATTTGCCTCACTGGTAATTGGTAGATCTCGAACGCTGTTATATTTTGATTTGACCCATAATATGAGGGTATGTGCATATATATATAAGCGCAAACACACACAGACACATATAATCTAATCTAGATCTAGATTCTAGATCTAATAGGAGATGTGTACTACGTTCTCTGAGAAAAGCGTGGGTCTACTTCGAGGATCACTAAAGATCAGGAATTTAGATCTTAGATCTAAATCTCTGACAAATGGAACTAAAATGAAAAAGAAAATATCTTTTTTAAGCTGAAGACATACACGAAGAAATATATGTGTAAAAAAAATCAACAAAACGAATTCCTTTACCTTTAGATACGTTTCTGCTACTCTTTCGAGCCGGTCTGGGCATCTTCGACTCTTCTGTTGCAGGTGCGTTATTACTATCATCCTTGAACTTTTTAGGTGATGTCACTTCCGGGTCAATTTTGGGTTTACTGCTATCTTGATGCGTGACCGTTTCGTCCGCAGACGATTCGTCCGCTGATTTCCTTTTCCGTTCCTCTGCAAATTAGTCGATTTGTGTGCACGCATTAAAAGCTTTTAGGCTACTGATACATAGCTAATCTTAAAAATTTCTTTACTTTCAATGACGCACTTGTTTATAATGAATCAAGCAAAGTATCTGAATTTTGTGGACTCTACATTAGCGGGGCCGTCCAACTTAGAAGCAATGGATGTTTTTATTTCATTAATATAAAACTGCATATGTGTGAATCACAAGATTTTAAAAAGAAAAAGTGGTGCTTTATGTGAATAGAATATTTTCCATATATCATCAATCCAATACTTAATATATTAAGTCGACGAATTACACTTTAGAAAAAGCTTACAAAATTAAAACGTTAAAATAATATGAGTTTTCACAGGGTTATAAAAGGGAATAAAGGAGCTAAAAAAAAAAAAAAAATTGCGATTTGTGCAAAGTTATACCACCGGTAGTGGTAAAAATTACGTTATAATAGTAATATTTGGTGTATTTACTGGAAAGGGAGGATTGACTCTGGACTGTGGGGTGAAGAAAAAAAGGGTATAAGAAGTGGTTGAAACCTCTGTTTATTTAAGTTTCGCATTCAATCTTGGCTTATCACTCACATCGTCAATCCAAGTTTAAAGCCGTAAACCTACACATCCGGGAAAGGTATCTGCTGGGTTTATCTAAAAACTATAGTATATTTACAAGCCATTCCGACGCCCAAATCAAGACACTATATAAATTAATTTTAAGCCCCAGTCAAGAAAAAAAAGAAAAATATGAGAAGATTATGAGAAGACAGGTCTGATCAACCCGGTAGCAAGAGCATGAAAAAAAAAACCATCAATGGTGGCCAACTAATATGGTCAAACAAACTAACTTGTTTTAAAAATATGTGTGTATATATGTATATATTTGACAGCCTTGCTCATGACAAATGTAACACTTCTCAATCTTTGCTCACTAAGTATTCTTTAATTCTTGAATAAAATTTAGAAAGTCAAAGACAATACGATATAGAGATTAGCATGCAAGCTCCAAACTTTCTCATGTGCGCCCACTGGCTTAACAACCTGCGAATGTACATGTAATAACAATCTCTCTGTGAGTGTGACAGCCTAAAATATTCTTTATCTCCTTATTTTGTGCTGCCAAAGGAAGACAAAGTAACCATGGATACAACGTGTTTAAGGAGTGAGAGTCTAAAAATAAAAATACCATACAATACCCCACCTTGTTCTCATAAATATTTTCAATGTAAAAGACAGTAGGGGTCCATGAAGACTAGGTCAAATCTTTTCAAAAAACGGAAGCCTCACCCCATCTTCAATAAGTTATATCAATATATCCACCATCTAAAACACTAACAATTCCACAGGTGTCAACTTTTGAAAAGGCAAATACAGATCTTTAGTGAGATAAATAAAATTAGTCGTTGGAAATCTAGTGGATGGTGTTGCTCAATAAGTTCAATTATCAACACTGACTTTAACACAAGCTTAATTATAAGTTTATAACGTTACCTGTTTCTTATAGGTTATTATAAACTTTATGTAAACTTTGTATATTTTTCTCTTATCATAACTTTAACAAATGCACAATAGGTGCAAGCTGTGAGCAGTCCACCAAGCATGTATTTTGACCTCCGTTTAGCGGGACACTGCCAAATACGTATTTTTTTTTAGCACCGATATGGACAAACGTACTCGAAAGCCCAAATACAGACTTAGTACGTATTATACTACTGGGTGGCAACTAATTCTACTCTTTTACACCACAACCAATGGGGATATGCTTTAAACTAAAAGTCTCACTTTTGGACTTTAAAACAGATGAAAGTAACAAGTCGAGCTGACCATGAAAATGCTCATTATCCCTGTGCAATCTCTAGAGGACAAGAGTATGTCAAAACTGTCAAGAGGAGGCAAAAGTGGTAACTCTAACAATTAAAAAAAATTGTTATGAATAATTCAAGGACGTTCAGCGTTCAACAATTGCTAGTTAAGACTATATGAATTGAGATTTAACCTCAAATAACCATCCCTATCTTTTAGATTGAAAGAAACCGAAAACAATGACCTTAGTGACTGCAAAGGTGGCAATGACATTGCAATGTGATTATAAGCATATAATCATTATAAGGATTTCACTTAATATCTCTAATAATATGTTGTTCATTTTTCCAGCTCATGGTCGAAATTCTAGGCATGCCTTGTGAGTATCATGATTACATTACAGGCTTAATAAGTTCATTTCCAACCCTGACTGAACCTAGGAATCATAGCCTACAAAAAACGAAAAACAAAATAAGAATTCACAAATAACTGCGCTCAATTTATCCCCTTATGCCTGGGAAGTGATAATTGTGATAACGGAAGTGGGAATCATAATGCATGACTGTTCCTTACCCAAATTTCGTTTTCCGTTTTTCCACAAAAGTTTGTTTTTGTGCACTTACAAGTTAAAGGTTTTTTAATACTGTGATACACACCTAATTTATACAAAACATTTTTTCATCTTCAATGATACACTATTTCATAACAAATGAAACAAAATATCTGAACTTTGAGGACTCTACGGAAGTTTTGGTCTCCCACTAGCAGGGTTGCCTGATTTAGAGCATTGGATGCTTTCATCTTATTTAATATAGAACTTTGCATATGTCACATGGTTTTAGGAACAGTGAGTGGTGTTTATTTGGGTAAATGTGAAAGATTTCATTAAAAAAACAAAAACAAAATACAATGGAAACTTAATGGGCCTTGACAAAATACAAAATCTGATCATTTATAACAACATTCAAGGAATAACTTAAGGAGATAAAATGAATGCCTTCATTTCTATAGTGACTGCAATTTGAAAAATCATAAAGGTCATGTAAACTGGGCGAAGGATTTAGATATATGCATTTTAGGATATTAGACTTTAAGATGCATGGAAAATATATTGTCTTTAAAATTCCAAAGAATCCCATGGGATTGATCAAAGAAGTAATGACTATGCCAATTTATTTCCCCCCAAATTTCCTGAAGTTTGCTACGAAACACAAAGACATATAAAAGTTTGTTAAATATGAGCTTATAATACTATGGCATTTTTTAAAATTCTTATTTTTCTGAATCAAAAGGCTGCATCATTGTTATAGGAAAATCGTACCAGATTAGGGATAAAACATAAGCATACAATTTTTTAAGAAAATTGATCCTGATATTCTTGATATTTGAGGGTTGTATTTGATCATATTTAAAAAAAATTATAATACCAGTTTATTCTTGTTCAAAATCACATTGTTATACTATAATACAACGAATAACTGGATCTACCAGTCATAAAAACACATATCTTAGACTTAAGGCTAACTTTAAATCGCTTTTAGGCAAGAATCTTTTATAATGAAAATGAAAATTTTCAAAAGATGTGTTCCTTACTGTTTTGCAAAAAAAGTATGGGCACACAGATACAGCTAGCAATTTATATGTCTTTTTTTTTTCTCGTTCGAGTGCCTTTTTAGAAAGAGAGAATGAAAGATAATTTTGTAATTAAAAAAAAAACACAAAAAAAAACCCAAACAAAAATATAGCATTCTGCTACAGCATGGATATTCCTTGATAAAATAACCTGATGTGTGCTTTACCTAAATGCAAAAAAATTTAGAGCACACTGCTTAAAAATTTAATTTTTTTTGTTTTATGTTTTGAAGTCTGAGTGCTTTTCCAGAGAGACAGAATGAGAAATAATTTTGTAGAAATAAAATTATAAAAAACATAAAAAAAAACAAGACAGCTTTCCACTAAGTTTTATGATTTTGGAAAGATGTATTATTTCATGTCATTTTTAGAAATTAAAATATTTATACAAAGAAAATCATTACAATTGCTGGTAGTTGAATTTGGGATGAGGGGGGGGGGGGGGGGAGATATAAAAAGTTCAAAGATTTATTTGACAGCAGATAAAATATATCTTTTAGAATAAATCAAAGCAAACTTTTAAAATGCCTTGTTCGCAGCTAGGTTTCCTACCAGAATAACTTATTGTTGACAAAGATCTGGAAAAGTTTTTTTTATAATTTATGTACACTTGAAATGCCAATGTTAGTGATAAGACTTATGAGTGTTTAAGCCCAGCTCTTAGCAATGTGTTGAAGCTGACTAGACAAAACAAGATCAGGCCAACAAATGTTTGTTATTGCTATAGAGTTGCTAAAACTCCTTTGGCTAAGCCTGTTGTAGTTTGTGAAAAAGATAAAGTGCAGTTGTGTGCAATAACTAAAACCAAGAAAATTTAAAGTTCTTGGTATAACAAGTCAAACAATAAGACCCAGTTATTTTGAAGTCATTGGTTCCTTTTTTCCGCTGCTGAAAAGCATTGTCCATTTCAAAAAAGGAAATGTGCTCTGAGACTCAAAGGTTTCCGATGTATATTTGTTTGCTCTGTCTGCCTACTTTATAGGACAGAGTCTACTGCTAATCGAGAAAATGGGGAGGGGGATCTAGAAGGGTGTGAATTGTCAATGGACTGTGAGAGGGGAGAGATGTGCGACCATCATAACTACAACAATTATTGCTTCTGGAGATTTTGCCATTGGGTCAAATTGATTGTCATTCACAAGTAGCTATGGAATGGGGTAGTGCTGGTGGTGGAGGAGAAATGTTTGAATAAGGGCTCTAGAACAGCATACACACAAAAAGAAAAAAAAATTAATAAAGATCTGATAGTGGAGGGACAGTCTAAGCTTAAAAAGAAGTGAAAATAAGCATGTGTTCCTTCTAGGCTGGCCAATTTTATTTTGCACACAAAGCATTTCTCTATGTCTTTCAACCTCAATATGGTCTTTTTTTACAGTTAGAAGTATCACCAATGCAAAAACGTGTAGGAAAAAAATAATAAGAATAAGTAATCTTTCCTTTTGTTATAGAAAATAAAATAATACCTTCAACTTGTTTCTTGACTTCCATCTGCCTCTCTAAATTCTTCTGCTGTTGCTCCAAATATTGCCGCACAAATTCACTTTGCCCAGCTGACTCTTGTTGTAACTGTGAAATCATGTTCAAAATATATCTAGTCAAAACAAGCCTTTGAGGACAAGTGAAAAAAACAGTTAACAAATCTTTGTCAGCATGCTCTAATTTTTCTATACCATTAACATTCAGTATATCTTAAAAAAAAAATCTATCACTTAATTTCATTCTCTAGCTAAAGCTGATCAATAATAAACAATTTTTTCCTTCAAAACATAGTTGCAGAAAATGAACATAGAATATGATTTTGATCAAAAGCTGGGCACCTAATAAATGGCTGGTAATCTTGCCTATTTACTCTACCGTTGCAAAAGCCTTCAATTCCAGTACGTATGATTCACAAAAATTTTCTTTCATTTTATATTAATGTCAGATTACACCAAGCATTTATTTATTTACAGCATATCAATGAGATTAATAAGAAACAAGGGAAAAATCAGAAACTAACACATTGCAAGCTGATTACCTCAATTATGATAATGCTATGTTTTCTTTCATGACTAACCTCAAACATTTTACTCACAATCGCTTTTCTACACTTTTTAACTATGATGTGCAACTATATTTCTTATAGAAATGAAAATCATTGGAACAAATTACTCATTCAGATTTTAAACCATGCAAATATCTTTATTATCGTTTTACATAGTTTTTGCAAAGATAAAATGAGAATACTCACTGCCATATTTGGAACTTTTCCTGTGAAAAAAAAAAGAAAGCAATATAGATCAAACATTACGAAATTCTTATTTCAAAACATCATCAATACACAATATTTAATCCCAATTGTACTTCTAACATCTCAGGGCTAACATTATAACTGATCAAGTAAATTTTAATTCAAATAACAATCTCTGAGTCTAGAACTACGTACAAGTAGAAATAAATGATCCTGACTAAAAACAAAAAGATGCCAACCTACAACATCTAAAATTGGTTGATATTCTCTATAAATTTGGTGTAAATCCTTAAATTTGGAGGATTATTATTCATACTCTACTGTCATAGTTTAAATAAAAGCATTTTTAAACAAAAGAGTTAGTCTTTGTGCATTCCTGATTTTAAATTTTCAAGTTTTTGAATTTTTTTCTGACAAGAGTGCATTCACATTGTAAAAAATTTGGTACTTATTATTCTTACCTTCCAATTCATCCCCTGATGATTGAGCAGCATCTTGTTGAAGTTTTTCAAGCAGCAATTGCTGTTAGCAATAAAAAAAAAAATATTAATTCACAGAAAATTAAAATGAACCAAGTGGAAAAGTAATAAACAATTGTCCCTTACTATTATAATTGACCCAGGACAAAGCTTGTTCAGTTAGAGCTTTGTGTGTATCAGTTTTCTAGATACAAAATCAATTTAAATGGGAAAAGTCCTGTTAAAAGAAGATGTGCCTTCACAAAGTAAAAGGTTTAGATTAATTCAAACTAGATTTGCTGCAAATAACATATCATTTAAGTGATTATATACAATTTAATCTAACTAGCAATTAAGTTTTAATAGAAAAAAAATAAAAAATTTGACAATTCAAAATCTTTTGCTTTCAGATTAAACTGTGAAAGCATTCTTTGTGGTCTTAGTTTAAGCTTCTCATATTACAAAATATCCACCACAACCATCATCAAATTAAAAAAAAAATTAAGTAAGAATGTTTTTGCAAAAACTTGAATGATTTTAGAGTCCCACATTTCCCTATTAAGAAGAAAAAAGTGTTGGATATAGCTTTAGATTTTTCTGATTCAAGACCTTACATTTAATAATATAAAATGTCTTACCTAGGAGATAAAACCTAGGCAAAAAGAAAGATAAAAATAATACTAAGACGAAAATTTTGAGGGATCCTCTTAAAAGCATTGCATTTGTAATTGTTCAATTTTGTCTCCAAGCTGTCTACAGTGCTGCTGATAAATGAAAGCTAATCTCAGATTTTTAGCACTGCTAGTGCTAAGGGCTTAAAATGCAAAAGCCTGTAAACACATTTTTTTTTTTTTATTATTTTGATCCTTTGCTATTTTCAATAAAAACATTAAATTAATTTTTACCAAAAAGCAACTTACATTACATTTATGATGAAAACTGGTGAATTTTTAAATTTCATACAATTACTGCTCAAATTTAAAGTTTTGACTTTTTTGGATTGCATCTAGAATCCTGGGGATTTTAATCAATCTGGCTTGAACTCTAAAAATGTCTTATAGATTCTTTTATTTTCCAATGGTATTATTGCATTCCTACACCTGTCTCAAAATTAAAACTGAGTCATGTTTTTCAATGTTTTTTTGCTAGGCTGAGAATGAATTTGAAGGCCTGAAAAACCTGTACAGTAGTCTCCAGATAATCATATAGCCATCCTGAGGCTTCAATACCATGTGTATAGATGTGTGTCTTTATAAAAACTTATAATAAAAAATAATCAATTGCTAGCCTTATTTCATTACAAAAATACTAGGTTGCTTCCCCTGATTGCCCAGATCTTTTGCATGGACTGCAGATCTTATGATGAGTAGCCATTCTTTAAGATCTTGGAATCTTGAAAAGAAAATATAGGCTAGATTTAGATTTTTAGAACACTGGCCGAAGAACTCCAACGATACTGATGAAATCTAATAGATGATGTTCCTAAAAAGGTCAGCAAAAGCTACGCACCTTAAGTGGCACTCTAAGACCAAAGATTAAAGGGATACATAGGCCTAGCCCATAGTTTATGAATTTATACACCTTGTTCTAAACTAGAAACAGATAACAGCGGATGAATTTTGCTGGCATTTTGCACTTGCAAAGTCGATGCAAACTAAATAAATATTACACATAAAACCCTGTCTAGATCTAATTTTCTAAAGAATTCTTTGTAAGACTCTCAAATGTAATGATCTATCCTAGATCTAGACTATGTCTATTGCTCACTAAACCGGGAAAGAAAAAATTTTCCCAGTCATTTTCTAGTTTGGTTACACAGCAAATTGTACTTTAGAATGATTTTTAAGTACGAAAGTAAGACACAGAAAGAAGAGACCAGAAGTTCCCCGTTCAGTATTAGCAATCAGTTAATCTAGCCTTAGTCTAGCCACAATATCCCCATTGTGTATGAGACACACACACACACACACACACTCTCTCTCTCCCTCCCCATTTTAATGTCTTCATGTAATAACATTGTTTTGCAAAAGCCTCAAGGTACTGACAAATTTTTAAGAAATAGACAATGTCACCTGTAAACTGAAATTCATGGTATTTTAAACAATTATCCAAATTCATTTTCACTTGAGGTGGAGACACGCAGGGAGAGATAGAGGAGAGAGAGAGAAAGAGAGAGGGAGGAAATAAGGATAAAGATATCAGAGAGAAAAAGAGAGGATGATAGAAGAGGGAGAAAGAGAGGAGAGTTTGGAGAGTGAAAATGTGGCCAAGCAAGAGAGAGGAGAGAAAGAAGGTAAAAAGAGAGACCAGTGAGAGAAAAAAAAGATTTAGAGGGAGAGAGAGAAAGGAGTGAAATAGAAACAGAGAGGGAGAAAGAAAAAGGAAGGAGAAAGAGAGAGACAAGAGGAGAGAGAAGAGAAATAGACAGACAGAAAGGCGAAAGAGAGAGGGAGAGGAAGAAAGAGGGAGAGAGTAGGGAGAGAGTAGAGAGAGAGAGAGAGAGAGAGAGATTACAGACGACAAGCAGAAATCTTAGCTAAGCTGGCATGTAATAACACCTCAATACCCCACTATAGTCATGGAGCGCCACAAACGCTTTTCTTGTTTGTATTACACTGGGTTTTTTTCTAATAAAAATTTAACCTCTTCATGCCTTTATAACGTCTAGATTTAACCTACATTTTAATTGGTCGAAAATTAGATATATATAGAATTTATTATTTTCAGTCTCTGTAGTTTCTATATGAAAAACTAACTATCAAACTTAGGGCTAGGCGGTGTTTGCCAGTCGTTTAAAGAAGGTAACTATTGCTGAAATTTATTAAGGATATCCTCTATTGTAATTTATACTAATTGGACTATGTCTACAGTTAAGTAAATAGATGCTTGACACACAAGGTGTGAGGCTTGCAATCGTACAACTAGAAGGGGGTGGGATGGAAAGGGTGAGAGAACAAATTATGCTAGTTGCAGTATCCTATTGACCAGCTCGCCAGAGTTTTTTTTTTTAATGGAGTATCTCTATGGCAGTGAAGTGACATCATCTTACCTGTAACCTCCCCTTCTCGTAGGGCCTACCTACCAGTAAATGCACCTTAAATTCTCATCCCATATTTACGGGGCGAGAAGTACACACTTAGTGTCTACTCCTTGGTGCAGCGCAATTCACTCCCTGTCCTCTTTCACTTGGTGAGTGCGGTGAACTTGAATACATAAAACTGAATGCTTGCAGAGCTTGCAAAGACACATAACTCCTTGGCGTGTAATAATTGTGAGCCATTTTTACACTAAGTGTGGCTATCTCTTCTTTTTAATTACTGGTAACCACTACAAATTTCAAAGTGTGCGTTTTAAGCGGTGTAGCGTGTTTAGAGTATACTGGTAACATAGTAAAAAATCTGTCCGTCCCCTACTGTGTGCATTTATCGTGTGTGTTATTATCTAGAGACTACTGTGTAGCTTTCAGCTTTAATTTGGGACAGACATTTATTTTGAGAAGTTTGGTTTACAAAATGATGGTATTGATTTTTTTGTGGGATCTTTTGAAATTCTTTGGGAAAGGGACATTCCTCAGTTTATCACTAAGGTTCTTAGAGCCTTCAAACCTAACAGGAATAGTAAAATAGATCAGCCCTTTATGTCCTTTAGAGCTATGTTTAAAAAAAAAAATATTTATTTTATTTATCATTAGCCTCTTTAGCTTTCAAATGATTTGGCACTTGGGAGCTTTCACAAACTAGTAAAGCCCAGTAGTTTCCTAATAATGAAGTTTAGTTAAGAAAAACTCCCACCATATCACTATTAAATTATCATATCGGTTCAATTTTATCACAGAATGTACAAAATTTGAGGTTGAAATTTGATTAAAATGACAAATTTTGTTCCATTGAAGGATACAATTTTTAATAATCTTCACAGTGGAAAAAAACCCTCCTGATAATCAAAAGTTATAAATCCTCCATTTTCTTTTTGCAAATACAGTGGAAACCTCATAATTTGAATTGTATGGGAATGGATTAAATCTTCGAATTAAGAGTATTCGAATTTCAAAAATGGGTAGATAACAATCTATGATTCATTGAGTGAGTGTGTACTGTGCCTGCAACAAGCAACCCTCCCATTCCCCTGTCTCGCGTTGCTATCAGTATTACCATTGGCACTTAATTGTTAGTGCATCCGCTCCCTTCACGCTTTGATAGCGCACTGATCCCCCTTTCTTGGGCACTGATTGGCATTGCTTACTGCTTGAGAGATGCATGTAACACTTTTGTGATACCTTATAGGGTGGTATCGACTTCGAATCAAGAGAATCGAATCAGAAAGACTTAGAAATAGGAGTCTGATTCTAACAAAGCCAAAGAGAAAATAATAACCCATCATCTTGCAAAATTCGGTATATGAGAAATTCAAATGATCAGACTTCAGTTTTTGAGGTTTCCGCTTATATATTGATTCAAAATGGTTGATTGTTCTTGTAAGTTGTTGCAAAATATTTAATTTATTTTCCTTTATTGACAAGTTTAATTATGTGAAATTGCTTTTTCCTATTCCTATTGATGCCAAATATTTCATTTAATACTTATTACTCAGTATAGCACATGTGTTTCACAGTATTCATATGTGCTGACTCAGTTCGAATTTAGGTCTAGGGAACTTATGTACATTTCAATCATCATTTTTAGTGAAATCATGCTAACTAAAATTTATAACACTGAGCAACATAATCATCAATTGAACTTTAAGCTCAGAAGTTTGGGAGTTAAATAAGCACTGGCAGATAACAGGGAGACACTTCTTTTTATGATAAAAAGACTGTCTGTCCTCATTAATAGGCCTCAAATAGCAATATTCAACATTTGACTCAAGACAGGTTTAACTACAACAATTTATGTCATTCTAAAGAATTACAATTGTTGAAATAATGAGAATAAAATTAAAACACATTTCTGTTGCAAATATATAAGTGTACATTAGCTTGAAGAGTTTGGTTTTTACTCTACAGTACGGCTGTGACGGATCCCAATTTTTAAGTAATCAGGATTACCCGTCACACTATTTTCAGATTTGAAATTCATTTGGTAGAACAAATTATGTAAGAATGCAAACTTTGTTTAGGAAATGTCTTAAAGAAAGGGTATGTTGCTCTTTCAAAGTTTACATGTTACAATTGTTTTTGCTAAATTATTGTGTTAAAGGGAAATTACAAGTAGGCCTATAATCACATTCAAAAAGTTGTAACTTATTTAATGCAGTTAGACTAGAGTCCAATTATGAAAGACAATAAATTGTGAATAACTCTTTAAAAGTCATATGATTAGTCCCATTTCTATGATCTAGATTCTAAAATGTTTTTCTATTTTATTTTCAAGTGTTAATTACAGAATAATCCTACTTTCTAAACTAAAGCATTATAAAAAAGAACATATCTCATCTTGCTTACTTCCCTTTAGGTTACAAAGGGCTTCCAGCGAAAAAAAAATTTAACTTAGCTGATTTCGCAAGATAAGCAATAGATTACTAAATTATATTATAAATTTATCAACTTTGTTACAAGAATGAGCATAAAATCTGTTCTTTGTTCTCTTGGCATATAAACTAGTTATATGAGAAAAATTTAACTTGAAAATCGCTTCTGATAAGGCATGGGATTTTACAGTTATAATGCTAACCAGTTGGGACTCATGAGTCTTACTTTAAGTTGCTGATTGCATATAAAGTGATTGTGTCTGCATAAACCCACATTGGTATGAAGGCCAAAATGTAGCCTAATGCTAGACTCAATTTTTGCCCAGCCAAAGTGTTTTCCAAACTGTAATTTCATTGGTAGTTAGTTGTAGAAACAATCATGTCAAATCAAATTTTGGTTCACATTCCCAACAAGCAACAATTGAATGTTCGAGACAAAAGGAGCCTATAGATGCTACATAGATAAATAAAGCACCATGCTTATCATTAGCCATTAGCGGAGGTTTATGAACCGATGCAAAGACTTGAATAAAAAAGAAAACATCGCCTGTAAGTAAACATTTACAGCAAAATTATTTAGTGCTGCTTAAGTTTTCAAAATCTCCTGGTTGTTGAACAGAATTAAGATTTCCAAAGTTTCAACAAAGTGACATCTCTTTGTGAAATCACATTAACTTAGAAGATAGATCTACAAAATCTCCTCTAGAGGGCCTATCCAATTGTAGAGAGATCTAGATCTAGATCTATATCTAGAGACATGATTTAATTTGGTTTGTAATCTTGAAAAGAATATAAATATACATTTAGAGCTAGATCTAGTCTAGACTAGATCTAGATCTAGATTCGATCTAGATATCTAGATCTAGATCTAGATCTAGTGATTCAAGAGATTTCAGTTCTGTTGCAAATGCCAAATTAATATAGAATCTAGATCTAGATCTAATTTTACCCCTTAATATGTGCGAAGCAACCTTGTTGAAACCCATTCATTTCTTTAGTCTGATAGATCTAGACTTAGAACTAGATTTAGATCTGGAATTACACAAATTTTAGGCATCCCTTTGGTACTAGGCTGTGATGGGTAGGAGAGCTAAATTTGCTAACTTGGATTTTTAATTTGAGCAAGAATATTTTTTTTAATTGCAAATTGCTTACCGCTTTTAGTCTTTCTAGCATCTGAGTTTTACTTCCAGCTTTGGAAAGTCCCCTCTTATCTAATTCCTTCTTAATGTCGTTAACTTTCAATTCTGCTACAGGTGTTCCTTTCACAAGCAAACTGCCATAGTTGTCATCTTCGGACGCCATTTTGACTCCAACCCTACAAAATAGTTCAAAAACGCGTCCCAAGAATTTGGATTTGCTTCAACGGTGTTACTTTCGAATAAAATAGGGCTACAATTTCAAACAAAACTTGGCTAACCACATGAGCCTGCCTATAACTGAATATTGTCTTACACTGATTTGTGGTAAAATTTACGGACCCATTCATTTTTAGACTAAGATATTCGAAACTATAATCGCATTAGCCCCCCTAAGCGCATAAAGCTTGTCATAGGTTTTTTCAGATTAGGCCGAGGACCGCTGCGAAAAACTTTCTGCTGCTTTCTTTATGCCTTAAGATCCAAGTTATCTAGATTGTCAAAGTAACATCTCTTGCAACTAAAATAAGTGAACGAAAACAAGTACAGTGTAATTTCTTGCAGATTTAAGATCTAGATCTAGCTTAGTCGATTCTGAAAATTCTCAAGCAATTTACTGGACTCGAAGTCTTCTGTTTCTCAAATGCTGTGAGATATGAATCCACGGATGCTTCGACCCAGTACCGAACACAATTCAACGGACTCAGGTAAACTTTGATTTCTTGAATTATTTGTTCTTCTGAATTTTTGTGTGTTTGAAAACTGATGATATCATCCTTATTTTGTACTGTAAAAAGCCTTTACCAGAAATCGCACTGGTAAAAAGATATCCGACTCAAACTTACCCACCGGTGTATAAATTGTAAGGGTAACATTTAATGGAACCTGTGCTTAAATAAACTAGGCCTAGATAAAGAGGAGGAGGAGGATGGAAAAAATGGAGGGAAAAAAAAAAGAGAAATATTACTTCTCCTAGGGCGGACTACTACTACTACTACTACTACTACTACTACTACTACTACTACTACTACTACTACTACTACTACTACTACTACTACTACTGCTCTGCTGCTGCTGCTGCTACTACTACTACTAGTAGTGCTGCTGGTGGTACTACTACTACTACTACTACTACTACTACTACTACTGCTGCTGCTGCTGTTGTTGCTGTTGTTGCTGCTGCTGCTGCTGCTGCTACTACTACTACTACTACTACTACTACTACTACTAGTACTATTGGTACTGCTGCTGCTGCTGCTACTACTACTACTGCTGCTGCTGCTGCTGCTACTACTACTGCTGCTGCTGCTACTACTACTACTACTACTACTACTACTACTACTACTACTACTACTATTCTACTACTGCTGCTGTTGCTGCTACTACTACTACTATTGCTGTTGGTACTACTACTACTACTACTACTACTACTACTACTACTACTACTACTACTACTACCACTACTACTGCTGCTGCTGCTACTACTACTACTACTACTGCTACTACTACTACTACTACTACTACTACTACTGCTGCTGCTGCTGCTGCTGCTGCTGCTGCTGCTACTACTACTACTACTACTACTACTACAACTACCTGCTTTATAGTACTGCTACTACTTATACTGCTGGTGCTACTATTACTACTACTACTACTACTACTACTACTACTGCTGCTGCTGCTGCTGCTGCTGCTACTACTACTACTACTGCTGCTGCTGCTGCTACTACAACTACTGCTACTACACCTTTTACTACCACTTATGATGATGATGATGATAATAATAATAATAATAATAATAATAATAATAATAATAATAATAATAATAATAATAATAATAATAATAATAATAATAATAATGACCACAGTAACTATTACTAGAGATAGACTGATTGTGTTGTCATCGGTTTGTGGTGTAATTAATACTTTATTATATGCCTTTTCGAATGTTTTAGTTTTATAAGAAAAGCTGGATATAAACTTTGCAATTGTAAAATTGTACATTAAACAGTGAAATAAAAGGGACTAAGAACAAAATGTTTTGATCATGCACCTTTTTGTCCGTCTTTATTAGGAAGAATAAGCACCATTGATAAAGGTACATAATTGTAAGATTTTTAATTTGCTTATGTCTCAATATCCGGGAAACTTGGGACCATGAGACGCGCTTTGGGGGTGGACGCTGGTGAGTCATGCGTTCACATGGAAGGGCTATTTTGGTTTGAGGAAAATAATGGTTCGATCCTTTAAGGCGAACAGAACGCCATGGCCAGGACTCCAATCCACATAGGGGACTAAAAATAATTCGAACCATCAAAGCGTGGCTGTCAGGACCGAGGCTAGACCGTCTAGGACCAAGACATAATAGATGAAAGAGTAAAAAAAAGAAAGATGGATTTATGAGCATCCGTCTCCTCTGGGGGAGGGAAAATAAAAAGACGCCTGGACTGGTGTACTCGAAACGAATTGATTTCAAACAAGCCGGACTGTGGATTCGTCCTTTGAGTGGTTACTTTGAAAAGTGAATATTTTATTTGGATTCAGGCTGATGCGAGAGAGAGAGAGAGAGAGAGAGAGAGAGAGAGAGAGAGAGAGAGAGATAGGCATAAAAAGAGGAAAGAAGAACTATTTCCATTGAATTTTATTGCTTTAAAAAGTTACTTTTCCTTGCATACAACCCATATTATTATAATTATTGAGGAAATAAAGAAATATACTGAAGCATGGTATGCGCTGCCGTTAAGCTCCAACTATCCTTTCTCTCTCTCTCTCTCTCTCTCTCTCTCTCTCTCTCTCTCTCTCTCTCTTGGCTAATCTTTTTCTTTACACAGTTGAGAGCAACTGCAAGTTGATCCTTTTGCGTTGTAAAGATACGTGTCCATTCAGCTCAGATTGGATTTACGGATGAGGATAACTTGACCATGCTATTGCTAGTGTTAGGTGTTGGCGGACTTCGGATTTTGTGTGTTTGTATAAACAGGCCGCTAGTTAAGGTCTAGGACGGACATACTTGGACGTGAATTGTGCGACCTGCTTAGATCTACTTTATTCTGACAGCTTCACAGAGGTTGTGAGTGTTCTTCTTGTAATATTCCCGGTAATACCAAGACAAACAATGTCAGTTCCTTGATATGATCGTTTATTGTAGACCAAATGACTACCTCGGCAGAACACAGAACTGGCGGGCTAGGCACAAACAATGTACATTTATATTCAAATCTTTGGTTAAGAGTTATCTTCCTTAGTACATGTAATATTATAACAAGTGCATAATGTACTGTAGGTACTGATTATACTACATCTTCCCCCTAAGCTAATAGGAATTTTAACGTTCATAAAATTTGAAACAAAGTCGGCAATAGTTCGCTTAAATAGTGAAATAGTTACATCCCATCCAAACCTTTGATAAATCAACCAAATTTTTTACAACACTGGTTAACTTTAGATCTATAACACATTTCAGGTCTATGAGTCAAGACAATAGTAATTAATAAAAGGTATGTCCTCTATGATCAAGTATATCAATCAAATCTTAGGTCAGGAGCAAGAAGAGATCAAGAATTCTAAATGCATAAGTAACAGTCTATGTCCAAGTAACTTCTGTAGCTCTGAACAAAATCAAATATATAGGCCATACTGTAACCTAAAATCCAAGATTATGAAAAAGTTCTACAGAGTGTTATTTATGGTACTGTTAAACTTTATCTCTGTTCCTCTGTACGTCTTCTTTTAACTTAATTTAATTAGACTTAGGAAGGGGGTATTATTGTGACCCATGTATCCTTCTGTCAGATAACACCTAGTGTTCGTGTTTTTAGTTCACCTTTGCATTTTGTCAGTGTTGTGTTTTGAGAACAACACTTCTAATGTATGTTGCGTTAATGTATTTTAGTGAATAGGGGCTAATTTCCGTATCCACTCTTCCTCCATCAGTTTGAGGGAATGAAGAGTATGGAACATGCGGTGAACGAATTATAAATCCATACGAAGGGGCTTTTTGGAAACCCTACCGCTTCTGGTGTGTACAGCTGGCTGGCCGTCATCGCTTGGGTTGGTTGCAGACCGTAAGTGGTGTGCGGTCTGAGACCTTGTCCTAGGTGGACTATATGTTGAGGCTGGCATGGACACAAGATGTGACCGGTTTCGCCGAACTTGGCCTTGCTCTGTGTTCACCATGAATGAGCGAGGATTTGTAAGTTGAGCAGTGATAGTTCCAGGTCTGTCCAGGTCTCTGATATGGACGGAATCACCTGGCTGGAGCTTGGGTAAGGGACGCGCCGCATGTCGAGAGTTGTAGTGCTGTTGTTGCTTCTCACGATACAACTCCTCTTTCTTTAGGAGAGGTGTGATCTTTGGGGTTTGGGGAGGGGATTTGTGCGGGACAGAGGGAAGCTTTGTTTTTAGCTTTCTGCCCATGAGCAATTGACTAGGAGAGAAGCCATTCTGTAGGGGTGTTGCTCTGTAAAGAAGAAGTGAAATGTAAGGATCCGTTGCTTTTTACAAGAGATTCTTGACGGTTTGCACCGAACGCTCCGCTTCTCCATTCGATTGGGGATATCGAGGAGAACTGGTAGTATGGGTGAAGCCATATTCTTTGGTGAATTTCTGAAACTCTGTGCTTGCAAACTGTGGACCATTGTCAGAGATGACAATATCGGGAATGCCATGTGTTGCGAATATGGATTTCAGTCGAGTGATGACTGCGCTGCTAGTGAGATGGTCGAGGATTCTAATTTCTGGCCATCGAGAATGATAGTCAGCCACAAGTAGAAAGGTTTTTCCTTTGAGTTCAAAGAGATCCATGGCAACCCTTGACCATGGCTGATCAGGGAAGGAGGATGCAAGAAGAGGTTCCCTAGTGGGGGGTCTAAGTTTCGCACAGATCGAACACTTCTTTACCATTTCCTCGATTTGGGAAGTAATATTAGGCCACCAGATGGATGTTTGAGCAAGAGCTCGACATTTTGTAATCCCAAGATGGCTCTCGTGGAGTTTGTCAAGCATCTCCAATCGCATTTCTCTTGGAATGACTATACGGTCATTGTAGAGCAGAAGATCATCTACCATTGTCAGGTATCTTTGGTTGTCCCAGTATAGCTGCAACAAGGGATTTTGCGGCATGAATGCTGGCCATCCTAAGCTGCAATAGTTACGGACCTCTTTTAGTTCAGGGTCTGTCTTCTGGCAAGCAATGATGTCCTGTAGTTTTGTAGACGAAGCTGGAAGGTTTACTATAGCCTGTCTAGCCATCAGCAGCGTGTCATCAACAAAAGCAATGTCAGACTCTGTTGGTTCTGAAGCTGGGGCACGTGATAAGGCATCAGCTGTTACTTGCTGCTTCCCAGGGACGTGTACAACATCTGGGTTGTACCGCATAAGACGTAAACGGAAACGTTGAATCCTTGGCGGGAGTTTATGTAGCTCTTTTGTTGCCAGGAGTGATACAAGTGGCTTGTGGTCGGTCTGAATCGTATAGGTAGTACCAAGAATGTACTCGCCAAATCTTTCCGACGCCCAAGTAGCCGCAAGAGCTTCTTTTTCTATGACAGCATAGTTCTTTTCTGCATCTGTTAGTGATCTAGAGATGAAACTGATGGGTCTTTTGCTACTATCAGGCTGCACTTGTATGAGGACAGCTCCGAGACCTGCATTTGATGCATCTGCCGCAATGATTGTAGTTCTCTCTGGGTTGTAATGCGCAAGTACAGGAGTTGAGCACAAACGTGACTTGATCGTCTCGAAGGACTTCTGTTGTGGATCACCCCATATCCAGACTGTGTTTTTCTTGAGGAGTTGGCGAAGCGGCTCTGATAATGATGCCAATTCAGGGGTGAATTTTGATAACTGGTTGATCACTCCCCAAAACCTCTGTAGCTCTGTGACGTTAGATGGTTCTGGGAAGTTCACGATTCCTTTGACTTTTGAAGGATCTGCCCTGATACCATTCTCATCAATGACGTGACCAAGAAAGGTCATCGATGAACTCGAAAACTCACATTTTTCGTTGAGTGTGAGTCCTGATTCTCTAAGGCGTTGCAAGACTGCTCTAACGCGCTCGTCGTGTATTTTCTGCGTGGTAGCATGTATGAGGATGTCATCCATGTGACATATGACACCTTCCATGTCGTGAAGGATCTTTGACATTCTGCGCTGGAAGATCTCTGGCGCTGATGATATGCCAAAAGGCAATCTATTCATACAAAACCTTCCAAAGGGTGTCAGGAAAGTGGTGAGGAGTCTTGATTCTGGGTCTAACGGCATTTGCCAAAATCCGCTGTTGGCGTCCAATTTTGTGAATATCTTGGACCCGGAAAGCTTTGCGAGATTTTCGTCAACTGACCGAAGAGGATGAATTTCACGCAAGACTGCATGGTTGAGGGCTGTGAGGTCTACGCAGATCCGAACTGTGTTGTTAGGCTTGGGAACCACAACGATCCCTGAGCACCAATCTGTCGGTTGTTCCACTGGCGAAATCACACCCTCGGTAATCATCCGATCGATTTCGGCCTTCACTTTGGGTAACAGTGGATGGGCAATTCTTCTGGCAGTGTATATGCATTTCGGTTCCACATCTGGCCGCAAACGGATTGTGTATGGGTCGGCCAGTTTTCCCAGGCCCTTGAATAGCTCCGGAAATTCCTTTTTGAAGTCAGGCACTTTAGAAAGTGTATGGAGCCTTGCCACAAGACCTAGTTTAAGGCATGCACTGCCACTCAAGAGTGATTGGCTTTGCCCTGGAACGACGTACATCTTCTCTTGAATTTGCTTTCCTTTGTATTTTAGCGTTGAGATGAAGTATCCTGACACCTTGAGAGGATAATCGCCTGCCCCCTTCAGTATCCTGTCGCAGGGCTGGAGTTTACGTCCATAGGTATGACCATTTCCTACAACAGACACGGCTGCCCCTGTGTCTAGTTTGAATCTTTCTTCTCTTCCGTCGATCTGAAGAACTGACGTCCAAGATGAAGATGATTTGCTTTCGACAGTACCAAGGAAATCATCTGTCTGGTCATCACTTAGGTCGTTTTCTATTATCTCCTTCACCGCACCTGTTCTGCAAACAGAACTATAGTGTCCTTTTTTGTTACACTTGTGGCATGTAGCATTTCTGGCCGGACATTTGTCCC
>JAWDGP010004366.1:112500-117500 GCA_033675545.1 Elysia crispata | reverse complement strand
TACGCTCGCTTCCTCTAAATAACAAACTTATCAACTTTACGCCGAGTCCGTTTGCATAGAGTAATCTAATTAGCCCCTAACCTAATTTAAAGATTTCAATAATCGTATCTCTCCCTTTCTCTCTCTCTCTCTCTCTCTCTCTCTCTCTCTCTCTCTCTCTCTCTCTCTCTTCTCTCTCTCTCTCTCTCTCTCTCTCTCTCTCTCTCTCTCTCTCTCTCTCTCTCTCTCTCTCTCTCTCTCTCTCTCTCTCTCTCTCTTTCTCTCTCTCCCTTTCTCGGCTCGCTATCATGCACTTAATGCAACATTCTGTGGAAACTACCGCTTGAATACTGTGTTGTGTGTTACTCAGGGTACCCAGTTTATGCTATATAACTTGACAGCCGTTATTTCGCTAGTCATTAATGCTGGGTAACATCTGTGGATCTTGATGTAATGGAAAATTTGTGTTCTATTATGCAGAAGATGGTACTGTCCTGGGTACTTCTCGTAACTTTTGAGTGAATGTATGTAAAAAAGCCTAAATCTGCAACGAGGTTGCTTCCTTTGCAATGTAATGTTCACTTTGCCTCCATAAGGTAAGTACTTTCTACTAAAATACAGCCTGCGTCAAATAGAAGTAGACTTACAACCTTTAAGTATAAAGTTTTTCAGAAAACCATTTTCTATCGATAAATTTTCCTTTTTTTCTAGTTGCCTATCCAACGGTAAACAATAATAAGCATGCCAGTGTATGAAGAAATCTTTCACACAGAATGATCTTAAAGGTAGAGAATGGAGGAAATATATGCCGGTTATGATGACTAAATGAAGATTTTCGCCGTTGATAGGCTGAATATGCGTGATGTAAGACAACTATGGATGTTTTATTATAATTTTTTAAGCGCTTTGAGATTGCCTGCGTTTACCAATCAATCGACATGAAACAAAGATCAAGCCTTCATTGCAGCTAAGGGAAAAAAATGGAACTATTATTGAAACATGCGAGTAAAATTTAATACAACTAAATATTGTACCCCTGTGGGTAATTATCTTTGACGTTGTAATATACCCCGACAAAATGATCACCGCTAGTCCAGGAATTGTTGACGATCTCAGTTGCTTCATAACCACGGTCTCGAGCCTCAACGGACGGTAAACACATAAACAGAATTTATTGATTTACGCTTATTGATAACATTGCTGAGAACTTAGTCATGGCCATACATTAGTATCTCAGGGGCGATAGGCGTTGTGCATGTGGTTTTATCTCAAGAACTTTCGATTTACAATTGTTTTTACAGCAACAAAGACTTGAACAGTGGAAAGATGAAATGTCTCTAAGTATACATTCTATTGGCCTTATCAAGGATAATAGTTTCGTTTCGAAAGTCGTGGTCATGATGTGTTTATAAATAATAACCGTTCTTGAGCTTCCGAAAACCACTCATGGTTTAATACTGCTGAAGATTAAGCACGCCAGAGGACCAAAGTTAGTGAAAACGCATGTAAAGAAAAAATTAATTTGGTGAAAAAAGAAAAAAAGAAATTGGCTCGTGAAATATAATAGTATAATCGTTATGACGCTAAGCGTTTCTTTTATCTTACGAAGTTTTCCTATTAACAGTTAGTGTTTGCGGCGGATTTGTACGCAATTAATATTTTTAATGAGACATAAAGAGAATAATAAAAGCAGTAGTTGCAGTGCTAATATTTATTAATAGGGACCTACACAGGTTTCTTTGTAACTAAAATGAAAAAGACAAAGAATACATAACAAAAGAGAACAAAAAAAAATAAATAAAAATAAAAATAAATAAAAGCAACAGAAAACCAAACCCAAAACAAAACAAACAATACATTAATAGTATCGAAATGAAAAAAAAAAAAAAAAGCTTGATAAAAAACAAAGCAGTATTTAAAAGATTAAAATAATTATATATATATTGTTATCATTTATATTATTGCGAATATTGTTATCATTTATATTGTTATAAACAACAGGCACACAATCTTTCGAGTGGATCAAACCTTCCCACTGGCCTGTTATTGCGTAAGCCACTTGTGACCATGTTATAGCATGCCGAAAAGCCGGAAAGTCATTTGAAACTGGACGTAACGCTACACTTGGTGTAAGGGGCGAAGGCAAGTAGAACTAATCCGTGTTTAGATCTATGTTTTTGGTTCGAATGAGTTCAGATGTGTTTATATAAGTTATTTGACCGACCTGCGGTAGACCGACCTAAATAGTTTTTAAAAGTTACACGGTATATTGCTCTTTATGCTTTGCTCATACACGTTTAGAGTACCGGTATGCCATTGTCGAGATGTGGATTGCTTTTTATTCAATTTTCCATTGATCCTGTACTGTTTTTATTTTCTTCCAGAAAGGATATAGTATAACATTGAATTCAATAATTATTTGCTTATTGCGTACTTTTTGTGTTATGTAGTATAGTGAATTGAATTGAGTTTTGCGGTCGGTTTCCTGTTCTAGAAAAGCCCATATAGATTTTAATTAAATTGCTGTAATTATTCGACCTAAAATCTCATCCAGGCTTCCCATTTCTTCCTCATAATACTCCTAGTATTTGCTGATGAAAATACTACCACCGCTAATAATGAACCTAATGCTAGCACAACATTCCTTCTCCAGTTTCTTTCCGACACTTTGCTACGACGGTTGCTTCTCTCTCTCTCTCTCTCTCTTTCTCTCTCTCTCTCTCTCTCTCTCTCTCTCTCTCTCTCTCTCTCTCTCTCTCTCTCTCTCTCTCTCTCTCTCTTTTTTTTTCTACTTTTATCATCACCATCACCACCACCACCAATACTGCTGATGCTGATGCTACTACTACTACTACTACTACTACTACTACTACTACTACTACTACTACTACTACTACTACTACTACTACTACTACTACTACTACTACTACTACGACTACTACGACTACTACAACTACTACGACGACTACGACGACGACTACGACGACGACTACGACGACTACTATTACTACTACTACTACTACTACTACTACTACTACTACTACTACTACTACTACTACTACTACTACATCTACCACTACTACTACTACTACTACTACTACTACTACTACTACTACTACTACTACTACTACTACTACTACTACTACTACTACTACTATAAATACTTTTGAAATTATTAGCAGTGATTATGCTTATGAAACGATGACAATTTGTGTTGAAAACGACCATGAAGATGAAAATGAAGATATTATGATTACTTAATTGGTTGTGTTGCGGGGGCTTATCAATGATGATGATAAATATTACATAAGCCTTTCCTAGGATCATAATAATAATAATAATAATAATAATAATAATAATAATAATAATAATAATAATAATAATAATAATAATAATAATAATAATAATAATAATAATAATAATAATAACAATAATATAATATTAATGATGTTGATGTATTGGATGATGATGATGATGCTGATGATGATTAGGATAAATATGATTGTAATGCTTTGATGACTGAAACTATTTAGTGATCACTGTCTACCTTTTTTTTACCTCCACTTTCTTTCTTTCTCTCTATCTCTCTCTATCTCTCTCTTTTGACCAAGGAAGGTGTCTCATTTTTCTCCGTGGTTGAAGCTGATCAAGCGCTGACTGGTACTTCCTTGACACAGAACGGCACATTTTCTGACGGTTTTATTTTCTAAACCTTCCAAGAATTTCACTTGATACAGTCTGGATACACTGCAATTTTGTTCTACCTCTGCACAATGGGTAAGTTCCATCCACTGCCTATTGGCTACTGAATGAGCCGAAGGCTTAGTTATTTGTAACACGATTGAAGAAAGAATTACTTAAGTTTTACGAAATGCTCAGCAGGCTCCAAGTTGAAAAAATACCTGCCCTTTTGGAGGATTGCAACATTTATACTATAGGCAGCTGAACACGACCTAAAACTAGAGTTTTTCAATTTTTCAATTCTTACTTTAAATTCCAGTTGTTTGCCTTTTCTTGTTTGTTGGAGATTATTGTCGGGTTATGACTCGTTAAGGTAAGCTCTTTATTCTGAATCGAAACTATTGTCACTAAATTACCAAGGGTTTAATAATTATGACTGCTGTTGCATTTTTAAAGAAACAATTTTAAAAAAAGAAAGAGTGTCAATTTTAATATTTTTTTTCTTTCGCGGGCATAAACATAGCCCTCTCATACAAGACATTTCAACATGTAACCTGCTAGTGAAATAGATTGAAAAAGTAAATGAAGATTAGCGCAAACTTTGAAATTACTTTGCTAAAGTATATGAATATCAAAAATATTGACAGCTTAATATTGTGGACTAAAACGGCATAAATAAGGGTATTTCAAGGTTTGTTTTGGAAAGAGTCGCTTATAGTTGAAATTTTTATGATAAATTACTTGTTCCAATGTATGTATAATACACTTCATCAAAAACAGTTTCACTCTGTTAATTCCAGTCTTTGAAATACATGTAGTATAACTACCTTTTGAGTAAATGCAGTCCGTCTTCCATTTTAAAAACAACTCCGTTTTATCCCATCCTTCTCTTATGTCTGAAAATTTTTTTTCTGATCTGGCGCAGCAACATTGTTGCTGAAAAAAACTTGAAAAGATCAATTCATTAAACAAAATTCTGAACGTTCATTTGAAGTTCAAACCATATCAATTTTGAAAGAGTAGACATGATTTGACTAGGAAATAAAACAACAACAACAACAACAACAACAACATCAAGAGCAGCAACATATTAAGAAAAACAACAAAAGGACAGCAACTGACTTAAAATTGAGAGCATAAAAAGTGTTGCGAGTATAAAATTATAAAAAGCACTTTGTTTGACCAAATCCAAACAAGGACGCAAAAACATAATTGTAAATGACAAAATCTTGAAGTGAGTAATGAGATTTTTAATTGTTTTAAAACAGAAAAAAAAACTCGAATGATATGACAGAGAAACTAAAGAACCAGAACACAATAAGAATTTTAAATAGTAGTAA
>JAWDGP010004366.1:60000-110000 GCA_033675545.1 Elysia crispata | reverse complement strand
ATAATAATAATAATAATAATAATAATAATAATAATAATAATAATAATAATAATAATAATAATAATAATAATAATAATAATAATAATAATAATAATAATAATAGTGATGATGATGATGATGGTGATACCAGTGTTGAAGGGGAGAGGTAGATGCTGAAGATACATGATAAAAGTGATGATAATGATGATGATGATGATGATGATGATGATGATGATGATGATGACGACGACGCAGATGATGATGCCAAAGACATGAGTTAGCCTTGTTAGTAGTTGTCAAGGTCTCTCTCATGGCATTTATCGATCTTTGACTGATTTGCAATCGACACTAGAAAGAGAAAGAATGTCTGGCCTAATTTTCTTGTCTCCTTGCTCTAGTCACGCTATGTATACAAATAGAGAACAAAGAAAGCAGGGTAAAAGAGTCGGGAACTCATTCTCCATCTTCCGCTTCATACTCCTTTGTCACTTTCCGTTTCTTTCTTTGTCAGTAGACTGATTGTGCGTGACAGCCTTTTCCATTCTGATCATTTCATCGTAACTCTTCTTGCCCATAGAGTAGTATCTTATTGTCTAGTTAAAATTCCTTTCTTTTTGCCCCCTCTATGGCTCTGCCTAAGTCTCTGTCTGTCTGTCTCATTTTTCTCTCCCCCCCCCCCTCTCTCTCTCTCTCTCTCTCTCTCTCTCTCTCTCTCTCTCTCTCTCTCTCTCTCTCTCTCTCTCTCTCTCTTTTCGGACATCCCTTCTCCATCTTCTCCTATGAATCTTGTTGATCTTTCAAAGCTGGCATCTCTTGGACTGCATTAACTTTTAAAACTATTTGGTTAAAATGTCCATACCGTTTCGTCATAGCGGCACTTCGCAAGCCAAACCTTCGAAACTCTACTGCTCCGTGCCGGCTATTTTGCCTGTTAAAAAATAAAACTTTTAACCAAAGCATCGCAGTTTTATTTGGGTTATATCTCATGAAACCGATTTTCTCTTTCTCCGTGACCCACCTTTTACCAGTTCATTAAGCTTCCTCGCCTTTTCCATGACCCACATTCCATACAAAAAGCTTTGGCACCAGTGTTGTAAGGATAAATGCGACAGAAAAGAGGAAAAATTGGTTATGAAATTGGGATACTTGTATACTGTAAAACTAATACACATCTTACCTCCCAAAATGATGAAGATATTAAATGAAACGTTTGACATACAGGCATAAAAATATATGGATTTATGGAGGGATAAATATAAGCAAAAGATATATGTAAGCGTAAACAAAATGATAAAGGCCGAAAAAAATGAAGGAACAAACGAACAAAATAGATAAGGCAGAGACAAAGCAATAAAAACAAAAACAAAAAAAAGAGTGTCCATCAGCAGAGAATGATTTGGAGATAGATAGTGGGGAAAAGAAATGAAATAAAAGAGTTCAAAGACAGATAAGTTTGTTAATGAATAGATAGAAAGACCAAGAGAGAGAGAGAGAGAGAGAGAGAGAGAGAGAGAGAGAGAGAGAGAGAGAGAGAGAGAGAGAGAGAGAGAGAGAGAGAGAGAGAGAGAGGTAGATAGATAGAGAGACACAAAGTTAGATGGAAAAGAAAAAGAAGCAGATATACAAGCATGATATAGGCACACCTTAGGCAGACAAGAAATAAGGGTTTCAAGACTACCTTATGAACTATTTCTCCATGTTGAGAACAGGCAGACCGGCGAGTATGGGGATGGCAGAGCTAGGGAGAGGGGACAGGAGGAGACGACGGACAGAGAGTGTGATGATCATGATGAGATGAGGGAGGCGAAAGGCTCTGAAACGGGCTCAGAAACGCTACGGAGTGATCGATTTCTGCAACAAAGCCTTCGATCTTGGTTAGTTGACCTACAGAAGACTGCCACATTATTCGCGCTGTAAATGGAATGTCACACTCTATGGCCCAATAATTCCGAGACAGCAAGCTCAAGTGATATAATTTCCTGAAGAGGACGTTTAGCTGCCATGTTTTTCACGCCATTACTCAATCTGGCAAAGTCTGCCAATCTTTCAACTATATTGGGAAGACTTGAATGTGTTCTCATTTACCCTGTGCGGAGAGTGAACGATAAAGAATCATCTCTGAATACTTTAAAGGCTGTGGATTCTTAAAAGATTGTGTGCAAAGTTTCAAATTCCTAATTGACTCGTATTCTGTGCTCTACAAATAAAACAGAATTGTAGTTAGAATACGCCACTTTGGTATTTAACTGTCCTAAGCGAAAGTTCATTTCGCGCACTAGTTAATCAATTAACTTCTGATAGAGCAGTTAAGTTAATAGATATGTGATAAAATCAGAGCGACTTAACTAATTTTAATTTAATTTGTGCTTCGTGAGAAATGAGAGCAGAAATACTCGGTTATATTATGAAACCGAACTTGTAGCTCAATCAAACAGCAGCTGATAATCGTTTTGAGGCGTTTGATTTATGGTTAACTCGATCAAAAGTGTGAGCATAACACGCACAAACAGTGTATTCATGCGCACTATTATCTGTAGATCTTGAAGTCAATTTTAATATTCAGAAATGCATTCATTTTAATGAAAATAAGACATACTTGTAGGCAAGCTTTAGCGATAAGGTTAAAGGATTGTCAAATATGTTTTGCCCACAATAGCATTGTTAAAATTCTGTCGTTCGTTTCATTAAAACATAAATTACGAGTAAAATTATTTGTAGAGATTTTTTAGAAATATTTTCATGTAAAAGTTACTAACATAAATGATTAAACGTGATTTTCTTTATAGGTGAATTCTCTAATTACTTGTAACAGTATGTCTTCAGAGGGATTTGGCTCTAGAAGCACGTACAAGAAAAAAAATCTAAAAACATTCAATGCTTCTAGTTAATTCTGAATGAAGAGGCAATGAAATGGAGATTTTATTTTGATTTTAATTTAAAAAAAAAAGACAAACAACAAAAAGCAAAGCGAGAAACTGATTTTCTTGTAACCATCTGTTCAACATTTCAGATGTTAATTACAAAATTGTTGGAATAACTGTAGTAAGACAAGCTTTAAACTTTTAACTAATTAAGTGTTTAATTTTCCTTCTCTGGAAAGTTTAAAATGTATACACCAATCCTCCAATTACTATTTCTTAGGCATTTTATTTTCTGTTTAAAAACCATAATAGTCAAAAGTTACACCTCCAAAAACAAGTTTAAAACATAAGGTTCCACCATAAATTTTCTTCAAATAACGTTTGCGCCAGCAGTTGCTGTATGTCGCAATGTTTCAACTGAACCTCAGGCTTATCGGCAACAAGTGAATGTTATCAACAAAGCCAAAACATTTGTTTGCAAAGAAGGAGAAACCCTTGTGTTGACTGGCTATACAAAAATTTAAAGGGCTTGCAGATATATTAGGTCTATGTTCCTAATACTATTTTGGATATACTTTACACAACAAAGTGTAAATTTATATTTTATGAAATAAACAAAGAGATCTAAAAAAATTGTTCAAATAAAATGATTAAAATAATTATATTAATTTATTTTGCCGTGTTTAAAACCTTTGGAAAGATAGTTTAATTGTAATGAACCTTATATGAATATAGCGTTCGTACCGCTCTTACTGTGGGAGAACTGTTTTTTCTAAACCATTCCGACGTGCCTTGAACCTTTTTCAAAATTTAGTATTTTCTTGTCTTTTGTCTCTTTGGACAACAAGCTCGTCAGCTAGGCTCTTTATATTTGTTTTAGGCGATATAGATGTAGGCCTATGTATAATTTTCAACTCGAGTACAAAAAAAAAAAAAAGAACAAAAATTTCTAGGTTTTTAATAGGATTGCCTTTATGAAATGAGCTGAAACATTCAATATTTAAAAAAAAAAAGGAGATTTTATGACCAAATGCTTCTCATTTCAAAGCTTTACTTACACCGCCGTTCTTTTTTACCATTTTGTGAAATTGAGAAAAGGTTCAAGTTTAAGATCTCATCAACACCATGAACGTGATTTCAAAGCATGCTTTATAATTATAATACCTACCATATGTTTTAAAAGATGATTTTTGGGAAAATAAATTTATAGTTTTTTCTTCGGATAAATTAAAACATTATTTTTTTAAGCCATGCTGTCTGGATCCGAACTTATCAGCAAGTATCTGCAGTTCTCAGGGAGAGAGGGAGAAAAAGAGAAATAAAGTTAGAGAATAATATGGGATCGATGTCTGTTGAAACCCTAAGTAATCACATTTCTCTGACCCGATTGTATGACCATTACGTCTAGCTTTTCCAGGTTCAGGCAAAAGGAGAGGGGGATCATGGGTTTGGACATTGACCGCTTTCTGTGTGAGGTGAATGAAGGCCTGCTCTGTTGTATCTGCAAGGACGTACTAGAGGAACCGCTACAGGTGACTGCTATTGAATTACCGGTACATTGTAAAGTTTTACCATGGCACTGCATGGTTAATTGGCTGTTAGATACTTAAAGAGACAGTTGAAAAGATTGTAATTGAGTTAACCTAAGTAATCGTTTCTTTGCAATTAATTAAGGAGATGTTACTACTAGTTGCATGTTTTGATCTTCACGCCTCACCATTCGACTCATTCACATAAGTATTTGCTTCTCTTTCTCTCAAGGCCCCGTGTGAACACGCTTTCTGCCGCCAGTGTATTCAAGGGTGGCTGGCCAATGAATGTTCTTGTCCTGAAGATCGTCAAACACTTTTTTTATCCGACCTTCGACCCCTTTTCCGATACATGCGCAACGACCTTGCTCGTTTGCGCTTGCGTTGTCAATTCTTCCACTTTGTAAGTTGCTGGAATTCTTATACGTGTGTAAAAATATAATTTGAGCGCTAAAAAAATTTTCAAGGTTGCGTTTACTAAAATGTTGATGGCAGCCATAAATTAAACGTAAAAACATGTTACAAATACTTTAAAACGCCAGAAACTCAAACCATTTCTGGTGCTTGTAACAAAATGTAATAAGTTCCAGAGCTAATCAAGAAAAGAACAGATTGTTTCTTTTCAATCTGCCAACATTAAACTGGCCTGTATAAACTTTTGAAAAACTCATTTTAAGTTCATATTGAAAAAAAAGGGACAAAACCTATAGCAAAGAAAAAGATATGCTTATTCTAATATAGAATAGAAGAATAAAGACAGATCCTAGAAAATCTTCACTCCAATTGCTTTGAAATCAAACCCTTTCACACATGCAATATAGGGAAAAGGACAATTCGATACGCGTATCAAGTTAATATAGCATTACTTTTAATTATTAACTTAAGTGTTGTGTAAAATCTTTATCTTTGGTTCAAGTACAGCCAAATCAATACAAGTGTCTGTCCACTATTTTCAGGGCTGTCAAAAGATCTGTACCATGGACAGTTTAAGAAGTCATGAGACCAATTGCGATCATGCTTCAGGTAAGGGAAATGACACTTTTTTTCTTCCCACCAAGAGTACGTACTCATTCTCAATCATTAAAATATATTTATTTTGAAATTTCAAACGTAGCTGAATATTATACTTTCATGTTCAGGAAACCTAAATCTGCAGCCGCTTTAAACACTTCTGTGCCGATAACAATTTTTTTTCTTCCCGCAGTTTCGCAGATTTAAAAAAAAATCTATGAAATGGGTTTGGTCGCCTTTTTGGCCTTGGTGAATAAAGTAGTAAGGTTTAAACAAATTTGCACCGCCATAACTTGCGTTCTAAGGCCTTATATTCAATTTGTGGGTACACACTCTTCCCAAAAGCTAAACACAGTTGAACCTGAAACAGGCGACAGTCTTCCCCAAACTTTAGTTTGAGTAACAATTCATCAAAACTTAACATCCTTATAAATATCTTGAGAGAAGAATATTGCAAGAGATGAACTGAGTCCTTGAAATGAATATAGTGAACTCTTTCTTTGAATACCATTATGGTTTCTTTGCCGGCATTAACCTTGCCTCAGAACATGGTTGGCTTTGTCTTTGTCTATTATCATTACATTGTTTATCAGAACATCACTTGTGCAGAAACTGACACAAATGATTTCAAAGTGAAGGAAGTGGTATCAAACAAAAGGCGTATTGGAACACTGCAAGATGACTATCGATTTCTTTCTTTCCTGGCCTGTGATTGAAATATGAGTTAGCCTGCGATATCGAGCACCATATCAGCATCGAACAGCCGATCAATTATCTAACAATATAAATCTTCAGATTTAAGGTATCAACTATCGAGCTGTGGCGGTACTCCGATTAAAAGATTAAAAAAAAAAAAGAAATAAAAAATGACACATCAATTCAAGCGTTTTAAACATTTTTCTCTTTCACATAGAATATATTTGCAAATTGGGTGGGAAGGTTAAAAAAACAACATTAAAAAAAAGCACACACACACACAAAAAAAACCAAAAACTGAATATAGTTTCCAGAATTACAATAATATTTTGATGAAAAAGAAAGCTAAGGTCAAAATCAATCACCAATTAGCAAAATAAAAAAAAAAAATGAATAACGATCGTCGTAAAATATCTGGATCACTAATACTAGTCAACATATTATAGATTGAGGGCTAGGGCGAAAACTAATGCATCAAAGCGTTCAACTTTTTTTTTTTTTGTATTGTTCAATTAAATATGGTGCGCACACAATTATTCAGTGTTCCGTTTTTGGTATGATGTCTAAATTAATTTTTTTACTGTCTTGAAACTCACAAGGGACTTAAACCCCTAACAAAGTTTTTATTTGTTTTGGAGAGAAGCGATTATGATTATAGATTGAGGGCTAGCGCGAAAACTAATGCATCAAAACGTTCAACATTTTTTTTTGTATTGTTCAATTAAATATGGTGCGCACACAATTATTCAGTGTTTCTGTTTTGGTATAATTTTTAAATTAATTTTATTACTGTCTTGAAACTCACCAAGGGACTTAAAGTTAAACACCTAACAAAGTTTTTATTTGTTTTGGAGAGAAGCTATTATGACTCGGTAATAATAAAAGCAAAAAAAAAAAAAAAAAACAGCAATAACAAGAACAATATTAATTACGTATAAATAGAGAGATTATATCAAAATGATTTGTCAAAGGTGATCACTTGTTGGCTGCATAGAATTACGAGCACCAAGCAGGTGTATCAGGCCTGAAGTTCTAGTTCATCCCCTGCACTAGTAATATTGTTACAAATATTGACAAGACCGCGTCATATGCAAATTAAACCTTTTTTCACTCTCAATTTTAAAGGATTCAATAAGCAGGAAGCAATGAAGTTCGTTTCTATATAATCTTTTGTTTTTCTATTCTTCCATTATTATATTTTTCAGCGGAGAAATTTATATGAACAAAAACTTTTTTTTATAGCAAAAGAAATTTGAACAATAACCGCATAATCTTGAGAATGATAATGTTGTATATGCTTCAATGAATATAATAAAATTTTGGCAAAACTATGCGGAAGCTTTTAGTATTGCACAGTCACGAGGAATATAAAACTTAAGGATGCTTACCCTTAACAAAAATTAATGGAAAGATCGAAACATCCTTCTGAATAAACGATAGCCTCTACATCACAGTATCTGACTATGACAGCTCTGAAAATTATATCACAATCCGATTGTACTAAATAAACAAAGAATATACGACATACCCAAAAGCAAATAAAAAATAATTAAAATTAATTAGTTTTTTTTGAAAATGTGACAAAAACAACAACAACAAAAAAACAAAAAAAAACAAAACAACAACAACAACAACAACAACAACAAAAACAACAACAACAAAAAACAACAAAGAAACAAAAAGCAAACAAAACGAAAAACAAAAACGGTTGAGTCATATCACGAGAGAAGAATGCCAGGCGAGTTAGTTCCTAAGAAAATCAATATCATGAAGTGCCCGGTACTTAATAATGTTATTAAGATCACATCAGTCTGACCTTTTCACGAGTATTCCTAGAAATAACAGGAGGCATATGTCAATTGCTTTAATATCTTAACGTTGGATGTTTATCAAAAGCTCCACTGTACTCTGTAGTCTTATTCTTTGCTAAAAACTGCTAACTTTAAGACATTGCTGCCTTCTCCCTCTAGTGACGTGCCCGCACGCTCAGTGTGCCTTGACAATGACCAGGAGAGAGCTGGAGGAACACGTGATATTGTGTCACGTGAGGAGCGGCATTACTCCTCAAGGTATGGGTGAAGAACGTAAGACCAAATGAAAACAGCAGAAAAAAAAGTGTAAAATCACGATGAAAGACAGGAGGTGGAGCAAAAGAAAGAACCACTTATCTTGAAATATCATCAATGAAAGTTCCTTTTCAGCAAATGTGCTTTTGTCAGGGTGACACATCTTTGTCATAGATCAGCGATTAAATTCAGCACTTTGTTCAAACAATTTTGAGAAGCCGAAAAAAGTTTTGAACTTTTACGAAAACTCAACATAAAAATGAAAGAGACAAAACCTGTATCTTGCCCTCTGTATAAGTACTATTTTTAAATACATCGCATAAAAAGAAAATTTCATAAAGGGTGAGATCTGCAACCATTAAACAAACATTACAACAAGCAGAAAGCATACAATGAAAGCAAAAATCTCAAAATAAGCATTAGGGGGTCTATTTCAGTATTACAAAGTTTAAACCGTCGCATGATATTTTTCGTTGAAGTTTACTAAGTTAAAGAATGATGCTCACTAGGATTTTAAACCCATTTTTCCTGTGAAACGATGAAAGCTTAGAAAATAGTATAAATAAGAGTCCAAAAGGCGAACCCTGTTTCAACGTTAATAGTGGACAATGCAAGAAAAGGATAAAGATGAATAAAATGATCATAATCAAGTGTTGATGTTTATGACGATAAATTTACTAATGAAAATTATTAGACTGCTGTTGTCATTGTTTTAGTTCATGATGCTGTTGGTGATCTAAACAATGACTTTGACGATGGTGATGACGATTATATCGATGGTGGTGAGGGTTAGGGTAATGGAATTTAGTGGAAATAATAAGAAAGATGTGGATGATTGGTGATACTAATGATAGATGATGAAAAGAACGGTTTGTGATGATTAGGACGATGATGATGATGATGATAATGATGTAGATGATGATGATGATGATCATACTCATAATGATAATGATCGTCATAACCTATGCCTCACCGGTCAGGGATTTCAGAAGAGGGTGCAAATGGCTCTTCCAGCAATTCGAGTCAGGAGTGTCCTCTGGGCTGCGGAGCTCTCCTGCTCTCTTCACGTGACCAAGAGCTACACAACTGTGTTGCCGAGCTGAGGACCACCATCGAAGTCCTGAGGGCCGAGCTTCTCTGTCAGGTGGATGACCAGCGCAGAGAGATGAACGCCAGGCTTGATTCTCAGAGAGGTGACCGCGATGTTGGTGTGGTGCGGGAGAGGGATTCGAGCATTTCCAACACAAATAGATCTATATCTTAATATAACTGATTCAGCCGTGTTTTATGTATTGCACAATAAAACTTTAAATTTATGCATTTCTTTCATTACTTTAATTTTACTTTGGACAGAATGGGGACTTTATCACAAACATACGATGGAAGTTCTAAAAAAAAACAAAGATAATTTCACCTATGCATATAGTTTTAAGCACATTTTTCAAGTTATTTAAACTTTTCAATTTCAACAATGCTGCTTTGCAATAAAGAAATTGAAAACATGTAAATACATTTTATTTTAATTGCAATTTACTTAAGATAGGCCGTTATCGTTTCAATGTAATATTTCATTTTAATCGTCTAAATTTTCAACATCCATCCTTCAGCTCATATGGTTCAGCGAGAAGCGGCTCTGAAAAACCAAATAGAGGCTCTCAAGGCAGAGATGGGTCAGCTGTCTGAGCACCTTAAAAGGCTATTAGAGCTAGAGGTTGGTAGAGGGATGGAGCTGGATAGACTAGCAGCTGAGAGGGCAGAGCTAAAAAACATGCTCGACGAAATCCAACGTAAACAAGCGGAGGAAGGGATGTGTCCTACCTGCTCATGTAGTGGCAAAAGCCGCGTGACCAACGTATAAGGAATGCTTTGCCCTCACAACATACTATGATCTAGCGCCCTGATTCAAAACGGGACATTCAAAATAACAACTGTTTCCATGAGCCTGACTTGGAGCATGTCCGCATCGAGAGGACTTTCAATGTCAAATGATGTGACCTGGCTCCCTCGTGTTCCAGTCTTATGAAGAACTTTGTTTAGGTTAAGTCCCTTTGAGCGCCTAGAATTTATGTAGCTCATGCTCACAAACCGTGATTTCAGCTGATTGTGCAGGCATTGCATGGATGTGCGTACAGATCTTTCAGAAACATTCCTAACTCCTAAGATCATAGTCTGCTCTGTGGACCAATAAACACTTTTGACGTGCAATATTAAGTGCTTTCAATAGCAAATCAATAAACAATCCAATTAAAAAGGCTTGTCTATCTCAACCTGCATCTCTGCATTGACATTGTTTCAATGAATCTTAGCAGGCGGATCTCATTTCAGTTCTATAGCCCAAATGCAAGCAAACTTGTGCTTTATTGTTATTACTCCATTTAAACTTTTTAAAGAGGCTAAATACCATAAAACTGAAAAAAAGTTTTCAGTTATTAGTGGTGATATCTGTGAATAATGACGGAACTCAATTCATATCTTTCAGGGGAAAACATAAGAGGTTTCAGTGGCGGACAAACAATGCTTTTCAGTACACTTAATAATACCATATTTTGTAGCATGGAAAGTAACATATGTCTCTAGCGATACTTCCATAACTGTTTGACTTGAAACTTTAAATCTTTCACTTTATTCACTAAATCGTAAACCTTATCTACTATTTGTTTTGCTGAACCCATATGCACGCAATTTTGCTCTCCAGAGTTAAATGTATGTAAAAAAAAATCTAACTATAAACACTATCAAAATGCCAAATTTTATAAGCTGCATGAATAGGTACCTTCTTATTCCCACTTTCGAGAAACACGGCGGATAGTGAAGTAGATGTTTATGCTTTTTAGTTACATTGAAAAACAAAGAAAAAAAAAAGACAAAACAAGCAGGCAGAAAAAAAAGGCACTTTGTTCCGCAGATACTCAAGAAAGAATATTTAAAAAAAAAATAAATAAAAAAACTTTCATGGCTAGGAATAAAACTGTAAATAGAAAACCTATAGACTTATGTAAAAAAACAAAAAACAAAAACCAAATTATTTGTAATAATGAAGCCTTAGCAACGAGTAGGCCTATATAATGAGTTAAAAAAACACTTTTGATTATTTTAACTTTTAATCATCTCAGTCCTACCCCCCCCCCCCCCTCCTGATACCTCGTCTGCTTTTCACATTCTAGCTAAGATTATTCTACGGATAACTCTGTTGCACCACATGTTTTGATTAATTTGAAGATGTCTTGTGAGCTTAACATTATAAGGTGCAACGCATCTAAAATAAAACGCGTTTGGAATGCTCAAAAGATGAAATTTTTTCGATTGCTACTAATGCTAGAAAATGCATGGTAAAAAGGGAAACTGTACTTTAAAATTTATATTTGATTTGTCTGTCTGGATTTCTTTCAACTAAATCGGGCTATTTGATATCTTTATTTGAATCGTTTAACATATACAAACATTACCTTTTGTTCTATCTCCATATAAGTTCTGTATATCCCTTTTATATTCATTTTTCTCCATTTCAAATGTTTTTAAGAAACAGCAATTGTAAAAACAAATAAAATTAAAGCAAAAACAAAACAAAACAAAAAACAAGCCCCCCCCCCCCCTAAAAAAAATATCTTCAGAATGTAGTGTTACTGTTAGTGTATCTAGTGTATCTTACGCCCTAATGGTTTACTTTTTATTCTTCTATTCCCTCGAAATCTTCTCATAATTATACTTAAGCATTTATAATGTTCCTTTTCGCAAGCTCTTTCTTACCAGTTAATTTTTTTCGCTTTTCGTTCCACTTAATTTCTTCTCATAGCAGCTTATTTCCTAAGAATTTCCTTAGTTTTCTCGTTATTCGCTTAATCCGACCTAAATTTTCATATGCCCCGGCCTTTCATAATTTGCGCATCAAGATTTTTCATTCAAAAAGGTTTATATCAAGCGGACTAACTGGACATAATTATCATTCATATACATGTATTTGCAGTTTTCAATTCATCCTGAGGATCGGATCTTTTTGTTTCTTCAAATGGCAGCAGTGTACTACATTTCTTTGATGTTATTTTCAAAACTTCCATAGACTTTTTTTCCGATCATTGGGTCGAAAATGAAGATTAAAATATACTTGTAATTTTATTCTTTACATTTTATGGGCTTAGTAAGATAGAGCTAATGTGTGTGTGTGTGTGTGTGTGTGTGAGAGAGAGAGAGAGAGAGAGAGAGAGAGAGAGAGAGAGAGAGAGAGAGAGAGAGAGAGAGAGAGAGAGAGAGAGAGAGTTTGTGTGTTTAACACATTTTAACATTATAACAAGCATAAATTATGTATATTAATTATGGATTATAATGAAATGGTGACTCAAAGTTAAATGTTTTTACTATTTTTCTGTCGAGGAATAAAAATCTTTCTTTTCATTTTCATGATTATATACAAGTATACAGTTTTCTTTTTTAATGCAGTAAAATTATACATTGATCTAAATTCTTGTTTAATTATTGAGAGTAGGATGCCACAGTAGTTACGCTAGGTAGTACTTGAGAAGCCATGAATCTGTTTTAATTTTTTTCCAACGGATCAAACAATCACCCTTTAGACGTGATAAATAGGCATACATATGTTAAAGAAAGGGATAACAATGGAGTAGATTCCACATTTGCATTTCACAAAAGAAGTAGGCCTATAATTACAGCTCTGCAAATACTATAGGGAAAATGTTTTATTCTACAACTCACCGAAATAACGCACATAAGCTACATGTAATTTTTATTTAGACGTTGAGATATGTACACACAGATCACCGCCAGATACTCTGCTCTCTGGTCCATACTTTTGCATAATTATGATAGTAAATCGCCTTCCAGTTAGCGTGCAAGGATAATGTTGGATGACACATTTCTGGAAGAAATCAAACCCACAAATACGACATTCTGAAGGGAAACATTCTTTAAATCATCTCTTCAGTGCCAAATTCATGTCAGGAGCGGTTTTTGTTTTTATTCCCAAAACTTTGAACTGCATCTAAATGCTGTACGAATAAAATATCTATGTAATATGCATCATGCACCTCAACCGACAAAAAAGTTTAATAATCCCTAGCTGAGGCCAAGTAAGTTAAACTAGAGCTTGTGCAACGCACAGAATCGGGCTACTTTTCGTGTTCCGAGCACTGGACCTCACATGTATCATCAGCACTAGTATCAATAGTATCATAATTATTTGTTTCGTATTGTTCCTGAGTTTGGAGGTAAATCCAGCCTGGTGTTCTCCCTCTTCACTATTTCATTTTATTTTCCATAGTGTAATGACCCTCTGTATACTGTTTTACTTTGCTCCACTTTTGGAAAAAACTGCTTGATACCATGTCTTAAAATTAGAGGTGCTTGGCATTTTTTAGTTTTATTTCATTGGGGATAGTGTAAAATATAGGTTGAGGTCCTTTTTAGTCATCAAATAATACTTTGTGATTAAATAAATGCCAGTTTAGGTGGTGGCCATAGTCACCCCGTCATGAGGTGACTCTGGCCATACTATATTATCTATATTATAACTAAAGTAACACCTGCAGTCGGGTGACATATGACTAAAAACACAGTGATCTCCCTTTATATTCACTTGAAACCAATTACCCAGCAATTTTTCTTTTTGAATCTTAATTATTAGATATTTAATCACAGGATTGTAGCAACATGCTCTATACAAATATGAAATGGAGTCACCACGGTCCCAAACTAAAGTTCAACTCTTCTGAGAGATCCTTTAAACATAATAAATTACAACTTTCTAAATCAGTTGTAAATGTTTTAATAGGTTATTAATAGCATATTACCGTTTACTTAGTACCTTGCACTGGTACTGGTACAAAGACAGATAACTTTATTTCTGCCACACACAAACTCTTTCTTTCACTTACACACACAGTATGATTCTTGAAACTAGTTGTAAAACTTAAACCTTTATTGAATGAAAAAGAAACGGATCAGAGCACTACACAGTACTTAAAAATGATTACAACAGCTTCATTGAAAAGAATTAAAAATGTTTCTTTCCGTGGCTGGAGTCCACCCATCCTCGCTGGACAGTCCCACCTCATCATCGTCTGAAACGCTGGCCTCAGCACCCATGACACTTGCCCTCTCCTCAGCCTCTGGTTCAGCCCTTGGTGCTGATGCCTCTGCTTCTTGCTGAGAGTTAGGTGCAACAATGCTCCTCCCTGGAACGACATCGAGCCTCTTCCGCCTCATTTTTCGAGGTGCATTGTTTGCCTCAAATGTTCAGTGAACACCTCAGAGACAGAGTTGTTGACTGCCTCGTTTGACTCTTGTGGTAGGCGATTCACAACAGGCGTTGCCACAGTTTTGGAGCCCGCTTTGATGTTATCACTCTGGTTAGGCAACTCAAGCATGAGTTTTTCATGCAGCCTCGGGAATACATCCTTTGGTATGGTGCCTGCATTTTTCTTTTTAGAAACTTTGTACTCCGTGAGGATTCTCCGCCATGTGGCTTTCATGGGGCCAAAGAAAGCGACGTCAAGGGACTGGAGAAGGTGTGTTGCGTTTGGGGGGAGACATACAAAGGATATGTTGTTGCTCTCACATTCTTCTAGTATTTCGTTACTAAAATGAGACGACAGATTATCCCCTATGAGAACTCTCTTGCCTTCAAGACTTCTGCAAAAGGGAAGAGCTATTGACTTGAACCAGTCAACAAAACACACATGGTCGAACCAGCCTGACTTTGATCTGTTAAATCTAGCTTTGTGTGGGCCGATTGCAATTCATGTACTCCAGAGGGGTTCTGATTTGTACACAACATATACTGGTAGGATGTCACCACCAGCTGTACAGCCAACATAAGACTAGCCGATGTCTTGGTTGAGTGCATAATTCTTTCCGGGTACCGAATTCCCCTCTTGAAGATGAGGCGTTTGCGCCCTGGGTCGTCCGTGAGATTTGTCTCGTTATAGTTGACGATATTCTGCGGGGGTACACCATCAATACTCTGTACGAGTTTAGCGAAGTATTGGTCAATAGTTTCCCTATTTACTTCAGCCCTTTTATTCTATTTTTAATCATGGCTTTGTGCCTGTCCATGAAACCACTGCACCAGTCTTCGCCGAGCACATTGGCTTTGAAGCACTTCACCGTCCTTCCCTCCTTGTCCAGAATTCTCTTGATAGTCATTCGGAGGTCCATAGTGAGAAAAGGAAATCCCCAGTTCGACAGGTGGATCAAATGTTGGACTAGGGAATTCTCCATCTTGGATGAAAGAATCGTTTGACCACCGGGTTTACTAACTGTTCTCTCGCCCTGGTCAACCTTGAGGTGGTTTCGGTAAGATGACCGAGGAATGCCATATTTCTAACAAACCTCGTGCTGACTCAATCCCCCATTTTTGTAATTGTCAATGGCTTGGGCCACACTGGTTGGCGGGGCTGAGTTATAGGGGCGTACTCCAGCTTTTGGCTTGTACTTTCTAGGCATGGTAATTCTAGGATTAGCCTGGGTGGGAGAAAAGAATAGAAATGCACGGGTAAGAACTCAATAAAATAAAACTAGATCTACATCTAGCAACAAGATATAGCATGGTACATATAGTTCTTTTGCACAGGCGCTATGTATGAACTGGTTAGTATATTGAGTAAAGTTTTAAACAAATGACTTATATGAATTTTGTTGGAAAATAGGCTTCTATTCATTATTTATGCTACATTGTGCTTTCCTCAGATAAGTGGACATGAGTGGCCATAGTCACCTCGCCTATGTCTATGAATACCGGGGTGACTATAGCCACCCCTCAACCAAATCTAAAAACAAACAAAACCCATAAAAATGTATTTAAATAGCTTCTTTAAGTAATTATTAAAGTTTTCTACATGTTTCTATAGTCCCCATCGTCATTGATTGTTTAATACTTACAGATTTATACACTGGTCTCTCACACAGCAATTATCAACATGTGGTGGCAGCCATCTTTGTTGCAGTGTAATTCTGCACAAAATTCTTTCTGCATATCTGTTAATATGTTCATTTAAAGCCATGAAATATATGAACATATCTGGGGCACAAAAAATATTTTCCATGCACAATAAAACTAAAAGCAAAAAAAAAAAAATATTCTAAAATTAATCAAAACAATTTTTAGTAGCTGGCCTAAAGTCAACCCAGGTGGCCATAGTCACCCCCTATTACGAGTAGTGTGGCCATAGTTTCTTAAATGTATTTATGATTTCTCTTTTCTCAATTTTATTTTCTCTCAAACTTTTCATGATATTTTCCTGCAAATCCAGGGCGTGCGATAGAATAACTTCGAACTCACGTTTTAAATGATATTATTTTTTTTTCTGCTATTGTTTGGCATCCATTAAAGGAGTTTAACAATAATTGCAATTTGTCTGACGATTACGTTGCCATTGAAAGGTCATGGTTTGTAAATACCCGGAATTTAAAAAATCTTTTTTTTTATTTATTTTGAATGCCTTTTATAAACATTGTAAAGAAATTTAAAAACCTGTCCTCGTCGAAAAGAATCAACCAGCTTGACACTGTACCAATGGAACTGTTGAAAACTTTAATTGTAGAACTATTACACCAATTCTCTTCTCTAATGCGATTCTTCTTCTTCTTCTTCTGCGTTCAATCTTTTATGACTTTCTTCATCGATAGTCCGGTCAGGTCAACGAAATTGGTCGTTTTTAGTAGGTCGTCGCCAGACCAGAGCTTCTCGCTGACTGGAGCTTCTAAAGGCCAAACTTGAAGTCTAGCTTCCTCAAAGTTGGGGCAGGTTTGGAGGATGTGGACTGGGGTCTGTTCTGTCGCTCCACACTGGCATTGCGCAGATTCTGCCATTTCCATTTTCTTAAGATGTTTGTTGAGGCCACAGTAGCCCGTCCTTAGGCGAAACAGTGTTGTTTGACCTTTTCTGTCTAGCGTGTGAATGTTGTCATTCTTGAAGGTGTATCCTTCGTTCTCTTCTTGCCATTCTTGTGTGGCCGTGTTCTTTAGAAGAGTTTTAGATGGTAGATGGTGGTTGGTGTAGCTTACTTCCTTCTTTTGCTTACTGGTCAGCAGTTTCGCATCCCGTTATTCCTGAATGTGAAGCGATCTATTGGAGAACTATTTCACTTTTTTTTTTTGACATCTTGTTAAGTTGCTTGCATAACGTTGTTGTTGTGTTATTTGTGGGATTTTACTGCAGAGTCTGAAGGGCTGACAGAGAATTAAAAATTCCTGATACTGCGCTGTGCTGTTGCTGGGCATCTGTCTCAAGGTGTTCAACAGCCAAAAGCAATGCGTCCATTTCTGCTTTGAAGTTCGTGTTTTGCACCCAACAGGCCTTGCCTTTGAGAAAGCTGCTCCGGATGGATGTATGGCTATTATTCCGCTTCCTCCATTTTCTACTGCCTTTTCAGCCGATCCATCAGTAGAGATATGAATCCTTTTGGGCATTTGTGGTCTAAAGTTTCTAAGGTCAGTGCTTTCAACATATGAGGGGATGATCAGCCTTAGAGTGGATCGATGCCAGGAATTTTTGTTGACACTTTAAACCTCTGAATAGGCAGCCAAACCCTAGGACGCAATTGTTCTATATGTGGTAGTTGTGAGGCTGTGTCTTCTTTCTTTTCTAGCTCTTTGACTTTGTGGTTAAGCGATTTTCTCTCAAGCCTGCTTTTAATGGGTTGGTTTAGTTTCTGGTGAAGGGGATGAGAGAGTTATCTTTTTGCCTTTTCTGCTTGGCATTGTATCTTGAAGTTTCTTCTTGTTTAAAGAGACTAAATATTCGTCAGATGAGGCTTCCATGTCGAGGGTGACTCCCATGAAGGTTGCTTGTCTGAAATTTTTATTTTCTCTCCATCCAGCTGAAGGCGGACTGTTTCTTTCTGGTTTGAGAGTGAGAAAAAGGTCGCCACTGTCTTGGATCTGTTGAGAGTCAGAGCCCACTTGCCAGATCAAACTTTTACCTTGTTGATGGTTTCCTGTAAACTATGTGTTGTTGTTGATACATATTCTTCCCAGCTCCAGACTGCCAGATCATCCGCATATAGAGTGTTTGAGACAGAATTTGGAATTACAGATGTAATATCATTTATATAATGAGGAGCAGAGTTGGGGAGATTACTCCACCCTGGGGCACTCCTCCTCTAAGTTTGAACAGGTTGCTTGTGCTTCCATCCATGCTGACTTTTGCAGTTCCGTTGTGAAGAAAAAAAAATGTTTATCCAGTTCAGCATTTTTCCTCTGATTCCCATTTTCATGACTTTCAGCAAAAGTCCTTTATTCCAGACTCTATCAAACGCTTTTGTTAAATCAAAGAAGACTGCCAACTTCTTCTTTCTTGGGTCTTGGAAGCCATTTTCTATGTCTTGTGTCAGGAGGGCTAGCTGGGCTTCGGTGCTGCAGTGTTGACGATAGCTGTCTGTGTAAAGGAGGGTAATTCTTGACTTTCTAAGAACCACACCAGTCTGCTATTGACAATTCTTTCCAGTAACTTGCCTAGGGAGCTGATTGTCTTTGCCTTTCTTAAGGATAGGTTTAATCACAGCTTTTTTCCATCTAAAAGGTACATGGCCAAGGTGCCAGCTTTGGTTGAAGATTGCCAGAAGTGTCTACTTTGCTGCAGGTCCAATATGTCGGAGCATATCATCTGGTCCAGGTACCGTTTTGGATTTTATGCTTAGAAAGAGGCTAGGGAGACCCCGAATGGGGTCCATCTAGACAGCAAGGCTAGGCTCTATATTTATCGCTGAAGTTCACTTTTTTACAAAAAGAGTTGTAGGAAAGAATGAAACTGAATAGTAGGGAGATTTTCATTAGATTCTAACTTGACAGAATTAATTTGATTAAGTGCTTTCTATCAAGATGCAAGCATTACATTAAATATCATGTAGAAACATTTGGGGTTACGGTACATGTATTATAGAGTAGGATTTTTCAATTTGTATAAAATAGGATTGTTCAATTTTAAGTTTTGCCTATAGTTTCTACACACTTAATAGTAGAATCGCCCATAGTTTGAGGCTTGTGGAAACCTATTAAAGAATATTTTAGTTATTACCAGGTATGAAGTTTCCAATTACTAAGAGAAGACACTTAACATCGGGTTTTTCTAGTTCCAGTTATAGGCATCCATATCTTTAAAAAAGTATAAATTTGTTTTTAGTATATTTTACCCATGTCATGTAACTACATACGCACATGTATACATACAAGAACACAAAAATGAAAACATACTCAGTTTTACAGCTCTCAAACAGTTTAGGCCTACTGTGGTTTTTTTAGTTTCCGATTTCCGTAATTTATAAATCTTTTTCCGTACTTCCCGAAAATGGGTGTGATTTCCTAGAAGACTAGACTAAATCGCATACATTGTGATTAAATGCTTAGGTCTAGGTCAAGATTTTTCCGTACTTCCGTACAAAATGGGTGTGATTTCCTAAACTAGACTAAAGCCTATAGAGTGTATAGAGTATAGTTAGTATGCTTAGATCTAGAGGTCTCTACATCGCGAGATATCTAGATCTAGAAATCGAAGAAAATTGAAAAACATTCATAACTTTGTAAAAACGATAAGAGCAAATTCTTCTTTTAGAAAAAAAGGTGCTAAATCTAGTCTAGATTCTAGATCTCTATATCTATATCTATAATAGATATTTACTACGATCTTTTTTTTTTCTTTCTCCGTTTTGAGTTGAACGTGTACACAACGAAACGTGACACTGCGCAGACCAACTCCGGATTAAACTTAAAACTTCCAGTCTGAGACTTATTTCTTTCCTCCACTTTCTGATATGAATGTCCAGTGACCACATTTTCGTACGTTTGCTCTGCTCTGTAGTTGATAATAGTTTTGAAGGTCTGAAAAGCTTCAAAACAATCTGCCACTGACACAACCAGCTGCGCCATTTTCGTCCGAAGGAAGGAGTCGAAAACAAGTAAAACTATAAGTGACGGTGCATGTGCAAAGCAGAAAATTTCTGGGGTCTCCCTAGTCTCAATGGCTAAGTAGACCCCGTTTGTTATGACTTAACAAATCCAGGGCGAATTCTTTCATCGTTAACCTATCCAACGTGCAAAGGTGGGATGGCGCATCGATATTCTGTAGTTCTTTTGTCCCACGCTGAATGTCATAGATTCTGCTCCTTGAAATTTCTACTTCATTGACATTCTTGTAAGCGTTGGCGAGGATGTTTCAACTTCCATGCAGCCTTTCCTGCGACTGGTCCAGATTCTGTGAGGAGGACGGTCTGGCTCCTGAAGAGCCTTTGTAAACTGCCACAGTTTTTGAGTATCTTTCTCCATGTTTAGACCTAAAGTCTTTTCAAATCAGTTCCTTTGATTTTGAGATTGCTTTTCCATCGCATACAGCTTCTTGGCTTCTTTTTTTAACGTGCCTATTGAAGTATGTTGGCTGCTTTTCTAGAGCATCTAAGGCAGTATCTAGTTGTTTGTGTTGGTATTTCTGTTTCTGATTTCAGTAGGGTTATAGTCCTTCCTTCTGTCTCTCGGTATAGACAATTTTGCTGTTTGTATGATGCTTTTTGTAAATGTAGAGATGTTGCTGTCTATGCTGTTATGGTGAATGAATAAATTCGTGGTGAGACCATCGGCTATTTCCTGAAATTTCTCCCAATCTGCCTTTTTTTAGTTCCAGGTTGGTGGCAATCTGTGTGGGTTACGTTTGGTGTCTCTGTTGACAATGAGGATCACTGGTCTATGATCACTCTGAGAGCCAACTTCTAGTTTTGTGAACTTCTGAATGTCGTCTTTGGGGCTGCTGCCAGGTCTGGCGTGCTTGTGGTATTCCATGATCTTGAGAAGTATGTTGGTTCATCATAAAAAGTGTTGATAAGTGTGAGCTTATTGCTTGTCATCCAATCCTCTACATCGCCCCCTTTTGCATCTAAGTTTTTACAGCCCTATGCGGGGAAGTGGCTGTTGAAGTCTCCACATATTATCCAGCTCTCTGGGGTAGGCTTAATGCCTTGCACTCTTGTTTGTTGGGTGGGTTGTAGACAGTGTAGACATACAGGTCTTTCCCTCCGAGAATGAATCTAACACCTACATATTCTGTGTCACTGTCTTGGGATCTGTATATTTCTACAAAGGTATTTTGTTTCTGACAAGAGTGGCGACTCCTCCTTTGGGTCGATTTTTATGTCATTTCTGTAAACTTGATATCCTCGTATGTGGAATCTGAAGGAACTATTAAGATGCGTCCCTTGGAGGCAATAGACCTCGATATTATTTTTCGGAAGGAATTGTTCAAATTCCAATTTCTTTTTTCTCACTCCTTCTGCATTCCAGTGAGCTATACGAAGCAGGTGGCCAGTCGTCCTACTCTGCTCTCCCCTAGTCATGGCAAAAGAGTCAGAGTCACAGTCAGTAGCATCGGGTGGACCCTTTCGAGGCACGGTGCCCGGCGCCGTCCCATCCTGGCCACGATCCAACGGGGAGACTCCACACTGTCCTAACGTAAGTTGCACAGTCATGGATTGATAGCAATATCACGTGAACAACCAATTCAACCCACACCCTGAGGTTGATGTTTTTCCGATTTCGGCGGTTGAGGCGTTTCTTCAAGGTGTCCTCCTCCCGTAGAAAGACTATCGTCCAAGACTTATGGGTCCTCTCCTCCCTCCCCCCCCCCCAGGTTTTATGTGTTTTCCTTCACTAGTCTTGTCAGAGTCAATTAACGGTGTTCGTCAGTCAGTGGTGGTCTCTTTGCAGAGGTTGGCATGAGTGCTTTTCAGATGGGGCAGACCCTATACATAAGGTATGTACATCCCCAAAACCGCGTCTTAGGCTCCGTGGGTTACTGCTCAGGTGGACGTTCTTCATGCAGAGGAGGTGCACACCACCTTCTGTCACAGTCCTATCTGTCTTTCAATCTGTCTAGTCTCTACCTTGTGACCAATCCAGCACGGATGACCCTTCCTGGCACGGCACACAAAGGTCATCGAGGCCTGCAAGCCTCCATACGACTACAAGGAATGGACCTCATGGAGGTCTGATACGATAAACAATGATCAACTTCTGAAAGTAGCAAGGTCTCCACGATTTTACCTCCTTGCTTCGCTCAGCAGTGTTCATACTATCGACAATTGCCTAGAAATATTGTTGGATCTCGAACACCTCTTTTATAGTGTGGATCTATTTTTAACTACTGAAACGCACAAAAGTGATTTCTGTTGCACAGGCAATTCCTTCTTCAGTTCTGGTGCTCCTCAGGGTTCTGGGATCCTTGCATATTAACTATTTTTTTAAAATAAAGATCAAACTCGGAACTTTTTGACAATAGTAGCTTTTAAGAACCTCTTGTTCTGCAGGACCACGACTACATTTTATAATTTAAAAGATTATAGGGCTTGCTTTATATTTGGTATGAAACAGCATTGTCCATAACAGGACAAAACATTTGCGACTGGTAGTCTTTGTACAAGTTAGGATGACCCATCAGCATGCACTAGTTTTTCTGACAGAAAAGAATGTATGGTCAGTTTAACAGCCAAACCATAGACCCAAAACATATTTTATACCTCCATATAATTTGCCTTATGACGTTATGTCATGATCTCAATATTGGACTTTGCTAATATATAACCATTTGCAGTAGCATTACTACCAATGGACATTAATAAAGGGCCTTTTTCATCTAAATGTTGAAGAAGAAAAAAACTTGGCGTGGGCTATAATGATTGGAAACATTTTACCCATATGAAATTGAACAAATAACGTAGTCTAGGTGATCTTTTAGGTTATTTAGACTCAGTCAAAGAGTAAATTATGCATAGGCCTCTTACTTTACCTTAATAAATTATAATTTAGATCTAGATCTAGGTACAGATGCAGGTTTGCTTTAAGGCCTGGATCTAGATCTAGACATAACCCTTATATAAATCGAATGAGAGATAACATGCTGGAATTTAGTTAACTAAACGTTTACTCTTGAACTCGATTCTTAACAGCAATTATTGTTCCACAACATCTTACATTGCATTGCATTGAGTTTCCCAGGTCTAGATTAACTGTAGGCATTATTATGATTGTAGCTCTAAATAAGCTTAGATTTAAATCTAGCTCTATGTTAGATCAGACGAGGGACACTATGCTGAAGCAAAGACTTTATTTTTTTAAAACAAGTTTCATCCTTGGGTTGCAGCTAAAACAAGAACCATTAATCTACATAATGTTCCAAACAGTTTTTTCTATACATTAAACATCGTTGTCAAGCCCGATATGAAATATAAACAAGGCAACAGCCTTAACTTCCGGGTGAAGAGTGACAATTTTTGCAGAACACGCCAAAAGTAAATGATAAATTAATTAACTCGGACATTATTTATAACGCTATCGTTAGAAAATGTTTTAAATGCGACTTAGTTAACGATGTCGATAGTAATCTTTTGAATACGTCGTAGATAACGATATCGTTATGAAGACAGGTCGCTAATTTTACGTGTGCGTTAACTCCAAAATGTTATGGATACGGCCGCAGGAGCGGCTAAATGGCACCTGAAACATTTTGATTTATAGCAACTACACCACCTCCTATTAGCGTTATTTTTTTCCACGTAGCTTCCGGCGCAGGAGCGGCAAATGTAAACAACTCATCAATCAGTAGACGATTTCAATCCTTGCTTTAATAGCAAAGAGAGTAGGCCGTTCTAATGTCTTTATATTTTATTTATCCACCTTAAAGGTCCGTTTATACAGAGCGCGAACGCGAACGCGGTTTTTCGTCCTGGAATGGTTTAGTAATTTTATAGAGGAACCGTTCAAATAGAGTGCGAACGCGAACAAAATTAATGTGTTCGCGCGGTCGACCGCAGATATTGCTCCGAGAGCGAATTTTTCAGAACGCCGCGGCGGCTTTCTTGCTATCAACCAATCAGCTTGAACAACCTCCCTTGCATCATTTCCGAAAATAGAAACTTGTAGCCATGGCTTTTCAAAGAAAAAGGTATGCAGTTAGTCTGCTGTGCTTGAAGAGTATGGCCGATCCCGAGACAATGGATAATACGGAAATTTTGATTTTAGAAGTTGCAAAGAATCCAGTTTTGTTCGACAAAGCTGAAAAATCTTACAAAGAGACTGTCAAAAAGAAAAATTTTGGAAGGGAATTGGAGAAAAAGTTGGACTGACAATTAAGTGATTCATACTACTGTGTGTATCAATACAGAGCTATAATCTCTTGGGTGTTTGATTTTGCCTGTGCCGTGATGACCAAATTTAAACTCTCACAACAAGAAAAAGACGATCCACATCGAAAGCCGTCGACGGTTTTCCGCGTTCGTGTTCGCGCTCTATTTGAATGGCTGAACTGCTAAAATTTAAAAAGTCGTGTTCGCGCTCTATTTGAATGGCTGAACTGCTAAAATTTAAAAAGTCGCGTTCGCGCTCTGTATAAACGGAGCTTTTTAAAAGTTATATATTGTTAAGTCCACATGGAATCAGCAAACAAAGGAGATTTTTACTATCCAATTAATCCATGCACAGACATAGATCTCAATTCCTGTCCCCGAGATATGAATTGATACAGTTCTACATAGATGTAGTCTGTAGATCTATTCTTGGTCAATGTTCTAAATATTTGGTCGATGGAGATCTAAATCTAGTTCCAGATAACATTACAGAATGCCGTTATATAATGTTATAAATAACTTCAATCTATTTTACCCGTAAGATGCACGGAATTTCAGAATTACAACATCAGACTGGAAAGCAAAGTATAATTATGATTTAGTTATCCTTTTAATCTCCTCATCGTAGAAGATGATAGATGTTGGAAAGAATGAGTTTATGTGTCCATTTATGAGTGTCATTGGAACTCTGCACCAGACACTAGTTACGTATAAATACAAAACAGTTACCCATAATGTTAAATTTTCTATAACATGGACACATAACTCGCAAACACATAAAACTGAAAAAATTATTTGAAAAAAAAAAAAAACAAAAAAACATCTCCTTCCTGCATTGAAAGTAATATTCTCATGATATTTAACTGTTGACTGATTTTTTCAGACAGAGCTGGCTCCTCACCAGTCACATGGACCTGATCCATGCTGACAGCTTTAAAATAAAGTCTTCAGTGTTGTCTGGGACTTTTGCAACAACAATAATTTTCAAAGCATGAAAGAAAGAATTGGAGAGAACATTGGAATATTAAACTTTCTTGGTATGGATGCAGACGGAACCTTCAATTAGAGGGGCAGTCATTGTTTATTACTTTTATTATGTTATCCTTTAATACTTTTAACAGAAAAAAGTGTGAGTACAGAGTAAATCACCTTATGAGAAAATGTTGTTATAGCTCCCTATGCTCATATTCTATTTTAATTATTTATAAAATATTAAACTTATTATAAACCAACATTAATATGCCATAAAACATTTAAAAATTAAGAGGAACTTGAATCTAAACAATTTTAGTTCAAAATTATGTTTGGCAGAATATGTATGCAAGAGAACTGCAATACCAGCAAGCAACAAAGCTGTCCATATTATTTGTCATTATGTAATTGTTCAGGTAAAAAAAATGAAAGCTCAAAGCCTAAAAAGCCTAGAAAATACTTGGACAATGGCGAATTAGATATCCATTGTTCTTCTTTATTGAAAGTGAGTACTGATATTGTTAAAAAAAAAATAATCTCGTAACAATAGACTACTGTTTAGATCACAACAGATCATTCAATTGATTTTGTCCACCTGAGCGATTCAGAAGTAACAAGATATGATGTTGCTTGAAATCTTTCTCATGGCATAAAGGTATTGGAGTCAATATTAATAACATAAATCATAATGTCATTTCAAATATTGACAGGTGACAATTTAATCATACAGAAGTATATAAAACAATTTATAAAGAACTTAAACTGAGGGATGAAAAGTTAAGAGTAGATATTACACAAAACGGCTAAGAAGAGATACATTGCCTAAAGTGTTTCCATGGAGGTTAAATTGTCTAAAAAAAAAATTATGACTAATTGTATATCATAATCAATATGGAGCTATTATTTTTTAGGGGAAAAAATTATGACTACATGTATATCAAAATCAATATGGAACTATTATTTTTGAGGGAAAACAAGATGATGTTTGTCCAGTCAATAGCCTATTTGTTACTGTCATTTTTAACTAGTAGACCTATGCTTTTCATAAATGACACTTATGTTGTTTTTTTATATAAATGTCATGAACATAATCATATAATTATTATAATCTAAATACACGTTATTTCTTTAAACTATTCTGTGATAACTTCATTGTCAAACCCAATTATTTTACCAGTATCTTGTATTTCCAGAAAATGTCATTTATTTCAATGCAGTATTTCTCTTAAATATTACCCATACTTGACAGATAGTTGAATTATTTAAAATGGTTTGTTCACTTAAACAAGTTAAAGTAAAAAATGATTTCACTTTTAAGCAAAGCCTTCGCATCTGGAAGATGCTGAGACCTTTTGGGCCTTAAATGTAAAAAGTTTAGGGAACTGATGCCAGTTTAGAAATCTGTTGCAGTGTCACCTGCTATCAGTACATAGACTAACAAGACTAGAGGGGGGCCTATTAGATTGTTTGTGACCTAAAAATCAAATATTTTCTAAAGCCTATGACACCATGCGAAGTAGTCTAAGGCCCATTTATCAGTTTGACAGCTGATCCATCAAATACCAGAAACTTAAGATTACAGAATTAATAAAATTATCTCTGAACTTGCACACCAAATATGTAAAGGTAAGAATGAATTTTTTGGATCCCTAAATAAAAGCATCGGTGAACAAAATGAAAATACATGTATATTTAAACAACATTTCAAAGTTTATTTCCATATTATTCATTTTGCATCATTGATAATATGAACAAGAAGATAAATATACGGGTAATGTTTCTTTTTTTTTTTTTTTTTTTTTTTTTTTTTTAATGGATGATGATGAATAAAACTAAAAAGGAAAAGAGCTAATGGATATTGTAGAGTAATATTTCAATTAAGATATTATTATACATCATCCATTTAAAGAAAACTTTATCAAGGGATCTCCTAATGTGCAATTGACTTAGTCTTCTAGCTAAGTAATACTAATACTGAATAAGTATCTGTTTGACCAACTTTTAAAAATTATTTGTATAAATTTACTGGATTTGTATTATATCTACACATTGATATGTATAACTTTTTGTAATTCTGATCATTAAACAAACTCTTTACATATCAGACTCCTTTTATTTGTCTGGAAAATGTTATGTTCTGTGGAATTACAGCAAGCAATTTTCAAAAATGTTTCTCAGTGGTTTTCAGATGAATTAACGAAGATATGAAATAAAACCTTTTCTTTCAAAATTACTACATGTACATTTTCCTTTCTTTTTCAGTTTTTGTCCGTTTTTTTTTTTTTTTTTTTTGGTGTGTGTGATAATTTCACCCGTTTGATATGTACTGATGTTTCCTTTTAAGTCTTATTACAGTTTTTAATAGGTTGTTAAAATTACTTTGAAAAAAAAAAACAACAACAACAAAGTTTTTATCTTTCATGATACCTGAACATTATCTTCCATCAAGTCATCAAATAAAAAATGAAAAAAATTATTAATAGATATATTGATCCCTTTTATTTTAACTCGGTAATCAAAGGTAGTTATGATGACGGTGAAGATAAATTTTACACCAAACCATTCTGAAAAGGTTCAAAACTTTTTAAAAATCTCATAACTAAAGGTGGAATTGAATTTTATGGTGCAATATTAAAGAATGATTATGTAACAATTTAGCCTAATAAGTACATGTAATTTAAGATAACCCTGTAATGTTTTTTTAATAATATGATCTGCTTCACCATTACAAGTTATTATCTTTTATGTTCAAAATATCATTACTTACACTAGAACCGAATACATCAAAATAATCTATATATATCAAAGTTACCGATTTTCAAACTATGTATCATTTTCTTAAATCATTGGTTTATAGCGAATTGTTTACTATCGCAACAGAGGTCAAACAAATGCTCCTTTCTTACAAGAGATGAACTTTTAAGTTTTTAAATTAAGAGTTACATTTTCTTCTTTACGTCATAATGTTTTAGGTTCCACGGAAACATTTTTCAAGAAATAGGTACTCTGTTATCTCAAAGTAGCTTGTGCAAAAAGAGTAGCCCTTCCATGAATTTTATAAATAGAAATGTTTCAGGTGCCATTTAGACAGACTCGTAAAATTTAGATTCCTCTAGTTCTAGATTTTAAACTTTTGATTGAGTAAACTGCTGTAAATATCTAGGTCATCTATTTCAGACGGTTTTTAGATCTGCCGCCGACTACATTGTGTGCGTACTTTCAGTTTCATTTCTGCCATCTCCGCCCAGCTGTGCTTACAGGAAATAGTTCGCACATTCGCCTTTTTCTTTTAAGAAAATAATAATCACATTTTTTGTCTTTGATTTAAAAAAAAAATGCTTTTTGTGAAATCTTTAAGGCATTATATAACTTTATTCCAAATTTGACCTTCCTAGGTGGTCTAGAAAAGCTTGATTAGGTGGTCCTCATTTCTCGTCTAACTCCGTTATAATATATATAATCTTAAATGTCAAACTAAAAATAATGAATTTTTCGCAAGCAATTAAACATTTTGCAATTTTATTCCATTGCTCATGTGATAACGTTGCATCAAATAAAAGAATATGAATTTATATTTGGTTCACATCAGCAATGATGATCCTGATAGCAGAACATAATATCTATGAGATAAAAAAAAACCACACAAAAAAAACCAACACAGTTTTTCACTTTTCTCACAATTGTCAAAATGTGACATCTCTGGTTTCCCACTTGCACCCTTTATACATGTGAGATACCAGGAACAATTTGAAAAATTTTAAACTTTTATTAAAGTTGAGCACAAAAAAAAAAAAACAAAAAAACAAAAAAAAACCCAGTGGCTAACTCGCCAGTGACTGAAGGTGCAGAAGAAATAAAAAAAAAATGAGCATTAAAAAGAGCAAATACAATAAGCATGAGATACAAAGAATAAAGATCCTGCATATTAAAGATATGAATATTACAGCAATACACTTCATAAGTGAAGAGTAAAATGACATGCCAAGAAATAGATTCAAAAGGCCAAAAGCTAAAAGAAAATAATCACTCAAGTAGAGTTTGACACAAGGCTTAAAAGCGGACTATAATCTCACAAAGATTCTTACTATATGTAATAATTTTTATAGGTATTTGCTGTAAAAAAGAAAAGTAAGAAAACATGTCAAGGGGAGTAATTTTATTTCATATACTAATTAACCAAAAAAAAATTATATCAGACAGCATGTCGGCCTAGCCTGCACGCACATGTTGCCAAAGAGTAGAAACCAAAGGAGCTTACATGGTTTATGATTGATAAAGACAAAGAGCTAATAATAGTAAAATGCAAGGACACAAACAGGTACCCTGGAAGAAAAAACTTAAATTAGGCTATAATAAAGTAATCATATGAAAACAGTAAGACAAAAATAAGCTACAACTGCAAGTGTAAGACATGACTGATGACATGCACAGAATTAGAAGGGATGTAATCCAGGAAAGACTTAGCATTAGTGGCAAAAAAAATGCACATTACACAATAAATCTAAAAATAAATTATGAATTATGAGCATGTGCGATTCAAGCTGGTCATGATGGCCACTGGTAGTTCTTAGACTTATAAATTTTAGAAGATATGAAATAAAATTAAAAGTAAATTACAGTAGGAATACACTTATCTGAGCCAGGGATCTGAACCCAACCAGCATATGAAATATTCACACCAGGGCAAAGCATAGCTGATTACACTATTTCATAAAATTATCTTCTGATCTAGAAATGTAGACTATGTACACACTACTTAAGTCTAGGTCTAGGTCTAAATCTTCACAACTAATAAGCAATAATAAAACCAAAAATGAAAAACGAATTACCTGAAGCAAGGTCATATCCGAGAAGAATAGAACTCAGAAAACTCAACACATGAAATCAATAATCGAACTTGAGAGGATATTAATGATTCACTGAGCAGCTTGCTCCTCAGACAAAGACTGAAAGAATGAATAGGCCTACTGGTAGGCCGCAAGGTGCTTCTTTTCAAAGACTAGAGTATCAGACCTTTCAGACTGGTCGTGTGACTAAGTCTAGATAAAAAAAAAATATATATATATATATACACCCAAACCCACAAATGTCATGAAATACATTTGTTAAAAACGTAATTAATATCATAAAATATCTCACAGAAAAATTGTAAAAATTTCAGGAGTAAAATTCGCACCTAGAGTGCTTTCGGATTACAGGGAAGACCGAAACATAGACTTAAGCCCAGAGTCTAGGCATCTTAAAGTAAAAATCACAGATACTGTAAAACTACCAAAATTACTATTATGACTATGATGTCGATTTATAGTAAGACATAAAAAATTTCTGAATAATAATAAAACAATCGGTAGGTGACATATATATATATATATATATATATATATATATATATAATTATATACACACCTACAGATGGAATAACAGTGTGGAATAGTCACATGAGTAAATGACATAGATAATATAATAAATTATAAAATATTTGCCCAGAAAACTAAAAATTCATGGTCCCAAAATTGAAGACCCTAAAATTAGACTCACAATTTTGAACCTGAGATTGTCGTTTCTACAAGAAAAAAGCATTTTAGAAAGTCTAAGCTTATTTAAAATATGGATTCCTTAAAGCTAGATGTTCATGTAGATTGAAAAACGCGATGAAGCATTCAAGATCAGCAAAACTAACCTGGACTTCATTGTTAAAATATGATTTGACATGAAAGATTGGGGAAAAAAATTTGTATAATGTTCTGCAAAATTTACTGTTTCATGGTTTATAAGATCATTATGAGCAAAAACTTTCCAATATGTTTTTACATAATGAATAGAACTAATGAGAACAAATATCAGTGCATGCATCAAAAACACAACAGAGTACATTATTATTAAACTGAAAATGATAGAAACCAATACAAATAAAACAGTATAACAGATGAAAAGAAGGAAGATGGCGTTTGGAATGTTCAGAAAAAAAAAAAATGGCACTTCATGAGAAGGCAAAGGAAAATAAAATGGACAAAAATTAGAAAGAGAAATATAACAAGCTTTTTGTAAGATTCACAAATATCAGTTAAAATTAATCACAAAGTGCGATGCAACAATAATCTTTTCAGAACGCTGCCTGAAAATTGAGGACCTGTTTTAAACTAAGATTTACAAGTACACCTCAAACATCATCATCATTATTATTATCATTAAAAAATGGACTATCAATTTTTGTGCAAAAGACGCTCAGAATTTGAGAAAAGAAATTGACCAGGCGAAATAAAATTAATTTGCTGCAAAACTCCATGTAATGTATCTGAAAGCATCTCCTAAAGGTGGCTATTATGTTTTCTTTAAACTACATGTATATTATCAATTTGAAATGGTACAGGTGATTATGTATCGTATAATGATCTATCTCGTACTTCATTTAATTCACATGGTAATCCCACTATACATCAGTTTTATTTTTTTATAAGAAGTTGCCAAGATATTTTGATTATTTTGTTGGTATTTGTACTCATATTTGTATCCATGGGTTGCATTTTTTTCTGTATAAATGTTACATTTCTATATTAAAGAGTTAGATTTACCTCAAAATTATAAGTTTGCGATTTCCACTAGAATTTATATAAAAGACAGAATGATTTGTGGATTTTAAGATTTTGACAAACACTTCTGGTGAATTCTTTCTATAAGGAATCAAACAAGAGCATAGCAGTTCATTTGTCAAGCAAGTGAAATCAAAGACAAGGTGATCCTAGAATTTCTTGTTTGAGAAATTTCCATGGAAAGTGAGAGTCAGCCTGACATTTTGCGGAACACTAGCCCTAGCCAGTTCCTTGAATGTTTCAGCATCCAGAACAACCAGAGATGATTGGGCAGAAGAACTGTTGGCCACTAGTGTACAAAGGATTACACCTGATAGAAAAGATGAATCAAAGAAAAGAAAATAGGTAAGTTGTAATTCTAGTGCTGTCCTGCTATTTTGCACTGATGTTATGAATGCCATGTCTTTGCATTTGACCTCCTTCTTGGTGCCCTGTCAAAGTTACAGAGGCCTTCCCACCTGATATTGTACCACAGTCTGCTAAGGTCTTCCAGGTCTTATGACCTTTGCTAATGGCCTTTCATGCCAGTGGTCAAATTGGCAGCCTGATTGCTTATTTGAGCACTAAGCATTAATCTTGTTATTCTTTAAACTATTAGTATATCACCTTATTGAATAAATTGCTTTGTTCTGTGCTGGCTTCCCTTTCCCTTGTTTATTTGCTAATTGTTTTCACTTTGTTGTCAGATTTCTTCCTTACACTTTTGGACACAATACAGCTGAATTTGAACATTATTTGGACAGGACAGAATCATACAATCCCAATTCACATCTAAACATTTTTTTCAACTTCCAGCTTCTTTGCTAGCAACACCATCATCGTCCTCAACAAGAAAGAAATATATTCATACAATTCCTTGGTAACATCTACAATAGACCTATGTCCATTTTTTTTCCTCAGGTACAAAACAGTTTTATCATAAATTGGTTTCACACTATTCTTTTCTCTCAAGATAAACTATTCTGCTCTATGTTATTTATTACTCGATACTTTTAGTAGCATTTCATACTGACCATCATCTTCTTTCGTAGCTCCTGGTCTGGCTAAAAAGACAGGCTCCCCTGGTGTAAGGTTCTCCTCAACATTGTAAGTCAACACACGCTTTTCTTTTAGATCAAACTTGGAAAGCTGTAAAAACCAAAAAAGGTACATTAAGCAGACCCGAGATACCTCTTTCTTTATACATATGATGCAAACTGTGATTTAATAAAGTGAAACTTTTAGATGGTAAATTTTAAAAATATTAAAGAATTAACTGCCCTGTCAACTCTGTGAAACTGAGGTTATATAGCAAATATGAAAAAACGTAATCATTCAAATTAATTAAAAAACAAAATTGCAATAAAAAAAAAACCCGGATATTTACATGAAATGAACACAAAAAATATCCTAGCTCTATGTGGACCTTAGGCTAGATGCAGCAATCAAAGTTACGTAAAGTTCTAGAGAAGATATTAGTCAAGTTTTTTATAAAAAATGAAACAATATTCACTTAAATAAATATGTTAATTTGACATTTTGTGAAGTGTGTGCCAGAAGTGGTTTTAAGTGCATATGAAAGTGAGATAAGGCTCAATTCTTAAAATTTCATTGACTGCACTCTTACAATCTCTAACATTTTCATTCTTATCATAACAATATAAGAATATCAAAATCCAAAGGGATGTTACAGTGCTTACCTCATGTATTATCTGGCGTGTGATACATAAACACTTTAAAATATGTTGCACTTTAGGCTCTATGCTTGAGTGAAAGATAATTTACTAAGTCAACTCTAATTAGAAAAGTAATCTGCGGGATTGCCTTTATTTTTAAACAGGATTATGCATCACTGGCCAGATAATTGTTATGATAATTTGTCTCTATTCTCCCTTCAGCTTTTTATTTTCTATATCTTTGTTTTTCTGTCTGTCAGTCTTTACCTTGTTTGTAGATATATATAATAGTGTCCAGTAAAGATAAAACAAAAAGGTAGATAGCTAGTCTAAAGGAGAGTCATGGATACTTAGATAGATACACAAGGGCAAATCAATTAGTGGGAAAAAGACAGATTAACGAGAAATTGAACATTACCTGGTTACTGTCTTGAATGAATGCCGAAGAAGCATAAAAGTATCTGTACTTCACACCGTTGTAGTCATAGTTAATGCGTGGTAGCTCTGCGGGAGGGGTACCTGAAAAGGATTTTTTTTTTAAAATGAGCTGAAGAGGAACATAAACAAAAAAGTTCTGAACTTAAACAAATGTTGAATTTGCACACTCAATATAGTCAGAAAATTCTATATTTGAGATTCAAACATATCTCACTTGCAGTAAATTTCATTTCTATAAACAAGACAATCATGTTGAATTGTCCGCATATTGATTTATAAGAATAAAATTTTCGTTTTTGCATGTAGCAGTAGTACTGTAGCTAAATCAGAGGCACTTGCAACAATATCACTGCATCAACAATAGAAAATGCAGTACGAGTTTTGTTCATTGGATGATTAATCAACTGTCTGGATATAGTACATCCTCAACATAGTGATCTCAAGCCAGGCTCCTGGGACAGTAAAAAAAAGTGGGACCAGTTAACTTTAAGTGTAATGATAGAGGCTGTGAGATCCATAATGACCCAGTGAAAATTGAGAAGCTGCAGAAACAATATCTGAGATGTATTTTTCCTAAATGTGGTTGTATTTTTCCAAAGTCATACCTTCAAAAGTCTCTGGGGTGAGGCTCAACACTCTTTTGCTTCCTTTTTCCAGGAAAGCAGTTGCTGAAGTTTCTGGTAAAGTGACCAGGTTTTTGCCATGTTCAGCCTGAGCATTAAAAATTCCGAAACATAAAAACGGGAGAAAACCAGTAATCAACACTTGTATAGATCTGTACCAAATTTTTTCGACTCAAATTTTGAAAATCTCTGAATATTGGTGTATTTTTTTTAGATTTTAAATGAAATGGTGCAAATGCTCTTGCTTGCAGTGCTTAGAGAAGGCTTAGATCTAAAGTAGAGGCAATACTCTTTTTTCTGTTGATAAGATTATAAAATATTGAGAAATATTTTATATAAGAAATTCCACGATTCAAAACCAAAAATGACAAGACATGCATGTGTATATGATTCCTCCCACCAAAGCAATCCATAATTTTTGTAACAAGTCACTAAAAACATTTCTCCATAAAAAAAATATCTCCTTACAATTTCAAATGTCATCAAGTTTCAGATCTGCGTCTAATGCAAATGCTTTAATTTTATAAAGCAGCGCAAGGTTGAATGTGATCTTTTACACTGTAAAACATTACTAATCTGCAATAAGTATTTACATAAAATAATATGATATAAAGCACACTTTATACAGATCAACTGTAATCTTAGACATTTTTATATTTCTATATTGTTTACTTACCCCGCTGAGATCTAAGGGTAGGACAAATCTGGCAAAATGTACTTTCTCTGAGCACTTAAAATGAGGATACGATTTGGCAATATCTTCCAGATATTTTGTCCTAATAAACTCAGTACCGTCTGGGAAAAAACTGACATCACACACAATGTGATTTGATTCTTCATAGCAATTGATAAAGTGGAAAACAAAGCCAGTGGGTGCCTTGTATGTGATAGGGGTGCGTTTTCCTGTAGACTTGTCTACCACTAGGATATCCAGCTGTTGGTTGAGCAAAATGGAACAAACTGTGTTAAATGAAATATTTATTATCTTTTTGTGACATAAAATAATGAAATGACCGAAAATACCCTGTCAGAATATGGTTCCAGGTAAGATGTAAGACATCATGTGGTTTTTGTGATTTGGTAGTAAGATACTCATCATGGGAGCTAGATAGCAAGAAGCCCTTCATTGAAGAGACCCCTCTTAAGGCCAACTTATGCTAGCGAACATAACTTCTGACATTTAAAGGGTCTGAACTACTTTTAGGTCAAGATTCTTAAATGTTTCTGGCAAGCACTTTATTTTCTTGCATTACATGAGATTTGGCTGTGGGCTTCCAATTTATATGTTTACTAATTCAGCCAACAGAGTTCTTAGTGATTAGTGCAATTTCATGCATAATAAAGCGAATCATTTTTTCTTGCTGGAAATCCTTCAAGAACTACTTATTAAAAAATGTCAGGCAAAGTTATGTGGTTGCCATAGATAACAAAGGCTGCTGTTTATGAAACCAAAGAAAAGAGAGAGGACGTGTAAAATTCAAATTCTAATTGTATACGTACTGATTCTCCAGGGTGAGAAAGTATGCATTCTGATATTGATTTGCCGGTGACTGCCATTGATATTATCTTAGGTATGTTCATTGTAAGAGGTTGCTCCATGTGAATAAAATAGTTCTCTGTGATACCGAATGAGTGTGTGTAGCTGATATTTGCCTTCCATCTGCTCGGTGCTGTGGCTACTATCTTGGCTCCTGAAAAGGGAGCTGGGGTAAAGGGAGGGAGAAGAATGGAGATAAAAAATCTCCATCATACTAATAGCCTTATATTGAGGACAGAAATTTTGGAATTTGAAAGCTGTTTATACCAGATATGGCCTTGAAATTATAAAGCTTTTTTTTTGTACAATCATACTATGCTGCACTGTCTCATCAGTTGCATGAAAAATTTGTTACACAGAATTTTGATTGGTGGGCCAAACGTTAATGTTTTCAAGAGATTTTAAAAATTGATAAAATTTGATACTTTTGGAATAAAAGTTGCACAGTAATTGTGCAAAAGCTGATCAACAATAAATGCTCCAATAAATTTTTCAACTTTTTGCATAATGAATGGTGATCAATTCTTTAAATGTGTCTACAGTGCAGTTCTTTATTAGTGAAAATATAACTTAAGCCTTTTTTAACATCCTCGACATTGTTCAACACATCTGTAGTAAAAGAATTTGACATTTGTCAATAATAAACTCTTATTAAAAATTAAAAAAAAAAATTCTTTCAGAATTAAAAGAGAGTTGACTTTTTGTTCTTCAATATCTCATTAAATTATTATTTCACTTTTGTTATTACTTATTAGAAAAACTCTACTCCAAACAAAGAAACTGCCCAACCGGATGACTTAATTAAACTGGTGGTCAAAATTAGTAATTCAAAACATCTTATCAGTCCACCACCTCCATATAATACTGCAATCAAAAAAAAAAAAAAAAAAATCCACCCTTCTTATCCTTGGTCTCTAACCCTGGCCATGAGGCATCATTGAGCCATCCAAGTCAAAAGCCAAAAAAAATTTTTTTTTTAATTTAAACTGTTTCCTCATATAAGTGTAAGGTATTAATGAAATCTTTTTAAATGTGACAAAAATAAGTTGATTGGGTTATTTGCTTTTCTTTATTTACCAGAGTGAAAGAGGTTTTCATTGTGTGAAACCTTCAGCTCTTGAAAGGATGTTAAAATGTTGCTATAGGTAAAAAAAAAAAAATAGGGTGCAGAATTTTTTTTATTATTATTAATTATTTATAATCATTTATAGAGGTTTGTGTTGAAACATTATATATATATATATTAGACGAGACTTGCTTGTAAGGTGAAGTATGATTATGATTCTGTCGTCCTGACGTATTCATAGAATTCAGCTGAGATGGAGTGACTCGACATGCGCAGAACCACACTTTAAAATGAGGAAGCTGTCTCAAATGGTAGTGAAGATCAGGAAACAGCCATGATTCCAGTAAGAAAGGATCCCAAGAGCTCTCTACCAGATGTACACCGATATAACCACAGGGAGGGATGGGGAGGGAGCTGAATTCTATGAATACGTCAGGACGACAGAATCATAATTATACTTCACCTTACAAGCAAGTCTCGTCTAATTTATATATTCTGTCGTCCTTGTCTATTCATAGAATACAGCTGAGACTTCAAAGCGAGACAGGTTTCGAATTAAGAACACTTTTGGCAAACAGTGCACTGGCACATGCAGAAGATATTGGCCTTTTATAAAATTTTGCAAAGGTGGATTCATTTCTCCAGCCAACAGTTTTTAAGACGTTTGAGATATCAGTGGCTTTGAAAGCTGCCGAGGATGGTATGGGGCTTAAATATACTTACATTTACACAAGCCTTACTAAGAACAATCTTTAACCATCTTGCCAGAGTATCTTTTGTCACCCCAGCATGGGATGAAAGAGTGCTGATAAAGAGTTTAGTCGATGTACGCAGATCTTTAGTCCGTTTTAAGTAATGTTTAAGACACTTGATGACACAAATACGCCTGTCTTCTCGATAAGCACAAATAGTTAAAACTGTTGCTGGGGATTTCGGCGAGTTGGTCTTTAACAAGGGTTCAATGTGAAACACAGCCCTACTCTCTGAGAGATGCATAAACTCTATGTCCAGGGCATGAAGTGCCTGGGATCGTTGTCCAGTCACAAGGGCTAAGAGAGATACCAGCTTAGCACTCAGCATGTGGAGGCTAAGATCCGCCGCCGGTACAAGGCGTCGGAGGTATTTCAGTGCAATGGAAACATCCCATATAGAAGAATATCGCGGGCGAGCAGGTTGTAAATTAAACACTTCCCTCATAAATCTACACACCAGCGGCTCAGAACCCGTGTCATTGACACTAGAAAGTGCAGCTCGCGCCGAGTTAATGCTACTGTAACCGGAGCCTTTCTGAAACATTTCTGTTAAAAAATTTTAAGTCACATATTCATCGCGTTCATGAGGATTCAAGTTGTTGGATTTGCAAAATGTGCCAAATCGTGACAAATAAATATTATACTGGGTTCGTGTTTTCTCTCTCCAGCTGTTTAAAATAATATTGAGGGTAGCAGAGGACATGCCTTTCTTCCTCATCTTCGTCCTGACAAGACGAAGGCCATCAAACTGAATTTTAGATACAGAGGATGTATTGCAGCTTTGTCCGATGGTAAGTTTAAAAGGGTTTTCGACGGTTTTAGATGCAGTGGAGTGTCTAATGCCATCCTTTCTATCTTGGAAACCAAGCTTGAGTTTTCCACAGTGGTACCGCTACTAGCGCCTTCTCCGTCTTGTCGTCCAACAATTTCTTCAACACCCTGGGGATCAGCTTAAATGGTGGGAAAAATATAAACGTACTCGTCCCATGGTTGATAAAACGCATTGATAGCTGCAGCGTAAGGATCAGGGTACAGGGACATGTACCTGGGTAGTTGGTGATTTGTGCGTGAGGCAAACAAATCTATTAAAGGAGTTCCAAATCGTTCGCAAAGAGCTTAAAAGTCTCAACATTAAGGGACCATTCCGTGTGATAGATCGTTTACGGCTATATCTATCAGCAGAAATATTAGCCTTTCCAGCGATATGACAAGCTGAGAGCCATATCCTTTTGAATTTGCACCATAAAATCAGTAACCTGCTAAGCTGATTGCATTTAAAGGAGTGAGCACCTCCCATGTAGGAAACAGTAGTTGTATTATCAAGCTCAATGCGAATGTGACAGTCATGAGGTTACAACATAAAGATAGAACCCCAAGCATAGCTGCATTAAGCTCTAACACATTGATATGTTCCGTCTTTTCCTCATCACTCCACATGCCGTGGGTCACCTCATCCTTCATAACTGCTCCCCATGCATAGTCAGACGAACCCGATTTAATGATACCTACAGGTCTATCTCTGGTTAAAGGTTTATTGCTGTTTAAACCTTCATCTAACCACCACTGTAATTCCTTTCTCGCATCCTCTGATAAGTGCACCCTCTGATTATAATCATACCGGTTATGCAATGCTAGGATCTTAATTGTTTCCATCTCTCTATGTTGCCCTTACTGAACAGCGGGGAGACACGCTATTAATGTTCCTATAACTTGTGCAAGGTCTCTCACTGAGATGGGGTTAGCAAGGACATTGATAATCAATTGTCGGACATGCTTTTTTTTCTTATCGCTGAGGGACACTGTCATGTCGCGAGAGTTCAACATAAATCCTAAATGTTCGATAACTTGAGTGGGCCTGGTAACTGACTTAGGAGATATATCAAAACCTAATGACGTTAGAGTTTTAGATGCTTCCATAACGTTACAGAGACATTTATCGTAGTCTGAACCTTGAATATATAAGTCATCTATATATATATATATATATATATATATATATATATATATATATATATATATATATATATATACTGCACATAACAACTTTGAAATGGAGGTATGCTATGATTGGTTTTGCCAATTTTGTGAATATCCTAGGACTGTCCCTGTACCCTTGAGGCAAAACAAGATACTTGTAAAGTTGGTCATGAACGACAAATTTAAGGTACTTAGTATCTTCAGTATGAATGGGAACTGCATGGTAAGCATTTGTTAAATCTAGACTAGCCATATAGCAGCAATGTTCCATCAGGTTCAGACACGACTCAAGCGTATCCATCTTAAAATGCACATAATTTTATTTTACGTGAGTATTAAGCTGTTTGACATTGAGAATCATCCTATATTTTTTTTATCAGAATCAAAGGAATCTCTTCTTTCCCTTTAAAAAAAAAAACAACCTTGTCAATATAATCACCCTCTTCCCTTTTACATTTTGCGATGACTTTATCTGACTCAAATTCATTGATCATTATGTCTAAAGCCGCTGTTTGTTCCCGTTTTAATTTGAGGGAACGCGGCACTTTAGATTGCATCGGGACAGTATCGAAATTTAGTCTGCAGCCTTCTATACGAGAAAGTAGGAAGAGGTCTGATGTAGATTATATTTTTCCTATTCCTTTGAAAAATTCTTAAGCTTCCCCCCACTATAGCTATTAGTCTTAGGTACATGATCCAAGTCTATTGTTTACGTTTGGGTATTGGCCTTTCTCGACTGGCCCCAAGCACCGCGAGGAGGGGGAGATGTTGGTGTATGCTGCTGGCCCCTGTTGTACCCCCCTCCCCTTTTCCGCCACGGCTGGCGCTGGCCTAAAAAAGGAAACCGACGGGTGCCTCGATTGTAACTGTACGGGTGAAACCGCTGAGTGGAGCGAGCCATTTTCAAGGTATCATTAAGTTCCTTGACCCTATCTTGGACTTGGGCGCTCCATGTCATTGTAGTGATAGTATGCCGCCTTTATCTCAGTGATGACTGGCACCAGTTGCAAAAATAACGAGGATAAAATTATTGTTCTCTGCTATTCCTCATATACTCATCTCTGCGAGCAGGCGAGGCGTTAGTCTGAGCGAGGGCGGGTTTCTCACCCCCACCTTTCCCCGTACGTGTCCGTGCTTTACCTGTGGTGCCGGGCCGGTGCTTTTCACGAACTCTGTCTGACCTGTCCCTCAGATGAGCACCACTCGAGTCAATGACCGTTTGGGACATTGAGGGCTCGGAGGTGGGGGGAGAGAGTGACCGTAAAGGTTTTAAACACTCAGGCTGTGATTGGTCCAAACTCGAAGAAATGGGCTCAGCCTTTTCTTTAAGTCCAAAGCCTTGCTAGAAGACGCCATCTTGTTGTATAAGACAGTTATCACATACCAAAAGCAAAACACAATCAAAAGGAACGTGAAAATGATTCAGGGTAAACTTATAAATAAAAATAAGCTGAATAAACCACAATGATAAGCAGTAGGTGCAAAATAGACTGATGGTAAATTAGAGGGTTAAAGGTGAAATGATAAATCCAAATTGTAGTAGAACTGAAGAACGAATATGGAAGTATCATGTAGTCACACAATTAAATATTCCGAATTCAAAGCGAAAGTCCGAGCAATCCGAAACGAAAAGGAAGTTATCACAAAAAACTTTTCGTGACGAGCGATCTACACATTAACATAGTGCAATATATAAAAAAAAGTAAGAGGAATAACACGCAAAAATAATTGGAAATAAAACACAGAGCTCTCGAGATGAAGTGGTTCCACGACGAAGGTCACACAACCAGTGGTTCTGCGCATGTCGAGTCACACCATCTCAGCTGTATTCTATGAATAGACAAGGACGACTGAATTATCCATGGATCAAAAGCGATAAATACCAAATCTGACAATGAGAAATTTTGATCTCCCTATCTTAACAGTGCTATGTCCAAGCCAGACTTTATCTGAAATAACTTTACTTTGATGTGAACTGAACTGTTTCAAATCTAAATTTAGATTTTACCAAGACAAATTTAAGTCTCATTTTTATTCAGAACATTTATTTAAACTGTGATGGCCTCTTGCTGTTATTGGTTAGATAGAAAATTGATCTTTTTTTTTGCTGTAAAAATAGTTCACCCAGGAAAAAATAATTAATAACAACAGTGATAAATGTAATCTTTTATATTAGTTTTATTTTAATCCATATAATATGGAGCAGAATTGATGAGAATCTGCAATGTAAAAAATCTTAAGTATTATAAGACAGATCTATATTTGATACCAATAATATTTTATCCTCTTCTTGACTCTGATCAAGTTTCTTTTAATTCTAATGATTACGTTTGAAATGCTATTAGTTTTTTAAGCCTTGTATATCAAAGTTGCCTGACAAGGGACTACAAGTAAAAAAAGATATTTTTTGGCATACTTAGCAACTCGATTTGACACATGACCTATGAAGAGGCCTCTAATGACACTTGAACAAGGCCGCCTCTTATCTTCGTTTCCCTTAAGTTGTATTATATAATAAGCTCTCGATCATTAGGTGAAGGACATTGACGTTATCCCAACTAAATGATCAACATACATATAGTAAAATTAGATAATCAACAGTGATCAGTAGTGGTTCCAAGGTCTAGAAATGTATGCACCTGGTAATTTTTCTGTCAAAATTTATAACTTTTTCCACAATATGTGATATCAAATTATCAAATAGTCTTAAAAAATACAAAATTATACCAGTTGAAATGTCAACTAATACATGTAACCCTACCTAGCTGGGTGGATATTCCCTTAACTTACTTAATCACTACTGTAATAGGACCCACTAGTCTAGTTACCTATAGAAGCTCAGTGCTTCTTCCTACTTTAAGTAATTGCAGGCTCTAACTGGTTATGGTAGCGTGCCTAGCAGCCGTGCAATACTACAGAGTTCACACTCTTGGGTCCTTGAGTATCAGTGGAGTACTAAGGCCACTGTTCCCTAACTAATACGAGTGGGTGTCGAGACTTGACAAGAACAGAATAGCTACACTCCAGACGAAGAAGAACACAAAAGAGAAGAAATTAAGTTACCACCTATAATATGTTTATTCCACGAATACTCAGTAATCAAAGAATGGAAGCAGTTCTCAAAGAATAAAATAAAAAAATACAAAGATGATCGACAAGCAATCAGGCAATAAAGGTACTAACAAATGGTCAGAATGATAAGCGCCAAGCAGACACTCGAGATAAAGTGCGGATATTATACTAATATCAGATACTAAACAAAATGGCCAGAATACTAAATAGAAGATACTAATAAAATGGTCAGAACAGAAGATACTAAGAACTAAACAAATGTCCAATAAAAATGCCTAATAGTCAGAATAGAAAATATCCAAACAAAATGCCTAATAGTCAGAATAGAAAATATCCAAACAAAATGCCTACGGTAATGAAAATGCCCAATAGTCAGCCAACGCCCGAGTCACGGTGATAATCACGTAGAATTAAAACAAATGATAATCCAACACAAGTTTCACAATAGTTCAATAATCTCCACAATAACTTCTCCCTAAATTTCCAACGATACTACTGGCACTTCCAACGTGGCCTCCAGATACTCCAAAAAGATACTGACCACGAGTCTTTCCGAGCTCTACAATTTATAGTCCAAGCTCAGTCGGCAAGGCCCCCGGTCAAAGACTTCCCTGGTTTCCCAGTTCGTCCCTAGAACAAGGGCCAATGCCGACCGAGGAAAATCTACTCCGTCGAACGGCACAACCCGTTTCCCCAACTAAAGCATCACCCGACCGAGATCATAGAATCTACGGAAGGCATCGTTACATCTATGAACTACATTTAGCATCTCCCTATCAAAGTATGTCGAAAACCGACCGAAGAAAAGCTTCTCTGGCCAGCTGGACAGGAATGAAAGAACAAAGTATCTTCCGAATTATTACACTTTGATAATTTAATTTTAAAGAAAAAAGAATAAACCGCTAGAGGGGCGGAGACTACTTTCCCGCCACTAAACTAAGTCTACTAACAAGCTAGAAGCACACTTGGCTCCACCCACAAGCTGATAATTGATATACTAAAGATTCTAAAGACCTACTGCTGCGCCCCAAATAAATAATTATACCAGCCTCCTTACACTCATTTTTAAATAAATTTGGTAAAAAAATACAATGATAGACTTGCAATATTCATGGTCATTTTCTGTATGTAATGTGTAAAGATATTGAACTGGAGCCCATTTTAAACATTTTAAGGAAGCTTGGTTAGGAAGAAATCGGGTGTCAGCATTTCCAGGATTGCACTTACTAAGTGCACACTTAGCTAGATCTCCCTAGATGCTATTTTACCAAGAGTTATACCACCTAGTGAAAAGAAATAAACTCTCAGAAGTATTTAGAGACAATACTTGGAACTGTTTTCTTATTGAATATTTGTTTCCCTATATGCATGATTTGCTGTTTTCTAGGTATAGAAAGTAGCCTCAGTGATATGGGAGGGTTTTGATTCCTTGGTACATGAATGGATCATACAATATCATAAACTAAAGCAGAACCTATCAAAACACTTTGTAATTCTTTATTTAAATTGAATTCATACTTGATATTTATATTCAGTTATCAAAGAAATTTATCAATCTTTTCACCAATCACAATCGAATTTTGAAATTTTAGGCTAGGCTTAGAGACTAGATTGGGGATACTGGAAGTCGAGATCAAATAGCTGTGTTCTAAAAATCTAGATGCGGTAGAAATAGATGTAGAGGAAAAAAATTGTCAAAAAAAAAAATACAAAAAACCAACAAAACAAGACAGCAAACCAACGATAAATAGTTGATATACAAGAAAAGGAATGCTAAATTAATTTGCATAAACTTGAAAGTTGTATGATCTATAACAACAACAAAGATAGATTCTTAGCATTTTACATAAATAATATCTGACAAAAAGAATATTCTAGTGTCACTGATTCACCAACAGCAACAACAATTTTTTTTTAAATCTATTAAGTCTTTTTTTATGGGAAGAAAGAATGTGATATCATTTTTTAAGCTAAAAATCTTTAAAAAAAAATAGAACTGAATGTAATATGCTATCAGTGTTGAAAGTTTTACTCACAATGCTAGATACCCTTTCAAGGCAAAATTGCCCTAAGTCAGTAAATATTTTGCTGCACCTTAATTACTCTTGCTGTTGAAGAATGTTTCATTTCAGATTGCTGTGATCAGTATATAAATGTTGCTAAGAGGAAATGACAAAATGGCTTTCTTTCAACCTTTGGGCGATCCAGTGAGGGAAAAGTACATGTATGTATATGTCTTTGTAGTTCATGTACAGTTTTTTTTCAAATTATTGTTCAGGCATTAACTTTTTTTTCTATCACAATATTCTTGGAAAACAAAGAGAAAATAACTTACATTCTGATGAAGGTGGTTGTGGAGGTATAGATATAAAGTTGTATGCCTTTGTGTAGAGAACATTCGTGCCAAAGTAGATCATGGTACCATCCTTCAGAATGTGAGGATGCCCTGTGCCAAGGTGAACAGCCACATATTCTGGCATAACAGACTGCAATATAACAACAATGAAAGACAGGAAACATGAGCAAACATACAAAAAACATTTTAAACTTATCAATTGATCAGGAGGGTACAGTAGAAATACTATTAAGAATTTCTCGTTGTTTGGGCCGTTAGAAGTCTGCACTTATAATTTCTAGTTTCTGCTATTCTAAATTTAATATATAAATAGTTATATGAATTATAATTATTACAATTACATTATTATCATTATTATTATTATTATTATTATTATTATTATTATTATTATTATTATTATTATTATTATTATTATTATTATTATTATTATTTCTACTGTTTTTGCTGTTTTTGCAATTATTTTTATAATTATCATTATTATTATTATTATTATTATTATTATTATTATTATTATTATTATTATTATTATTATTATTATTATTATTACTTCTGCTACTATTACTGCTATTACTGTTTTTGCTAATTTGATGGTGATTTTTTTTTTTTTTTTTGGGTAGGTGGTTGTTATTCTGTACACAAAGAGAGAACAGTGCTCATAGTCCAATCCTTCAATAAAATAGCTGAAAACCCCGTTCTCTGAACGAAACGCTGCGAGCTATGTTTTGCAGAATGAGTTACGTACCGTAAGCATGAGTCATAACGTAAAAAACACGCTGTTTCCCTAGTGACGTGTGCAAATGGGCTTAAGTGAGGGTACCGAGCCAGTTTCGCAGATTGAGTTACGTATCGTAAGCATGAGTCATAACGTAAGAAACATGTGGTTTCCCTAGTGACGTGTGCAAATCGTAAGCCGCAAGCGAGCGAGCGTTGGGCCTGGTCCAATACATGGTACTGGCCTGGTCAGTCTGGCCAGCTGTTAAAACCAGTGAAATCTGCTGCTGCTGGTAAAACTGTCTTGGGTCATGTGATTGTTATGTAATGTAACTGTGTGAGCATGCAGTGGAAACACACCCTCTACAGGGCGCTTGCACCTGGTCCAGGCTAGTACTCAGTGCCGGTAGCATTAGAGCATCGCTGGCAGTCATCATGTAACCCTTACATAACAGTTACGATCTCGGTGAGAGGGCTAGCATGTTATTGTCGTGAAAAGCTATTGTGCTACATACCGCTGGGTGGGAGGAGTTAATGTCGGTCAGTCTAAAAATATAACGTCGTAGCCTAGCTTAGGGCCCGTAAGCTTTTCCTGGGAAACCTCAAAAATATGCCGAATCTGCGATACGTGTATGTACTAAATAGGCTTATAAAATTAATAGTCTTGATATCTATCATTTTACTTACACGATACATATATACGCCATCTATCGATCTTTACCTAGAAGCTAGCTTTCTCGATAATTCTCATTCAAACACAAAATTAACACTGAAAATCCTTTTGGAAAAAAGGAAATCGACCGTTCTATACGTCCCCAGTTGGCTTTTAGATCCTTTTAAACGTTTTTTAGAAAGATGTGAATTTTCACATTAAGTATATAAAAGTGCACTGCTTTACGCGAATTCTTAGCCGCACATTTATGTACACCTATGTGATATTGAATGTTTAAAAAATATTTAATTAGATTTGGCTTAAACAAAATTATTATTCTATGCTTAAAAGTAAAATCTAGATCTATCTAGATGTAGATCTTAACCTATTGATGTTAGGCTAGCTGCTGTAAATATCTAGACCCTAGATTTAGAAGTAGAACCTATGTCCTAGCAACCTTTTTAGATTCTTTATTAGATCTCTCACAACATATATCTATAGATCTATAGGTTGTTCGCCATGGTCACAAGTTTCCGGTCTTTTTACGATGTCCATCTTTACTGATGCATCTCTACATCAGACATACTATGGACGCTCTGAGTTTACCTGCTCGGTCATTGGATTTTAACCAGCACTAGGCAGGTGGTACTGATTTTAACCCTTAGAGACTGGCTAAAGTGAGGGTACCGAGCCAGTTTCGCAGATTGAGTTACGTATCGTAAGCCTGAGTCATAACGTAAGAAACACATTGTTTTCCTAGTGACGTGTGCAAATCGGCTTGCGGTGTTTACATCGTAAGCCGCAAGCGAGCATTGGGCCTGGTCAGTCTGGTCAGCAGTTAAAACCAGTGAAAACTGCTGCTGCTGGTAAAACTGTCTCGGGTCATGTGATTGTTATATAATGTAACTGTGTGAGCATGCAGTGGAAACACACTCTCTACAGGGCTCTTGCACCTGGTCCAGGCTAGTACTCTGTACCGGTAGCATTAGAGCATCGCTGGCCGTCATCATGTAACCTTTACATAACACTTACGTTCTCGGTGAGAGGGCTAGCATGTTTGCGAAAAGCTATTGTGCTACATACCGCTGGGTGGGAGGAGTTTATGCAAATGATGTCGGTCAGTCTTAAAATATAATGTCGTAGCCTAGCCTAGGTTCCGTAAGCCTTTCCTGCGAAACCTCAGAATCAGTTGCCAGAGCGTGTGCTTGACGCACTAATAGGTCCACTGGTGTGAAATCAATTATCTAGGGGTTGATGAGCTGTTTTTACGCTCTTAAGTTTTTAGTTACCTGAAAAAGGATACATTTTCCGAAACTTTACTGTTTGATCTTTGTGCTCGAGTTACTTGTTTCATTTAGGACATAATAAGAATAAAGGTAAATGACGCACATAAAAGCGTGTCGAGAAGAAAAATGAAAAGGCAAGTTTTATCGATAAAGCTAATCACAAGTTCTCCTTGTTTGCTAGTATATTTCAAGCTTTGCACGATAACTAATCAAATCATAATGCTATTTCGCGCCAATCATGATCCACAAACCAAATCTCTTGGACCAATCAGAGGACGGCCCATCAAGTCAATTTCATAAGCATCTTTCATCTAATACAACCGTTAAGGAACCAACAAGCATCAAACGAATGAACTCACTTTTATGTATATTTTCACATATACTCGAAAACCAAATACCCCTCAAGTTCACCCATTCGTCCTTTGGGAGGAACGGGAGGGGGATGGAGAAATTTAGTAAGCAGACACACCAGCCAAAAATTGCATCTTTGTTCTATATCTTCGTTCTTAAGTTTTAGTTATATTTTTATATTTAGAAACAAAATAGAATTGTCTACAACATATTAGAAAATACGCTTAGATTTTTTACGTCATCCAAGAAAAGCTATAAAATTCTCACGCTGATACGTGGGATCTAAACTGCAGCTGTACCAAATCAAGGCGCCACCTCATGTTGGGAAGCTGATGCAATGGGCGCTTACAGATGGCCCATACCACTTCGCACCTCACCGACAGTAGATGTAATACAAAGAGTCTTGAGATTGAATTTGAAGTTAACTGTAACATCATTGGTTTCAAACTTCAAATGAACATCTTGTATCGGTTGTCATGTCAATCTTTGGCCTCTCCCTAGTGGTTTATTTTATTGAGAGACCCAACTGAGCATAATTATGACGTCACAAAATGTAAATAAGCCAATGAGGAACATTAGATCTGAGGCTGATATCTTATTTCACTAATGCTCTGATTCGCCCGTTTAGATTATTGCTTCAAGTGACGCGCTAAGTGCCACGTCCCTGACTCAGCCAGTCGAAAAAGTAACATAAATGACATGTTAAGTGAATAACTAGGAACTTCAAATAAACTACACAATTATTGCAATCGACCTGAAGAGCTTGCTATTTACCTGAGCGATATCGAAATGATTCTTTAAAATTACAAACCATCAAGGACTTTTACTGGACTATAGAATAGATGTAAGTCTAGCAGAAGCAGACATAAAGGAAGTTTAGAGGTTTCAATGCGTTATATGTGTAACAAGATCTAGGATAAATCTATAGTACAGGAACTAAAAATGATTAGATCCAAATTCAGATCTAAATCCGACTTTCAAGCGTTTAAGTCAAAGGCTAAAAAATTACCCTGTATCTCCATTATATGTCATTATAAACTACACTAAGATGAAGACCGATTATGTTGACGAAGTTGTCGTCACAGACCCTATTCCAAGTTTGTTTATTTTTTTGTTTTGTTTTGTTTCGTTTTTGTTTGTTTTGTTTGTTTTTTTTGTTTTTTTTTTTTTTTTTTGTGGTGGTCTGGTCTAGCGTAAAACCCTTTCTGTTGATCACTTTAATCCAAGCTGCCCTTCATTTGTTTTTGTTTGTTTTTTGTTTTTTTTTTTCGCCTTTTTTGGGGTCAGCTCTTCAGTTCCTTTTACTTGGCGGGTTAAATTTTTCGGCAAACAGAAAAAGCCTACATGAAGAGTTTTGTTGTTATTGTCGCGGCAACCCACAATACAACAACAGTTCGGCATTCCTGACTAGGTCACAGGGTACTTCGTTTTTGTCTCGCGACTGAGCAAGATAACGTCGAAGATGGCGGCTAGCGAGGCTGCAACACGGATCCAGTTCCACACAAACACACACACTCAACCTTGATCACACGCAAAGCGAAGAACCTATATTTTCAGACGGTTTTACATCTGCCGCCGCCTACATTGCATGCGTACTTTCAGTTTCATTCCTGCCATCTCTGCCCAGCTAGCTGTGCTTAGGGCAATTTACAACTCATGCCAATTTTGACATTCCTAGGTGGTCTAGAAATGGTTGTGGTTAATTGGT
>JAWDGP010004366.1:27500-55000 GCA_033675545.1 Elysia crispata | reverse complement strand
CTAAACTAATCTGGTAGACGTATCAAAATTAAGGTATAACCTTACATGTAGTAGACGTGGAGGCGCTGCATGATACCACTGTGGGGTAAAGTCTCAAGTGGTGATATGTCTGGAGCTTCTCAGGCATGTCGATGTTTGGCGGCTAGCTAGTAGTTTAGTTTGCGATAGAATCTATAAAGGCGTCAAGAATCCTCATATGGATGTCATATAGGGAAGATTCCCATCTCCCAGGGTAAGCTGATATAGACAATTCATCTAACTTTTGTCTGACACCGACAGTGTGGGAAAATGGTCAACATGCGTTTGGGAAAAGTACGCGTCTTATACTAGCGTTCTAGTACAATTCTTCAGTCCGAGTTGAAGCAGTGAAGGAGACAAGTCGCACTATGCTTGTGCTCTCTTCCCTTCATCATTAATTTCGTTTCGAGTCGTGAAGTTCCCCATTGCGGACTCTGGGTGAAGTCCGACTTCTATTTGTGGCTCTGAATTATTTGGTGATTGATAATTTTACATATTCTTAAGTTTCTCCTTCGTGAATTGAGAGTAGTATTGATTCGCATTTTATAATATTCGAATTCTTCGAACGTGCTAGTTCGTTAACTGGTAAAGCTACGAGGCTCCAAGTTCATTTAATAAATCTGTTTATCTTAAGCTCTTGAGTGGCTAATTTTAAAGTACCGGTATTCCTAATTCGTAATATAAACCATGTGAAATGTTTTACAAGCACCTTAATGTTAATACTATGTGTCTTGCTTACTTTAATATTTTCAACTCTATTTTATTTAGAATAGAGCCGGTCGGCGCAGGGCCTAAGTCCTGAAAGGCAAAACAAAAAGATTTAACAAAGTGACCTTGACTGGTAGTAGTACGGGGACCTGGTTCCTAGTCTTCATTGCCGTTGAAGCCAAGTTTCAACCAGATTGCTGTTTTAATATGAGAGAAAGCCTGTTCTCAGAACATTAAAATAAAGTATAAAGCTATCGCAAGAGCGTAACTTATGAAACAGGTTTATAAACCACACTGCAGTGGTGTTTCTATTTCTATGCTAATAAACAATAAAGTATAAAAACCGCACTGGACACTCTGACCTGTGCATTTTCTGAAACTCAACTTTCTGGATTATACTGTAGCTGATGCTGAACCCTGAGTCTCAAGTCTCTTCCTAGGAACAAGAACATTACAACTAAAGTCAATCAAGAACACTTTAATTAAGAGTTTTTCAAGAGGACATTAATGATAGATGTTCAAGACTGTACAGAACCATATGGATTTTCATCTCGCTTTCTGTCCTTCTCTCTAAGTAGAAAGGTAAGGGCGCCCATCTTTTAGAACTATCCTGTCTGATTTCTGTCTTCTTTATTATCTTTATTATTTTAGTTAAGTAATCAGTTATTGTCAAATGATTGTAACAACTTCCACAGATTAGTGGTAACTTCTTTTAATGTTAAAATCATCACATCTTACTTTATATATGATTATTGTAAAGATTAACGAGCATCAAACTTGAAGCTTTATTGTATTCTTCTTATATTGTCGTTGTAACTTACTTTCCAAAGCAAACATCACACGCCTTGCTCTGGCACACAAACACCTACCAATATCAATAATCAATAAATATTCTTATATTCCATTATTCATCTAACAAAACTTGTCGTCGAGTGCATCCTAGTGCGTGTTGTCAGATGTCCTTTTAATATCTCAAACTTCAATTTGTAGTACCTGGCCTACTCTTGAACTTTGGGAAGTCACATTGTCACATGTGGTTTGCACGTATGGGCTGCAACGGTGTGGCAATTTGTGACAATTTGGTGGCAGCGGTGGGATTATCTTGTTCATGTTTGGGTATGCACATTGACAGTTTAGAAATTAAATTGAATTTAAAAGGAACAGGTACAGTCAAGGATCACAATTGTTATAAGAATCGGGTAAACTGATTTCATTGAATGGTCACGCTCAGTCAGTTACAAGTTCTCTAAGTGGATCTTTTGCCTAGCCGACATAACGAGGTCAATAAAAAGATAATTTGTTTTAGTCTGCCTATTTTGCTTGTCAATAGTGGCAGTGCTTGTGTGCCCTGCAAATTGTATGGGTGTAATGATTGATGTTGTGACATCATTAGAGCGTCATAGGAGCAGTAAAACGCCGTAGATAAAGTTGAGGAAATACCTTTTGAATTTATTGCAGTCGGTTTGCTTAGACGTCTCATGTTTTAATAATCCGGAGAGTCCACAGGTGACTTAGGATTGTAATTTGTTTTAAGAATCCGGAGAGTCCAGGGGTGACTTAGGATTGTAATGATTGATGTTGTGACATCATTAGAGCGTCATAGGAGCAGTAAAACGCCGTAGATAAATTTGAGGAAATACCTTTTAAATTTATTGCAGTCGGTTTGCTTAGACGTCTCATGTTTTAATAATCCGGAGAGTCCAGAGGTGACTTAGGATTGTAATTTGTTTTAATAATCCGGAGAGTCCAGGGGTGACTTAGGATTGTAATGATTGATGTTGTGACATCATTAGAGCGTCATAGGAGCAGCAAAACGCCGTAGATAAATTTGAGGAAATACCTTTTAAATTTATTGCAGTCGGTTTGCTTAGACGTCTCATGTTTTAATAATCCGGAGAGTCCAGAGGTGACTTAGGATTGTAATTCGGTTTCAGAATCCGGAGAGTCCAGAGGTGACTTAGGATTGTAATTATTTTTTTTTTAGGATCCGGAGAGTCCAGAGGTGACTAAGGATTGTAATTTTTTTTTAAGAATCCGGAGAGTCCAGTAGTGACTTAGGATTGTAATTTGGGGTGAGAATCCATAGAGCCCTAGTCAGGCTGTGGGTCACCGTTTATAAGAACGTCGTTGAAGCAGTAAAACGCCGTAGATAAATTTGAGGGGATACCATTTGAATTTATTGTAGTCGGTTTGCTTAAGGCGTTACGTTGTTTTAAGAATCCGTAGAGTCTAGTAGAGACTTAGGATCGCAATTTTTCGTGGTTTAATAACCTTTGATTTATTAGGGATAATTCCCAGTACCTTGTGCTGCTCAACCAGTCGAGCCTAAGAATAATTTTGGTTTTCTTTTACATAAGTGCTGTTATTTTGGTATTTGCTTAATACTCCTTGATCAATATGGCCGATGTTGAGAGATTGATAAAGGCTGGTAGCACTTTGGGTTTGGCAGGTGAGGAATTGAATAACTGGGTGACTACGCAATGGGCCGAACAAGAAAAGAAGAGAAAAGAAGAGATCGACATGCTTAAAATGGAGAAGGAGAAAAATTGGCAGAAACAACAGTTAGTTGAAAAAGAGCTAGAACTTGAACGGCTAAGAATCGAGAGGCAAGTCACATCTCCTTCTGCATCTCCAGCCTCTTCCCCACGAGGACATGAGGATCACTCAAGCAGGCGGTCGTTAGCAAGAAGTCCTAAGCTACCATGCTTCGACGATAAGCAGGATCAGATAGATAGTTATCTGCTAAGGTTTGAGAGATATGCAGCAGTTTGTGGATGGGATAAATCAGATTGGGCCATCCACCTATCGGCTCTACTCAAAGGAAATGCCCTTGAAGTCTACACAAGGCTGCAAGAGGATGAGGCGCTGGACTATGACAAATGTCGTGATGCACTGCTTAGAAGGTACAATCTTACCCAAGACGGGTTTCTAGAAAAATTTAGGAACAGTAGGCCTGAAGCGGGAGAGAGGATGAGCCAATTCCGAACTCGATTACAGACCTACCTAGATAAGTGGCTCCACTTGGCAGGGAAAGATAAGACAAGACCAGAGGACATTATGGACTTGTTCGTTATGGAGCAGTTGATCAACGCGTGCGGAAACAACCTTGTGGTGTTCCTAAAAGAAAGAAAACCCAAGACTTCAGACGACATCGTAGAGTTAGCCGAAAAATACATAGATGCACATGGACAATCGGGAGCGTACTCAAAAGGGTCGAGGGACACGAAAATCGCACAGAACCGACCACAAGCTTCGTCTCATTCAGACTCAAGATTTGCCGGGGTCCAATGCAGAAAATGTCATAAGTTCGGACACATAGAAAGGTTTTGCAAATCAGCAAAGGCGGTATCCGCAGTTCAACTTGGAAGTAGGCCTACATGTAACTATTGTGGATTGAACAACCACACAGAAGAAAAGTGCTGGAAGAAGCAAAGGAAGCTAGGGGAAATTAAGCAGAAGTGTAGTGTGGTATCTAACTCTGAATCAGTTGTTGCCGCGGGCTACTGCCCATGTAAAAACACTGTAATTACAGCAGCATGCACCGGTCACGTGATTTCCGCACCAAAGATGCCCATTGCAGTAGGGTTCATCGATGGAAAGAAAGTAACAGTCCTCAGAGATAGTGGATGCAGTTGTGTAGTGGTTAGGAAAGGACTGGCATCGAATCAAGCTCAAAGAAAGAAGGTAGTCCCAATCAACCTTGCTGATGGTACAACGATTAACGCACCAGTGACGGTCGCCAAATTAGATTGTCCATTCTTTACAGGAGAAACAGAGGTTGTAGAAATGGAATCTCCTCTCTATGATGTAATTTTAGGTAACATTGATGGAGCGAAATGCCCTGGAATTATCCAGCAATCAGAAGCATTGGCGATGGAAACGAGAAGCTCAACCCAAAAAGGCGTTAAGAAGTTGTTGACACCATCATTGGCTGGCACAAAAATCACGGTGGAGGACCTGAAAGAGAAGCAAGCAGGGGATCCTTCGCTGGAAATTTGTAGGAAACAAGCTCAGACGGGGGAGGTTAATCATACAGGGAAGCGTAACAACAGCTGGTATGGTTACGAAAAGGGTGTTTTAGTTAGATTCTTTCAATCCCCGACTATTAATTTTGGAGATGTTTTTAGACAAGTGATTGTACCAACCGAGTTAAGGACAACAGTGATGCAACTGGCTCACGATTGTATCATGTCGGGTCACCTAGCTGCTAGGAAGACCACAGAGCGAATACTGCACGATTTCTACTGGCCAGGTATTTGGAAAGATGTAGGCCATTTCTGCAGATCCTGTGACCAGTGCCAAAGAAGCGCACCCAAAGGACAAACAGGAAAAGTACCACTGTCAACAGTACCGCTTATTGACGAGCCTTTCAGCCGTATTGCAGTAGACATAGTGGGGCCAATCCTTCCAGCATCCAACAGAGGGAATAGATATATATTGACAGTAGTAGATTATTGTACAAGATACCCAGAAGCCGTTGCTCTAAAGTCTATCGACACCGAGGCAGTCGCCGAAGCCTTAGTAGACATATTCAGCCGTACAGGAGTTCCAAAAGAAATGTTGAGTGATAGGGGGACCCAATTTACCTCTGAGCTCATGGTAGAGGTATATCGCCTTCTTTCAGTAAAACAATTGATGACAACAGCTTATCATCCACAATGTAATGGACTAGTAGAGAAATTCAACTCCACCTTGAAAGGGATGTTAAAACGTTTAGCAGCAGATAGGCCAAAAGACTGGGATAGATATCTAAACGCAGCACTATTTGCTTACAGGGAGGTGCCTCAGGAATCCCTTGGGTTTTCCCCCTTTGAATTATTATATGCACGCCCAGTGAGGGGCCCTATGACTATCCTCCGAGAGTTATGGACAGAGGATATTGCTGACGAAGAAGTCAAAACGACGTACCAATATGTGGTGGACTTAAGAGAAAAGATGGAGAGAGTTATTGACGTCGCCCACGAAAACCTGAAGATCGCCTCAAAGAGATATAAAAAGCATTTCGACCGGAAGGCAAAGGTCAGACGATTTGAGAAGGGAGATAAGGTGCTCCTTCTCTTACCTACAAAATCGAATAAACTACAATTGAAGTGGCAAGGGCCGTTCGTGATTATTGAGAAAAGTGGAGAAAACAACTACAAAGTGGAAGTGGGCAGAGCCCACCGAACGTATCACGCGAATATGCTAAGAAAATATTGGGACCGGGAGTTCACTGATGTGCACCAACAACAAGTAGGTATGTTACAGTGTGCGGTGGCCGCACTGATTGACGAAGAAGAAGACTCAGAAGAAGTTCAACACAAAAGACTTAAAATAAATACGTTAAATCTCAAACAGACGGAGTCATATGAGGATGTGCACATGGGTGAAGAGCTCAAGGATAATCAACGCAAAGAATTAAGGTCTATGTTGGCAGAATTTACCGATGTGCTCTCAGATGTCCCGGGAAGAACCTCAGCGTACATCTATGATATCAAGTTGACATCATCTACACCGGTACGAAGAAAGCCATATCCGACACCACAGGCACTTCAAGCCGAGTTCAATACGGAGGTTCAAGCTATGTTAAAGGCGGGGATAATCGAGCCCTCCGACAGTCCTTACAGTTCTCCTCCAATCATTGTGAAGAAAAAGGATGGCACAAATCGATACTGCGTAGATTTTCGTCAGATAAACAACATATCGGTATTTGATGCGGAACCGATGCCTCGCCTGGACGAATTATTCCAGCAAATTGGGGCGGAATGCCAATTCATTTCTAAAATAGATCTTTGTAAAGGATATTGGCAAGTGCCGCTATCAGATAACTCTAAACCTATCACAGCATTTCCTACAGACCAAGGATTGATGCAGTTTAGAGTGATGCCATTCGGGCTGCAGTGTGCCCCTGCTGCGTTCTCCAGACTGATGAGGAAGGTATTGAAAGGCGTCCCAAATGTGAAGAATTATATTGATGATATCGTTATCCATAACACCACGTGGGAAAAGCATCTGATTAGCCTACGGGCCGTGTTTACAAAATTAAGAGAAGCTGGGTTGACAGCGAAACCATCCAAGTGCACCCTGGCTAACAAACATGTTGAATTTCTGGGACATAAAATTGGAAGCGGTGTTCTTTCACCTGTGATGGACAAAGTTGAAGCAATCAAGAAAGCAAAGCCACCTCAAAACAAGACGCAGCTGAGAAGTTTCATAGGCCTAGCTTCATTTTATAGAAGGTACGTTCCAAATTTTGCAGCAATCACAAGTCCTTTAACTGATCTGACCAGGAAGAATATGCCTAACCGCATCGTATGGGGTGAACCCCAACAACGAGCTTTCGATAAGCTAAAGTCGGTTCTTACTATGGAACCAGTTTTACAGTTACCTAATTTTGAGAAGCAATTTATTGTGGCAGTCGATGCCTCAGACACAGGTCTTGGGGCAATATTAATGCAGGAGCATGAAGGCGAGAAGCGTCCTGTTAGTTATTTGAGCCGGAAACTGTTGCCGCGAGAGCAGAACTATAGCGTTGTGGAAAAGGAATGCTTGGCCCTGGTGTGGGCTGTAAAGAATCTAAGTGCTTATCTCATTGGAAGGGAATTTATTGTGGAAACTGACCATGCTCCACTACTATACTTGAATCGAGCCAAGTCTGAGAATGGAAGACTCATGAGGTGGGCACTACTGCTCGGTCAATACAGATTCAATTTAAGGTCAGTTAGGGGAACCGAGAATCATGGTCCGGATTTCTTGTCCAGACAGGATTAGACGTAGCGTTTGTTCGTTTAGTAGAGGATGAACTTCAGGGAAGTTCATTCTTAAAGAGGGGGATGTTGTCACAAAGCGCTACTGTATATTCACTTGTATAGAATCACGCGTAGATTCCTTGTAAATAGAACAAGTGTCTGGTCGTAAATCATAGACCATAGTATTCTAGCCACTAAACTAATCAGGTAGACGTATCAAAATTAAGGTATAACCTTACATGTAGTAGACGTGGAGGCGCTGCATGATACCACTGTGGGGTAAAGTCTCAAGTGGTGATATGTCTGGAGCTTCTCAGGCATGTCGATGTTTGGCGGCTAGCTAGTAGTTTAGTTTGCGATAGAATCTATAAAGGCGTCAAGAATCCTCATATGGATGTCATATAGGGAAGATTCCCATCTCCCAAGGTAAGCTGATATAGACAATTCATCTAACTTTTGTCTGACACCGACAGTGTGGGAAAATGGTCAACATGCGTTTGGGAAAAGTACGCGTCTTATACTAGCGTTCTAGTACAATTCTTCAGTCCGAGTTGAAGCAGTGAAGAAGACAAGTCGCACTATACTTGTGCACTCTTCCCTTCATCATTAATTTCGTTTCGAGTCGTGAAGTTCCCCATTGCGGACTCTGGGTGAAGTCCGACTTCTATTTGTGGCTCTGAATTATTTGGTGATTGATAATTTTACATATTCTTAAGTTTCTCCTTCGTGAATTGAGAGTAGTATTGATTCGCATTTTATAATATTCGAATTCTTCGAACGTGCTAGTTCGTTAACTGGTAAAGCTACGAGGCTCCAAGTTCATTTAATAAATCTGTTTATCTTAAGCTCTTGAGTGGCTAATTTTAAAGTACCGGTATTCCTAATTCGTAATATAAACCATGTGAAATGTTTTACAAGCATCTTAATGTTAATACTAGATCTATGTGTCTTGCTTACTTTAATATTTTCAACTCTATTTTATTTAGAATAGAGCCGGTCGGCGCAGGGCCTAAGTCCTGAAAGGCAAAACAAAAAGATTTAACAAAGTGACCTTGACTGGTAGTAGTACGGGGACCTGGTTCCTAGTCTTCATTGCCGTTGAAGCCAAGTTTCAACCAGATTGCTGTTTTAATATGAGAGAAAGCCTGTTCTCAGAACATTAAAATAAAGTTTAAAGCTATCGCAAGAGCGTAACTTATGAAACAGGTTTATAAACCACACTGCAGTGGTGTTTCTATTTCTATGCTAATAAACAATAAAGTATAAAAACCGCACTGGACACTCTGACCTGTGCATTTTCTGAAACTCAACTTTCTGGATTATACTGTAGCTGATGCTGAACCCTGAGTCTCAAGTCTCTTCCTAGGAACAAGAACATTACAACTAAAGTCAATCAAGAACACTTTAATTAAGAGTTTTTCAAGAGGACATTAATGATAGATGTTCAAGACTGTACAGAACCATATGGATTTTCATCTCGCTTTCTGTCCTTCTCTCTAAGTAGAAAGGTAAGGGCGCCCATCTTTTAGAACTATCTTGTCTGATTTCTGTCTTCTTTATTATCTTTATTATTTTAGTTAAGTAATCAGTTATTGTCAAATGATTGTAACAACTTCCACAGATTAGTGGTAACTTCTTTTAATGTTAAAATCATCACATCTTACTTTATATATGATTATTGTAAAGATTAACGAGCATCAAACTTGAAGCTTTATTGTATTCTTCTTATATTGTCGTTGTAACTTACTTTCCAAAGCAAACATCACATGCCTTGCTCTGGCACACAAACACCTACCAATATCAATAATCAATAAATATTCTTATATTCCATTATTCATCTAACAAAACTTGTCGTCGAGTGCATCCTAGTGCGTGTTGTCAGATGTCCTTTTAATATCTCAAACTTCAATTTGTAGTACCTGGCCTACTCTTGAACTTTGGGAAGTCACATTGTCACATGTGGTTTGCACGTATGGGCTGCAACGGTGTGGCAATTTGTGACACTTAGCTTGGCAAGTCGGTATCGGGACACCTTTTCAAGTGTCCAGATCACAAAATAATTAAGGAAAAACGGATAAACTGTGGTCCATAATACAGAGTTAGGCGGTAGCTGGACAACCTTTTGGCTATTTTAAGATTACGCTGAGCTCGACGAGAGACTGACGTAAATCAAAGCATAGTACAAAGTTTTGCTAACATTCTTTAGGCTTTGTCAAGGTCGTCTACGTACTCACTACCCAGGTCAAGACTCGGGTAATTCTCTTGCTATAATGACATAGATCTAGATCAAGTCCCCTAAAGCTAATTAGCGTCCGTTAAGCACTTGAATACGCAGATCTGTTGAAATTTTCCTAAGTTGATGAGTTGAGCAGCGTTGTTTCAATGTATATAATTTCTGTTTTCAAGACAGAGCAAAATGCAAGGGAATTATTAAGTAATAGCCGGTGTCTCCTTTAGATTTTTGTGTGAACTCTCATCCGCATCAAGTTAAAAATTGAAATGTTTGAAATACATGTAGATCTAGTAGTAGGCCAACATGCAAAACAACGCACAAAATGTATATTGCCTTTCATAACCTTTACCCATTTCTGGTCAATGACGAGAAATACTCAGCATAGATAATATTTTTTTCATCCATTTGTCCAGCCATGACAGTGAGAGAGTGCATAACACTGGATCATATACATACCAATGGCAGCGACCAGTAAACCTTAAAGCCTTTGGCAACATTTGATAAAAAACTGAATTATTATGTAGGTCTACAACTTAAAAATTCAATAAATTAATTTCTATAATTTATATATCGCCTCTTTGCTTCTTTAGTTTACATGCTACAACTTTTTTCTCATGTCTTTCAGGTTAAGAGGGATGCAGAGCAATTTCCCTTCCCACGGTGACTGCAAAAAAGCGATATTTGGTTTTATGATCAGGTGATCAATTCAAAAGAAAAAAAAATAGGGAAGTGAAAAAAAAAAGTATCTAACATCCTCTCCCCCCATCGTTCTCCTTACTTCATGTAAAACCTAGTTACAACTTTATCTTACCACAAAATAATTTTCAATGTTTTTTTTTATTATTTGCTGGTTCGTTTTGTTTTTTGAGGTGTGTTTGTGTGTGTGTGTGGGGGGGGGGGTTGAAAAAAAGGGGGGAGGGGGGTGGGGAGTGGATTTAGAAATTTTAAAATGCCTCTCTGTTATTTTACTAAAGCAACAGCTAATCACATTGTAATGAAAAGAAAAAAAATAATAATTAGTTAATAAAAGATGATGAATTATATTACAGACATGATTGTAGCCTTATAATCATCGTCGAACCTGAGAACTATTGGAAGAGATGGGAAGAAGAAGAAGAAGAAGAAGAAGAAGAAGAAGAAGAGAGAGAGAGAGAGAGAGAGAGAGAGAGAGAGAGAGAGAGAGAGAGAGAGAGAGGGGGGGGGCGAGGGAGAGGGATAGAGTGAAAGAGAGAGATAGAGAGAGAGAGGGGGGGGGGGCGAGGGAGAGGGAGAGAGTGAAAGAGAGAGAGAGAGAGAGAGAGAGAGAGAGAGAGAGAGAGAGAGAGAGAGAGAGAGAGAGAGAGATTCGTTGAAAAGATTCATTCAAGTTCTATACTTAAATAAAAAAAATGTTTAAATGTGAAGTAGCAGATAAGAATCAAATAATCATTTGCTCAGGTTTTAAAACCGAAACCAGCTACATCGCGTCTAATAACAAAATTCCTAACAAAGAGGGCCCACAGCATGACCAAGGTCTTTTCATGAAGTACTAAATTAAGATATTGACAATAAAAATAGAAAGCTTGCCACCATTTGATATTTTGATATTGATTCATCATCTACCCATCGTAATAAATAAACAAAGAGTGAATTTTTTTTCGGATATTTAGTCATCATGAGGAAATTTACTATTGCTTTCCTTGCTGTTTTTAATTTTTATTAAAGCTCAAGAACAAAATGTTGAGGGTAACGGTACCTTTTTTTTTTTGTGTCGGTTAACCAAAAAAACTCAGAAGTTTTTGCTCTGCCTCAGCAATAACAAAAGTGCTTATAGTTATATGTCTTTTTCAAGTTGTTTCAAGATGTAGCAGAGATTCACATTATTGTTTATGTTTGCTCCTCATCTTTTTCATCCCGCCTTATCTTGAAGATGAAACAAAAAAAAAAAAAAAGCATCTTACTTTCGATCTAATTTCGCTTGAAAGTATCTGGACACTTGAAAAGAGGGTGTCTCGTTACCGACTTTTCTGCGAAATATCAGAAATTATACATGTATATCTTCTGGCGAATAGTTGAACTTTGACCCTTCCTTCTAGCTAAGCACTTCCAATAGTAATCATTTCCTTTATTTTTTTCCACTTATCTTTAGTGACGTATTCAATCCGAGCATAAGGGTCAATGACAAAGTGCCAGGATAAAGAAAGAAAAGATAAAAAAGCAACAGCTAACATAAAATGTTCGTTAGGATTTTTTTTTTTTTTTTTGTAGCCTAGTCCTACGTACAATACAGGACCCGAGTCATTAGATCAGGATAATAACATATCTTGCCATGTCAAGTTTTTCTTCCTCTTCATTACAGACATACTAAAATTCGAGGCGTCGAGCAGGGGCGACAGAATTAAACAATAATATATATGTGGGGATATATTTTAGTCTTACTGACAAGAAAAAAAAGAAGGTAAAGGAATTTGTACATTCTAGCATATAATACGAACACTGTCTGAATAAGCTATTGGATGATAAAGAAAAAGAAGGAATCGTAGAAACAGTTATAAAATCATAGAATGAACTTAAGCCTGATAGAGCGAAAGACGAAAAATGGAAAAAAGACTTTTTGTCAAGCCAGAGGTACAAGATTCTTGCCATATGGATTGTAAGTTTTAAACGAACCAGTACTGAAGCGTTAAAAAGGTAACAGTAATTTTAAATTTAAACATCAGATTAGGAATCGAACATTGTAAAAAATAAGTTTAAGCTTTCAATAACATAATTCGCGATTCTTAATTGCTACAACAAGCAATATCTTAATACATAAAAAAGGGCAAATATCTGCTTCTCTATCAAGGTTTCTAGATGTAGATCTAGATCTACTTGATCCTGACCAAAAAAAAAAAAAAAAAAATCGATCGAGCATAAACTCTAGGGTCAATGGGTTCATATAAATTCAGTTCAATGGCGATTCCATATTTCATATCCTTCCTCCCTTTTCCTAAATGTCAGAGTAGAGACAGTAAGAGTAAGATAAAGCATACAAGCTTCAAAATTATAACAAACCTTAAAGTTCAAAGCAGTATCAAAATGTTGAATGTGAGAACAGCTCTTTTACTTGACTGGGTCAAGAGAAGTAAGAATGTAATTTGTAAAGAATCAAGCTGCAGAAAAAAATCACCTGTGCTATATCCACGACACGGTACGCTTGACACAGTCAGGGCTGTATTTTAGAAAATCCGGCGTTCAACAACACATAGGCTTACCGAATACAAGCTTGAATGACTGTAGCTTTCTGTTGGCAGTGACTATAAATTATCGGCCACAGTGGGAATTCGAGATGCACGCATTCGATTAACAACGTATGCTTTTGCACCAAACCTTTCCTCCCAGTTTTCTGACGTCAGAAAGATATAGATTGGAATTTTTTCGGAATTTTTAATAGAGCGAGCATTCAAGTACTGACTGCACCGCACCGTCATACACATTTTTTCTAGATCTATTGATCCAAACTCCTTTGCAATAAGTTCTCAGCATAGAGATAGGCCTATTCCACCAAGGCCTACATTTTTTTCCACCCAAAATCCTTAACGCACTCTGGTCTGTAAGATTTGTAAGAGCTAGCCAAATCGCCTCTAACGACCCAATAGTTATGATTGCTCCTCCCTACTCCCTTTTCCCCAAATCGAAATCTTTTTGGTAAATTACGTTTTAAATTTACTTAGCTTGTTCGATCTCCCTTTCCTAGTATACAATAGATCGATTTAAACAATAGGAACACTACTCATCGCAAATAATGAGGTTTAACAGACGAGATAGACTAGAACTATAATTTATAATTTATTTTTAGACTGAGCTCTGATGCTACGATGTAAATGCACTAATCTATCCCGCTGTCAGCGCTCTGTTATTGTGTGTGCATCAATACATGTATGCTTACACTTTCATGATCCGAGACAGTTTTAGTGAGGTCTGGGGAAGATAAGGCCTACGTTTTTATCTACCCTACTAAGGCGCACACAGCTACCACGTGCTGGTTAAGATCAATTAAAATTAGTTGGAGACATTGAGGGAGGTAGAAAAGAGATTACACGTACTTTCTTCTTCGCCACCACCATCATCTTCTTCCCCAAAATTTCCATCACACCCTAATTGTACAGCTATTTTAGAGTTATATGTTTTTCACATTTACATCATTCTAAATTGTAAGTTACAACCGAATCCGCGTCTGACACTGAACACTGAAACTACATTGTATTCGCTTTCTTCTTTTCAAAAGATTATAAGAAAAAAAAATCCGAGTATGGGCTTTTCTTGCCGTTGAAGCGTTGAAAAGAAAAACAAATAAAAAATATTTTAAATTGAAAACACGAAGAAGAAAATGAAACTGGAATCATTCAAGCTTAAACAGGCATTTATAAGTTCTCATGTTAAGTACAAGCTCAAAACCCCATTCTACAAAGCGGAGCCTGGTGTCAATTTATCGGGGCTGGGATGCGTGCGTGTATTTAGAGGGGCTTATAAATGGTCAAAATATATTAATTCCTTTTACTTACATGATCCAGATACATATGCCTTGACCTATCCAAGTTTACCTAGAATCTAGATATCTCGATGATTCTTATTCTAAACACAAAATTTAGATACAGCATTTAATTCCTTTTAAAATAACGGAAGTCGACCTTATATTCTGTTACTTTTCAATCTGTTTTTAAGAATCCTTTTTAACACTTATTAGAAAGTTGTGAATTTCGCGTTAAATGCATAAACGTGCACTGCTTTGCGGGAATTCTTAGCCACGCAGTTATTTAATTTAGATCCACACCTCATGTCTCTTGAGAAAGACTTCCACAGTCAACAGATATGAACACCGAGGAAGCACTGGGTCTCTTGATGCGCCAGCTTGATGATGACGTTTCTCAGTGTTCTGACTCTCAATCGTCGCTTGTGCAAACAGTAGAACCCCAGCACACACTTGAGGAGGTTATTCAGCTAGCTGCTCTTCGGAACACAAACTCTTCTGAGGAAGACCTGTTTGACGATGATCCCAACGACCCGGACGTCAACAATGTTTCAAACTTAACCCGCTTCTCGTCAGACTCTGATAATGAGGTAAAACAAGTGGGAGATCGTGCCCAAGGTGCGATAGAAAATGCCGAAGTAGACGCGGACAATGATGCTGCAGATCGAGGTTTCATTCCTGTCGGTACTGTTGACCGTGTACCAACAACATCAACTGAACCAGGACCATCATCGACTGAACCAGGACAAAAAGTCCAACTGGATGAATCTCGATCAAAAAAACGTTCGTTAAATCCTAACAAATGGGCTCGAAATATAAGGAAGCTGAAACATGCACGTGGTGACTCGTACGTTGACTCGAGAGGCAAATTACAACCAAAAAAATGTGTAGGTAAAGCATGTAGTTGTCGATGGAAATGTTTCGATAAGTTAGGAAAGGACCACATTTCTACACTGTTCAGAAATTTTCATGAGTTAGGAGACACGAAACAACAGGATTTGTATCTTAATGGCTGCATAAAATCGACAAAGCCCAAAAGAAGGCGCCCCAAAAGTGGCGAGAAGAATGGCGCTCGAAAGTCATCTTTTGAGTATTTCGTTAGAGGACTAGATGGAGACGATAAAAAAGTTTGTCAACTTGCATTTCGTTCGATATTTGGTATTGAAAAGACACGGTTTGAAAAAATTAGGACATGTGAACCAATTATCCCATGTGACAAAAGAGGTAAACATGGGAATCAAAAGAAGATGTCTATTGAAACAAGGAAAAATTCGTGTTCACATTAAACCATTCCCAGCAAGATCATCTCATTACTCAAGAAATCAAAACCCCAACAAGGTGTATCTCAGTGAAGAATTAAATGTTCATCTGATGTGGCTGCTCTATCTCAAACAGTATGAAAATGATCAATATGTGAAGTATACTTCTGGAAAGAAACATGATATGAAACCTGTAGTCAAGTATAAACTGTATTATAGTAACATTTTTCTCACAGAATTCAACATTGGCTTCGGATGTCCCCGTTCAGACACATATGTGAAGTATACTTCTGGAAAGAAACATGATATGAAACCTGTAGTCAAGTATAAGTATTATAGTAACATTTTTCTCACAGAATTCAACATTGGCTTCGGAAGTCCCCGTTCAGACACATGCCTTAAATGCGATCAACTGCAACAACATGTTGAAAATGTTAAAGGTGATGAAGAACTTGTCAATCAAAAGTCAAATGAAAGAAGGTTGCACCAGTCACAGGCGGATAATGGTTACACTCTACTGAGAAGAAAGTCAAACGAGGCTCTTGGTAAAAACAATTTTGACATGATGACTTTCGATTTCCAACAAAATCTTCCGCTACCAAACCTTACATCTAGTGACATTGTTTACTCAAGAATGCTGTGGGTTTATAATTTTGGAGTTCATAACTGCAACAATGGAGATGGATACATGAACATTTGGCATGAAGGTGTGGCTGCGAGGGGATCGTCAGAGGTGTGTTCCTGTTTTTTTTTAAATCATTCGAAATAACACTAATAGATCCCCAAATTTGGTCTTGTTTAGTTATGGGTGTGTAGGACAGAACAAAAATAAAACAGTTATTACATTCCTTCAATACCTGGTTGAAAATAACTTCTACAGAAGGATTGATCATTACTTTTTGTATCGTGGTCATACATTCCTTCCTAATGACCGTGATTTTGGACTCATAGAAAAGAGAAAAAAACTTACAAAGGCTACTTTAGTAAGTGATTATGTAACCATGATTGAAGGCAGCAGAATGTCCCAACCGTTTGTAGTAAACACCATTCAAACAGAAGACATCCTTGATTTTAAAGCGGTTGCCGAAAGATGTATGACAAAGTGTACACTGAAGTCGAACTCTGGAGAAAAAATCTCTTTGAATGACATTCATTGGTTTTCTTATGGACAAAGTGATGAGACCAGTGCCACTTATACTTCAAGTATCACCGTTGATCATGGAGGGGAAGTTTGGTGTAGGTACAGTCACAATGAAATGGAAGCTTGGAAAAAAGTTAAAATATTTAAACGAGGCGTCACTTCTATTTCACCGCCCACAGCAAAATACAGCGGTCCAGTTCCAATAAAAACAGCAAAATACCAGGACCTTATGAAACTGTGTGACAAAGGCTTGCTGAATGAAGAAACCAAACAATTTTATCAAGCTTTGACACATGGCAATGAAACACGTGCAACGGATGCTGATGACGTAGACGATAACACCGTTATGGACTATGACTATTAATACATGTATGTGTAACAAAGGACATAACCTTGTTGTTGCAGATTGAACAATGGACATAACCTCGATGTTGCAGATTGCTTCATAACTTGACTTACTTGACTTAGGGCCTTCCGCGTCTCAGTCGTCCGACGGGGGCGCTTCGGCAGCTTTTCGGATTCTCGTCGACAGTTCTCTCCATTGCTGTCTGTTCTGGGCGATGCATCTTAGGTGTTCGAGGTCTTCCCTAGTTGTGAGTTGTAGTGTGTTTTCTTGTAGTCTTGATAGGTCTTTGTTGAGGACGACTGGTAGTGTTGTTAAAGGGCGGCCCCGAAACTTTTTTCCGTGTGTGGCGAAATAGCTGTTCATTGATTTATTAGCAGGTATTTCAATATTTCTTCTAAGTATGTGCCCGAAAAGGCGCCACCTGTTCTCAAGTATATAAATAGAAAGGGGGTGTTCCTCGCACTTGTTGTAAAGAGATGAATTTGTGATTTTAACGGGGTATTTGATGTTGAGAACTTTCCTTAGCTGTTTACGATGAAATGCATTTAATTTTTCTTCTTCAGATTTTGTCAGTGCCCAGGTGCCGCAGTTGTAGACAAGTATTGATTTTACGAGCGACCTGTATAATTTCAGCTTGGTCTTTCTTTTAATCTTATCTGGATCAAAGGAGATAAGATAAGATTGCTTCATAAGACTAATGTTAATTTCCTGTACTCTGTGTTTTTATTCTTTCATGTGAATCAATGATATGTTTATGTATCACCATTTCTATGATTGGTTGAAACTTAATTTGGAGGCAATTTTTAAAACTTTTATTGGGTTTCAAGGCACATATTCTGGGATAACAAAGAGGTCAAGTCCAATCAGGGACTTAGCCGTGTTGTTGTGTGCTCAAATAATATAAATAATACATTTGATCTAATTAAGCGACAAATACTTATTTGATGTACGGGAAAAAGCCATATGATGTTCTTATTCCATTATTAAACGCATTAAAGCCAATTTTCTTTTTGCAATACGAATCCGAATCCGAAACTCACTTTTTGCCATTTTTCTCGAAACTAGTTGAATGTGACTTAACCTTCTTGTTGTAGTGACCCCTTCAATTGTTGATCGGAAATTAGTCTATGTTGACGAAACCAAACATTTAGGGGAAATCAAGGAAAGCAGTTTGCGTTGATTTCTTTTTATTATTTAAAACCTAGTCACATGAATGCTGTAGGTGCCGGCAAAGTTTCAAAGGTGTGGGTTGGGTAATAGCGGAGCATTTCGCGCACAAAGCCTCGCAAGTCCCCTTATATATATATATATATATATATATATATATATATATATATATATATATATATATATATAAAACAAGAAAAAGTAAGGGAAAAACAGGACAAACAAAAAGAAACTCTGAAAGAACGTTGTCTATTCTAGTAATTCGAAAACAGGTAAAACCCGGACTAGGCCTACTTTGTATGCCCTTATATAATCGGCCTTTCATTTTGCATTTTCTACTCTTTCATGGCATCTCACCAACTTTCGGCGTAAGCCTGATGTAAGGATCCGTTGGATTTGAGAATGCGAAGCCTTCTTCACGCGAAAACTTTTCTCTCCTCAAATATTATTTATAATCTTTTCAATTTTGTGGCATTCACTGGGCCAGGAGTGGTTTATTGCCTTATGTCTTAGCAAACCTATCGACTGCTAGGTAATTGAAAGGAGTTATACAAATCGTTCCGTCGTTGGGTGTTAGCACACCATGGTTTTCATATAACGAACAATCATCTCTTGAATTGTGGTATGTGCACTCAGCCAACATGGTCAGCCCACACTTGTGATGTTGGGATCAAAGGTCACGGTCGATCAACTCTTACCTCTAGTAGCAAATGTTTCCCTGAACTTCTGACACTCTAAGAGGGCCGGGCCACACCCAAGTCATGACCCCCAGGTGTCTCCACCCCCCCCCCTTTTTTTTTTTGCACAGTGCCAGGATTCGAACCAACACTCTCAAGAATATGATCACCTCGCTAAACTGAAGAAGTATTCGCCTAAACTAAGTTCTGTTGCACTGTAACAGTGTCAGTCTAACTGGCAAAGTATCGTTATTCTGTGTAAGATGTAGTCTTGTAATATTATTGAGTAGCCTAAGTCTACTGTCTGTGCGAGACGGACTTGGCGCATCCCTTCTCTCAGTTATGGAGAGTAACTTGCCACGGCCTCTTTGGACTGACACTAATGTGAGAAGTCTGGTGATTGCGTCAGTGCTAGGCATTGGTCACGCGCCAGAGCGATCTTCTTAGATTCATCATCCTACCCCCCTTCCCCTCTCCCTCTCTAGTCTCTCATTGGTTACCTGAGACTGGACCAATGGCGAGGCACAACGTGGTACGGTAGACCAAGCCATGGGCGGTCGCTATTATGCAAATGAAATCCTTGGAATCCTCTAACATAGAGAGTAGCCTACCTTTATCACATTATACTCTTCCGAGATGGATTTTAGTGGAAGTCTCAGTTTTGCTTTACCGCAGAACATTGTAACATCTGTTCTAGCATTCGGCGTGTTTCGTCTTCCTTCGAGCAGATTATGGTGGTATCATCCATAAATGTTTTCGAGGAAGCATGTAGCAACCACCACCAAGATTTGCTAGGCCTGCACTATCTTCTGCTGCTTTCAAGATGACTTCCATAACCATAACGAACAGGGTTGGGGATTTGGTGGCCCATGGCGATTCCAATTTCCAAGTTGATCCAGTCTGTGGTGAACCTCATCCGGAAACCAATGAAATAGTAATCTAGCATCACTTGTACATCCTCAGTGCCAGCTAAACCATTTTGTGTGGTACCGATCCGTAAGCATTTGCCAGGTCCAATCAAATGACGTCGAGATTAATTTTCTCCGATTTTGCCCTTTGAATAGCTTCCCAGATCATTGTTGCATGTTCCATGCACTCAGAAACTCCGGGGATGCCTCCTTTCAGTGAGATATTTTTGTTAAGCGGTATGGTATTATTGAGAAGAATATCTTTCCTTCTACATTCAACAATGAGATTGGTCGAAACGGATTTATTTCAGTCGAGTTTTGCCGCTTGGGTAATTAAACTCCATCAGCAGACTTCCGCTGCACACTGATCTTGAGGTTGCTCTATGCTCCTAGGAGAATTTTGTGCAACCACTTTAGAACGTTTGAACATGTTTTATACAGTAGATAAGGCACACCATTGGGGTCTGGAGCTGACTTGGCTCTTGCTTTTTGCACTACTGCATTGATTTCTTTGAAGTTTGGTGGTTTGCTATTGAATCCTTCTCCGGGAGCAGCTGGCCGCACCAGACCTGCAGGTTCACTTAAAGGTATTTCACTATTTGGGTCAGAATATGTTTTCCTCAGGTGGGCCTCCAGCTGTTCTTTCTGTACTGAAAGGGAATCTGATCTTGGTTGCTGGAAGAGTTGTCTTGCAAACTGAAATGGGATTTTGTAGAAGCGTTTCTGGTTCTTTTTCTTTTGACTTCTCTTCTTTGCGGATTCTTCTCTCCTCTGTGCTGAGTGTCTCGCCTTCAAATTTCGCCAAAGTTCCTGCAGCCCACCTTTCTCTTCTTCAGTCGCTGATTTCATCTGTTTTTTTTTTAAGTTTTTTTTCTGCTTTCGCAGGATTTCCATCTCACGCTGCCTTCTACTTTTCTTAGGTTCTCTTGTGGCTTGATGTTGTATCCCCGAAGGTGTTAAGACATGTCTGGTGGATAATTTCACCGAAAGTGGTAAGTTTGTGCTCTAAAGTGCTCTTCCCGTTCAGCTTGTCCAGTAGTAGGACTATTTTGCTATTCAGAGCTTCCCATTGTTCTTTTGCGCTTACTGGTGGGAAATTGATCTTCTGGCGTTTAGCGTTGATGAGCTGTCGAAATTCTTCGTCAAACCCCTCAGCGTGGATCCCCACATCATGTGGTTTTGAACCTGGCTTTGGTTTTTCGACGTCTTACCTGCCTGAGCAGTGCGCTGCTGTTGATTCGTCGAAGCGTTGAAGCAGCCCATTTTAGTCCTGTGGATGTTCATCCCTCTTTCGGTGGTAAATCTTCTGCCACATACACATGGGTGGTCAGTCCACTTTTGACCAATAGTTTAAATCTAGATCTAGGCCAGCGGCCAAGGTAGATGATTACTGCCACCGAATAATTAAACGTAATTCAATAACTAAGCTTAGATTCATAATTATTTTTTAAATTTAATAAAGTCTTAGTAATAGCTAAGGGAAAAAGTAATGATTTTTTTTTTTTTTTTAATTTCTGGCCTGGCATTTTTTGGAAATTTGAGTATAACGAGAGATCTGAAAATCTTCGCTTTTTCCTTTACTTTCATCTTCTATTTATTTCTGCTGTAGAGGGTATAGATTTTCGAAAACCACTTGTCTCCTATTTATCACAATAAATTCTTCTTTATTACCTTATGCGGGAATAATGATACTTTATGAAAAGATCAAGAAACGTCGTTATTCTCGAGTTCCACTGTACCGCCATCTTTAGTTGAACGGATAACACAGGTGCCGCCTCTTGGCTTAACTAGCAGGAGATCTCGGAAGAATTCAGTGACATGCCCTTAAACTCTTTTTCTTTTTTCTTCTTTTTTTTTTTTCTTTTTCAACCAAATCTCTTAGTGTACTGGCGAGGACTGTAATTGTGCTTCCCGAGGAAAAGGAAAAGTTGTACTAAGAAGAAATGGAAGGAAATCTGAACTCAACGAATATTTGCTAAGTTAGACTGTGCTTGAAATGTCCAAGTTCTGGGTTGTGGTTGGTCACCTTTAACAGTTTGAATTCCCCAGAATGAAAACATATCTGCTGTGGGAGTCCTTGCTGAAAAGAGAAACAATTCAGCAGCAAAGACTTAACGTTGACTCGAGTCCATCTTACCGAGAGTCGTATCTTTCATCATGTGTGTAAAATATCAAATACATCAACGAAAATGGTCAGTATCTGATGATGAAATGAAAAAAATGCCACTTGCATAAGACGGCGGGTGAAAGACTGGAGAAATGAGACTTTTAGTAGCGATCTGGACACAAGACAAAATTTTTCATTCAAATCTTGAAGAAATGTAAAGATGTTTCACATGATTGTGTGAAAGGTTGCTTGATTACATTATAATATAATGATCGCATTGAGAATGAATTATAGGGATAAGTATATCCGTTTACAAGTAGCCTACAAGCTGAAAACCGAAATCTGCGAACGGGGCCCAGGTGCCAAATTTTGGGGCTGGGCGCGCGTGTCCGTGTTTAATAAGGCTTATGAAATTATTAGCCTTGATATCTATCCTGTTACTTACATGATCCAGGTAAATGTCTCCACCTATCTGTCTTTTACTAGAATCTAGATATCTCTATAATTCTAAACACAAAATCAAGATATAGATCTTACATACTTTTGAAATTCTAAGGTTAAAAGTAAAATCTAGATCTGAATCTAGATGAGGTAAATATCTAAGCCCTAGATCTAGAGTCTATCTCAAAGCAATCTTTTACATTCTTTACTTAGATCTTACTCTTAAATCTTAAGAGTTTAGATCTATAATTCCAGACGGTTTTAGAATTACCGCCATCTATATTGCAGGCCTACTTTCTGTTTCATTCCTGCTATGTCTGCTCATTCACCTTTTTCTTTTAAGAAAATAATAATCACATTTCTGCTTTTAGTAATCTAAAAACATTATTTGCAGTATTACCACAATAATCTTTTAGGCAATGCACAACTTGACGTCTCTAGTTGGTCTACAATTGCCTGCTTAGATGGTCGACTGGTTCTCATTTTCGCCTAGCTTCATTATTAATAGATCTACATGCTTCATTTCTTTTTAAAGTCGTATACGGGTATCTCAAATCAAGAAATTTAAACCGGCAACACGTGATGCGATTCACGCATGAAATTGGGAGATGAATTATCTCATAAAATCAGTGAATTCAACACCGTAAGAAGATTTTATAACTGCATGGATTGGTATCATAGCCTATTACTGTACTTTAGATCTATAGATGGCTGATTAAAGGAGTCAACTCATTCTACACTGTTTGGAACGTGTCAATCTGACTTTCATTTGATAAAGTCCATTCTCTTGACCAGACTGAGAAACTGTCGTCAAGTATTGCTCAATATTAGAGTCAGTTACCGGTACCTTGAGACTATTTCAACTCCTTATCTTCGAAGATTGTGATTCTGTAGGTTTTTCCGGACCAAATTAATGTAAAGATTGGCTCCATGGAGGCAACAGAATGATTAGTTTATATTAAATTTTATCGTCAAAATTCATAAATACTTACATTCCTACAGCGCTGTAACACTTTTAATTTCCACATTTTTTATCTTAACTAGACTTCTAGTTTCTTTCATAGTCCAAAAAAGTCCTCAGACTATATGTCATCAACGTTCTTGAATTTTTTTTAATGGAGAAAACCAAACTAAAATCCTAGCCAAAAACAGTATCGACATTTATAAAAAGACGATTTTACGATTTCAAACGAAATGATATATTTTGCCGAGGTTTTTTTTTTTTACAGTCGACTAACTTGAAATAAAGAAGACAAGCACGGCGTCTCAAAATCGGCTCTAAGCGATACTTTAGTTTAGGCCTGCTTGCTTGCATAAAAGTGCATATCTCCTTACCAAGGACCGTCTTCAGTGAATCAATCACTGTCAGATACGCCATGCTGACGATGCTATGCAGGGTAAACCAGTGCGCCCGATATTTTGTGCACTGCACTTTGATGCGTAATAAAGTTTGTCTTTGTTTAACAAGCTTTTTAAATGACTGATATAAAAGCTTCTATCAAAGCTATTTTTATAATTTTTTTTTAATGACAACTTTTTTTACTATTTTTTTTATTTAGTGAATGATCAAATGAAAAGATAATTAAATGAAGCTTGCAGATCGTATTAAAATGAACTATTATGACTAAAGACTGGTGCATGCCAGCAGTGCAGCCTTGAGCTCACATTGGGTGGATAACTCCAATCCCGTGACCTATGTATCGCTTGACTGAGGCCAGTGCGGCGCAACTAAGGTACATGTATCACTTAAGTAACGCCGTGCAAGAAATAGATGTTCTGGCTAAATTAAAGTAATTTTACACCTGTCGTCATTATCCTCATTTTTCAAAGAGTAGCCTATATTCCATTTTTTTTTTCATTTGACATCAAAAGTATGTTGAGGGCAGGTGTAGAGTGGGATGGGGAACCGGAGAGAGAGAGAGAGAGAGAGAGAGAGAGAGAGAGAGAGAGAGAGAGAGAGAGAGAGAGAGAGAGAGAGAGAGAGAAAGACTGTGGGAGACGAAAGAGGGAAAAGAAATGAGAAGATATAAGGTGAAAAGAAGGAGAAACTGAGAAAGATTGAGAAAAGAAAGGAGGATGACATAGAGGAATCGAGAAATCTGAAGAGAACGTGTACGAGAATAGACAGACTGAGATAAATAGAGAAACGACAGATTTAGAGAAAGAAACACGAAGAAGAGGAAATATAGATGCGGAGAAGGAAGATGAGGTGGGAGATATCAGAAAAGAGATAGGGAGAGAAAGAGTGAGAGAAGAGAGGGAAAGAGAGAAAGTGACAGACAAATATAAAAGGAAGAGAGAGAGAGAGAGAGAGAGAGAGAGAGAGAGAGAGAGAGAGAGAGAGAGAGAGAGAGAGAGAGAGAGAGAGAGAGAGAGAGAGAGAGAGCAGGAGGCAGATAAAAAAGGAACATATTAACGGAATACTCTTATTTTGTTAAGTTTTTGACTTGTTGAATGTTGTGGAAAAGCATGCATGCCTAAATGCATAATTATTTTTTGGGTTTTGGTTCATTTGGAGCAGTTTGGAACTCTACACAGATTAATTATAACAGATTCGCGATTCCCTTACAATTCAAGATAGTAAGCCAAGATATCATGTTGCTTATTTTAGTGCAGTGGTTCGAAATAAATATTTCGTACGATGATTTGTACCCATAGTCCTTTCTCACACCTAAACAAAAATAAATAAAATAAACGGGCCAGTTTAATGTAAAAAAGTTCTGCAAAATAGTTTTATTGATTTGCCCATCTGAACCCCTAACAAGTATCAGGTTGCTTTGAATTCATAAAAAAGTCAATTACATTGGCCATAGATTTACCAAAAATCCACAGATTGCATTCATCCGAAATACCTATATATATTCATAAGGATATCAAATTAAACTGTTAAATTAGAACATTGAAATGCGATTGATTTCTCTGAGTTATCAAATTATTGCTCTCTTTGTGACTCACAATGAAAACAAAGAAGACAAGTACAGTAAAATTAAATGTAACATGATGACAAAAAAAATAGTCCACCTTAGCACTTATCAATTGTTTTCGGAAATAAGCAAGTCATAATTATTTCAAAGCCAACAACTTTTTATCCTCATAGTGTGTCAATATATATTCCACTTGCAACATGCAGATGGCTTTTACAAATAGAATATAATTATTCAGCAAAGATTGATAATTTTCTCATGTTGTCCATAAAAGACAACTATAAAAGAAATTAATAAAAAAAAAATAACAAAAAAAAACTAGACCAAAAAATAGCATAACGAAGATTTTAAAGAACGAAAAAAAAAAGAGATGACAACAATGGCAAGCTTGTCAAGATAATGTCAAAAGTGCAAGGTTTAGATCAATAATAAAAAAAAATAAGTGCTTTGCACTCACATGAATTCGCAATGTTTTATTATGATAAGAAGGAGAGATAGGCAACAAATGGATAAAAATAGAATACAAAAATGAGGGCGGAAAGATTTTCATATCTATATGATAGCATATAATTTCATAACTAAAATTCTGACTAATTTCACTTCAGTCAGGCATGTATTGCTTAAAGCAATATAAATTGAATTTATGATATAAAGTTCTATGAGTATGTTCATTCAGCACCAAAATATAAGTCAATCTATGTCAGTATATTTGACCTAGAAAAACCTTTGACTTTACACAGGTTTTTATTTCAATATAAAAAGCTTGTTGCAAGAGAAGAATAATTCAATTGAGATTAGTATAATCATCCCTAGTTATGTCCGTTCATCCCATACACAATAAGATGATCTTTAAAGGTCTTGTTTGTAAAGTTTCCATGAAAGGTAAAGCTCATTTTGACCTCTTGTGGCAGACTAGCTCGCGCCACCTCATGGAAGGATTTAGCGTCAAGAATTACTAGAGCTGACTGAACATCATTGCTCTCAGCTACCAGTGTACAGACAATCACACCTGAAGACAAGAGAGGCATACATATGATGCTGATTATCTGAGGAACAGCCTAACCATTCTGATCCAATTACCAATTCTAGTCCTTTTTTTTGGCCTTTAAAAAAATCTAATATTAGACATGATTCATTGCATAAATGAGCTACACTGTAAATTTAAATTGCTAGTTTAATCTTCTCATCATAATTTTTGTCTCATTGTTCCCCCTCTGCAGTCTTACTATCTGTTTGTATATTTACTGTAAACAAGTAAAAACAGGACGCCTATCACAATCTATAAATCTAAAATAACTAAAGCTATAAATTTATGTAAAGAAATATTCTCGTTCAAAACTAACTAGATTGAGAAATTAAAAGAAGCTCTGTCTGATGTTTTAATATTTTTGAAAATAAGAATGTAAAATTTTATTGGTCAAGAAAAATAGTTCAACAATTAAGTGTCACTGCCATTTTCTCCTAAAGCCAGGTATTTTTTTTTTTTTGTTCGAGGGTTTAGACAGAGAATTGGACTAATTTTTTTTTGCTTTGACCTTGAAATTCAGACATGAAACGATAAAACTTAAGCGCCTCTTGATGTTCACAGTATCAAGATAGTCTACATACAGACATAAACTTTGGATGGTTCTGAAAAGTAGGCCCTTATGATAACAATGTTCGGTTTGTTCATAAATGTTCCTTGCTGATACCACAACTGATATACAGGGTAATGGTATCAATGATACTGATAAAAGAATTAGAATGAATATTTTACTTCACAATATATGAGGCCATGGTTTCATTATTCGTTATGCCTTTACATGTATCAAAGTCCATTAAATGGGATAAAGCTTGCAAAAAAGTACAAAAAAAAAAGCCAAAAAAGAAAAACAAAAAACAGATGTCTTTTAGTGTGTACAAGTTTTTGAAAATATTATTATTAGCTGCCTCCTCTAGATCTAAATTTGAAATTTAATTATATTTGAGGCATACATGTCCTAGATGTTTGTGTGTCCAATGGCAAGTGATGGTGCTTCTGGATTCAATATTTGTCTCTGGTGAGATTTGGATCTTCCCAGTTAAGATTGCAAGTCACCCAGGGAGGCTTAGTACATACCTTCGCCATGAACCTCTCTTTTAAAAGTAGTGTAGTGGCATATTGGTATAAGCTATGTCATCTTTGAGTGGCAAGGCCATGGGTGCCAAAGCATCTGTAAATCGATGGTTTTAATCCCACAAATTCAGGCACTTTTCGGTCATACTCAATTAAAGCCTTATACTAACCACTGCTGAGCACTGGCGAAATATCTAGCTCTTATAATCCTTACTACTAATACTACTACTGCTACTACTACTACTACTACTACTACTAC
>JAWDGP010004366.1:20000-22500 GCA_033675545.1 Elysia crispata | reverse complement strand
TCCATCTGTTGTTGTTGAGAAACAAAAATGAGATCACTTCCAGTTGGCATTTACTTCATAGATAAAAAAAAATAGTTTCTCATTGTACAATTAGCCTGATATGGCTTACATAATTTGACTTAAAAACTGCATTCTTTTCGTCCTGATTGTTTTTCAATTCTCAGCATATCCTCAATGGCATGCAATGAATGGTTAGAGTAGCTATAATTGACAATCAAATATAATATACATTGATAAGATGAACAGCTGTTCTCTGCATAATGATCCTGAAGCTTTAATAATTAAGAAAAGGAAGCAGAACGTGTGAAAGCGTTTAAATACCGTGGCGTTGCTCTAGATAATAAACTTACGAAGAAAAATGACACATGTTTATGTAATTAAAACAAGTATGTATTGTTTAAGGAAACTCAGGTATTTTAACATTAAGCAAAATCTACATCAAATATTTTATTCTTCAATGATCTGCAGTGTTTTGAGCTTTTCCCTCATCTGTTGGGGAGATAAAATTAAAAAAAAGACAAGAACAGACTGGACAAAATAGTAAGAAAAGCAGGAGGGATAAAAGATAAAACAGGACGATCTAGACATATTGTTCCCTTGACGTGCAATAAACAAAATGTTAGAAATCATAAAATATCTCACGCATCCTCTGCATAAAGAATAATGACCTCAGATAGACAAAGGTACAAAACGCTAAAAACAAGAACAGCCAGACACCCAAACTACATTCTGCCAAAATCAATTATACACTATTCAATGATAAATATAAAAATTCAAGGCTGCCAAAATGTGCATAAATACTACTACTAGGCCTACAGAAAACCAAGTGCAATATCTCTTTCATATTTTATGTGTAATATTATATGTTTAATTCATTATCGCTTTTGAACATTAAGATATCATTTTAAAATAATAATACCATTATTATACACTTATTTATTTATTCATTAGAACTTTTAGGACCTACAAGGTAGCTGCAACGTTTTTAGATATGTAAATCTACTCTTAATAATATAATAGGTCTATATAGAAACATGAATACATCTAGCTTTTATATATCTTCTTAAAAAATTTATAATTCCCCTGAATGTTCATTGTATGTATTTCTGTCTTTTTTATGTTAATGGGCATGTCAATTTATATTCAAGCTCAATAAAAATACTTGTTCGGACCTTTTGAGGCTTGGGACGAAAGTTTTGGATGTTGATCTAAGAAATAAACCTACCGACTCTCCTGGGTGTGTAATCATGCAGTCTGCTATAGCCCTGCCAGCAAAGGCCGAAAGTGCCAGCCTTGGAACGTTTATGGTAAAGGGTTGTTCCAAGTGAACAAAGTAGTTCTCTGTCAACCCAAACGAGTGTGTATAGCTGATGTTCATCTTCCAACGGCTTGGCAACGATGCCATAATCTTTGCACCAGAGAATGGAGCTTGAGGTTGGTAAAAATAGCAATGTGTACTTTAAGAGAAGGTTTGTTTCTTTGCTCAGCCAAAGAAAATCTTACTGCGGCTTTTTGTTTTCAGTTGCTAAGATGTGAAGTTTGAGTTGAATCTTCATGTACTCAATTCCTTGTCTTTTTCCATTGTAGAATATTATGTATCTTGATCTTTGTTTTCAGTCTCTTCAAAATTGCTTTTCAAGAAACACCATTTTCTTTTCAGCTTCGTAGAATTAAAGTCCATTTAGGTGATTGCCAATAAATGGCACTTGCATTTAGTAACTAATAGTCTAATAAAACTAGTCATTGGTTTTCTAGTTATGGTGTCGGTTATGAAAATTGGACACACGCCCCAATCATAAGACAAAATATTTTAAGATTAAGGTCATCATTATCGCCCAGCTTTGCTAGGTCAATCACATAGTTATTCAGGTAACTTCTTTATACATGAATTATTTAATTGAATGGAAGTTAATAGCTGGACTTACCCAGCACAAAACCAAATTTTAGTGAAAGAATGGGTATCAATTACTTAAGGTAAAGACTATTACACTTTAGATTTACAGCTGTAAGCACTTCTTTCATGAATCAAAAAGAAAAGGTTCATAAACATATACAGAAAGAGAAAGTATAGGGGGTAGAGGGGAGATAGCGAGAGAGGAGAGAGAGAGAGAGAGAGAGAGAGAGAGAGAGAGAGAGAGAGAGAGAGAGAGAGAGAGAGAGAGAGAGAGACAGAGAGATATAAAAAAAAAAAAAAAAAATAGAGAGAGAGAGAGAGAGAGAGAGAGAGAGAGAGAGAGACAGAGAGACAGAGAGACAGAGAGACAGAGACAGAGACAGAGACAGAGACAGAGACAGATAGTTAAAAAAAAAAAAGAGAGAGAGAGAGAGAGAGAGAGAGAGAGAGAGAGAGAGAGAGAGAGAGAGAGAGAGAGAAACCTACAGACAGAGAGATAGTAAAAAAAAAAAGAGAGAGAGAGAGAGAGAGACCTACAGACAGAGAGGTAGTAAAAGAGAGAGAGAGAGAGAGACAGACAGAGAGAGAGAGACAGAGAGAGAGAGA